>CAWZYM010000292.1:257500-362500 GCA_963966185.1 Rhabditoides inermis | reverse complement strand
AGAGAGAGAGAGAGAGAGAGAGAGAGAGAGACTCACCCGATATGAGCTGCACCACCATGTCGACAGTGAGATCGAGAAACGCCGGAGTCTTGGACAGGCGACTGCAGGAGTACAGTACTCGTTTGTATCTACCGTATCCCTCACCGGAAGTTGTCGCGCGCATGTTTCCAGCCGGCCTCTGTGAGAGTGGTCAGAGAGTACTTGTCGCCCAAACATGCCATCTCCAAACAGTTCTCCACCGTGAGAGACGACGACAGGAACCTGACAAGATATACGGTACTTTGGATACGGTAGATTACAGTACCTGCCGCACTGATCCTTGAGCTCATCCAGGTGGAAGTAGGTGGCCGCGTCGACCAGATCCCAGATCAAGTCTCCTCCTGGAAGATGGAAACTCTCTCTCTCCCCCCCCCCCTCTCTCTCTCTCACCGATCGTCAACAGTCCAGTGTAGAAGAAACATACGACAGCGAGCAGCACCTCCCGATTCATCTGCAATATCACAACACAATAACACATACGAGACTGGAACGATATGAGCCATTGTCACAGAAATCATTGGAGGTCGGTCGAACGGGTAGGACAAGCACACATATGGACTTTCTGCGAACTATTTCAATATATGAATGAACTTTACCTGTATGTGAACTCTGTTGCCTGTCGATTCCTGCATCCCCGTCTGAGCGTCGAACATGGCGTCAAAATACGGAGACGACACCGCCAGAACCGGCTTGTGGGCGGCGATCTCAAGGGTACGGTAGACTACAGTAAGACGTTCAAGTGCAGTGCCTCTTGGTACTCGGTTCCGTCCGCGTCGGTCGGCACCAGATTCACATCGCACAGCTCGCTTCGTCTATGGCAGAAACGGTTTGGACTATTTTTGACTATTTGAAATTTCGTAGTTATTAGAAACTGAACTTTTCTCACATGACGCTCTCTGCGCTCTCTCTCTTTTCTAGTACACTCTCCGCTTCTCTGACCGACTAGAAGTGTGTGAGCACTCACTCCCTGAGGGTTGCTAGCCGTTGCATGGTGGTGGAGTGGCGGGCAGCGCGCGTCTCCTCGCTAGGCCACTCGAACGAGAAGACAGACATGCGAGACTGGCCGGCACACGGACACGGCCGGGGAATGACCGCATCGAACACGACGGGGCGACGACATCGACACTCTTCGTCGCGTCTTCCGATTCATAGACGACAAGATGTTTTCGATCACTTGTCATTCTCTCATTCTTAGCTTCGCATTCAGCCACACAAAAAAGTTGTCTTTGACAGTTTCCCAGACGTTTCCTGGCGGCAAGTGACAAGGCAGTTACCGCACATCGACACACTTTATCCACCCTGTTGCGTAACAATCGTAACAATGTAATAAATATAGATGTGGCGCTGCGTTCACGCACCGTTTACAAGACCTCTGCAACGCGTTTACGTAGCCGTTTTGCAAACGCACTGTAAACGCCCACCGACGACAGCGACTGGACCTTTGTCGACACTGTGAACGTGTACAGGGATGGAGAGTGGACCGAGGCCGCCCCGCTCGCCTACCGATCCAACGGAGCTGTGTGTGCCGTCGAAGAGGTTTCTGAAGTAGAGCTGGCGGGTCAACAAAAAACGGGGCGTGGTAGATCGTAGATAAGTCCGTTCATTTCGTTTCAACTCAGCTCAACATTTCGACAGAAACATTATGTATATGTTGTCCAGTAGTTCTACAGTACACTAAACCGTTGGACAGCAAAAATTTCATCTCACTTTTACAGTTCCTATTAGCACAGCTGTAACCACACCTAGATAGCGTAGTGGTAACGCTCTCATCGTGCAAGAATATGTTCGCGAGTTCAATTCCCACTGGTCCCGCAAAGTTTTATCAAATTACAATAGTCCGGACTAGGTAGACCACGCTGGGATCAAGACTGCAGTCGACTTTTCCTGTTTTATGAAAGATCAAAGTACATACTTCTCTGGTCATCATCGACTGTACAATTCATACAATTCATCGATCACTATGGTAGATTACACCCACTTCTTTCTGTTGTCTCTGTGTTGTAGTAGGACTGAAACAGCAAGTCGACAGGAAAGTCGAGGGCCTAGGAGTACGGTAGTCATATAGAAGGTATACGGTATAATGCACTCACAAACGAAGTGCTGACAAGATTAGGCTTGCCGGGTATGTTTAGGGGAGGAAGGGGAGCGAGGGAGGAGGGACGAAGGAGAAGGAGGAGGAGAAGGAGATGGAGATGAAGTAAGAGGAGAGAGCGCATCGAAGCACGGTCGGTGAAGGACGATGGTACAAAGAAAATGACGCGCAAACTATTTATAACTTGTATTACACCCTTCATTGCAAAAACATATCAAAGAAAGAATGTTGACGCTGACGAGGAGAAGATGAGAGAAGGCATCGCGCGACTGCATAGTGAACACTCTGAAGAGAAGAAGGTCTTTTGCTTTCGATGAGGAAGGACCTCCCCTCTGGCAGCGGTGATCAAAGTGAGGCATCGCAGATCGCAGGACGGCCTATAACGGGAATCAAATCAAATCAAATCAAATGCTTATCCAGTATCGCTTATTCATGTACATATTGCAAGCATGAGAGATGGTCTGGTTAGCGCTGGGAAAACTCGTATACGATGTGTTGTACGATGTGTGGAGTCATAACGTATACAAACGTATACGATGTGTACAATGTGTATACGATGTGTGGGAAGGTGTTTCACCTCGCATCGGAGTGCGAGCGTTCTGTCAAGTGAGTTGAACGACCCAGACAAAGTCGGGGCATGCAATCTCGCGGTGAGGGTAGCAGTCAGGCTACGTCTGTTGGCTTGAACGCGTATTCCTTCTTCCCCAGCTTTTTCTTTCTTTTCGGCACCATTCGCTCACCACATCTTGGAAACGAACACTGGATTGAACAATTGACCGCAGAGATCTTCGATCAGATGTTCGTTAATGAGCCCGTTGATCGGAAGAGGGCAATTCTCTGCGTCTGGTATCAAGCGATCGAAGCAATCAATCCGCTTAGGTCCCAAACCATGCCGCTTATCTTTGCCTTATCGCAGTTATTACATAGCAGTGAACTGAACGAAGTGATTCATTTCTCGTATACACCAATGTGGCGTGATTGTTTCGTCTAGCCTCAACGAAATTGAAGTATTGCATCACACTTGCCTCTTCCTTTCTAGCGTGTGTATGTGTATGTACTAATCGCAGTCTGCTGCTCCTTCTCTGTCCTGATAAGTTGTTTTCGTCACCCCCATGTCTGCTCATTTATTCACCAATATGGAAACATTTTATTGTTCATTTTTTCCCCCGATCCCGAAAACTATTCACGAACACTTACCATCAACTTTATCTCTGATGAGACTCAGGGTTGATGGATAGCTCAAGTGGTAAGATGCTAGGAGTCGAAAACACTTGATCCGAATCCGCGTTTTTTTTTAAAAAAAATTATGATCACTCTATTGCGTGTTTTTTTCCGCAACGATATCACATTGTACCAAGAAGCTATATCTAACTATAGACTCAAAAGCTGACTCCGTGCACTCTCCGTAAACGCACACTCTCTCATCTTTCTCTTGTGAAGTGCGACTGATGTGTTTTGAAGCTAATAAGAATCGAGTTCAATAAATAGGCATCAGGCAGAATAGAGAAGAAGAAAAGTAATAAAAACAAAGAGATTCCAAAATGGGAAACGTTACTACAAGTCTACTCACACGTCGCGAAGATAGATACTAACTAGTATGTACTCTACTCTCTGGCTAGACAGTCAACAGTCAACAAGACAACAAACAGATTGCAAACATTGCGAGAGGCTGCTTGGAAAAGGGATCCTTTTGTGGAGCATGTTAAATTGATTTACTGCCGATATCAACAATTAAAGGAACAGTGGCGCTTAGTTTTTGACTTTGGTTAATTGCTTGACCCATGGAAACACGAAACAAACAAAGAAAACTCGAAAGAACGGCGATTCCTCGTTACCTACACGCTTACCAAAATATGCACGTGCGAAGCTTGGTAAGGCGAATTCAAACTTCGCGCCAAAATACTTATCGGAAAGTTGAGCTCTGTGCGCATCTCGTCGATATGAGTTCGTCGAGTCATGTCATCATAGTGTTGTGGTAACACTCACGATTCATGGATCATGCTATGCTGGTTCGAGTCCCGCTACGTGCAAACAGTTTTGCCAAGCTCTGATCAGTGAAATTCGATGAACCTTGGTAACGCTAAACGCCCCTGTGCCTTTAAACAACGGAGATGACACACAAAATATAAAATCAATGAAAGCCTGCGTGATGTATCAGTCGGTGATTCCTTATTATCGGGATCCGACGTGACGAGGTGATCGAGTTGCTGCTCTTGAGTTGTCTTTTCAAAGGCCGGCATAGTGAGTACAAAGTGTAGTGTGTTTCGTAGTGTAGTGATCTCGGTAAAATCCGCGTTAGTAAAATTTTAGAGTTCCGTTACTAAAAAAATAGCTTAAATTTTAGTAACGAAATTTCAGACTTTTTACTAAAATTTTAGTGTTTTCTACTAAAATTTTATTGTTTTCTACTAAAATTGTAGCGTTTGTCGACTAGAATTTTAGTACTTTTAGAAATAAAAATAGGCTCAGAACCGGGTACGATTGTCGATTAAACACTTCATTCTTGCAGATAATGATGCTAATACCACGTATATTCAAATTCAAACACAAACACATTTGCTTGGTACAATATTTATTACTTGGCATAATGACAGCGTTAATGAAACAGTGGGAAGGATCTGTGTATGTTGGCAGTCTTCTAGCTTGTCTTGATTCTTGATGACGGATCCTTTTGCTGCACAGTCACGGCCCGGATAGTTGCACAGCGCGCCCACAGAGAGAGCAGCGCTCGCGCAGGCCGCGCCGCGAGTGAATGGGCGCGTAGCGATTTTAGTCGAGGAATTATCGCGCTCTATCTCTTGCTGGTGATTCGCAGAGGAGGACGCGTCGCGTGCTTGCGGAGCGGTCTGCGCGAGCGCGGCTGTCGACTGTGCAACTATCCGGGCCGTGACAGTGTGTGTTTATTGTTGCCGGCGTCGACTCGCTTTCTTCCCTCGCATCATTCTCTTCTTCCACACTCACATGGCTCACGACGCGTAGGCACACTGAAAACGTACAGTTACACAGTGAGATTGAATACGAATACGAAGTACACGTAGTGGAAATGAGAAGGACGAAACAAGAGTTAAAGGAACAGTGGCGCATTAGTTTTGACTTTGGATCATAACTTGACCCATTGGAAAGCAAAACAAACAAAAAAAATAACGATTCAAAGCTGTTACCGCGTTACCACACCAATTACCACAAACCGTTCCGTTACCACAGAAAATTGGGCGTTCAAATTCGCGCCACACGGTCTCGATCGCGGTGCACGTGCGCCGGCCCGCATATCAGCTGTTTTGATGTATTTTTTTGTTTTTGTTTTGTGTGATTATTGATTATCAAGTTATTACTTTGTAAAATAGTTCAAACAATTGATTACGTGGCCCTGAACTTGTCCGAATGTGTTGGTGTTATGTTGTTCCAGCAAATGTTACACCGTTTTCATTCATGATGTATTTCTTTCATTTCATGCTAATGTTCCGTTCGTTGTTGTTTCGATTACTCGTTTATTCATATGTGTTATTTTTCACTTTTGTGTTATTACCATTTGACTTCAGGTACATACATATGTAGGCGGTGTGCCAGGCGGGCGAGGTGAGCCGCGGGCCGACCGCGCCCAGCCGCGAGCTGTCGTTGTCACCCCCACCCCCAATTGTACGGTGAGTATATGTGATTTCAATTGTATTTTTTGTTATATATTAAATGTATTTGTCATGTGGAATTGGTGATGGCCATACACTTGATCGTGATGTACTTCCAGTTATCGTTGAATGCGTGTGTGCTGCCGCGAGCCGCGCAGTGCAACGACGGCGCGATCATCGGCAAGCACGACACTGGTGAGTATGTAATTGTTGTTATGTTCTCTTGTTCAGCTCTTTGCCGTTGATGTACGTGTGAGGAATAGTTTTAGCAGCATGTTGGTATGACAAACAGCTAATGTCATATCGATTTCCGAATCAATCACAAAACTTAATCTTTCATAATTTGTTTAATTGATTGATATACATAAAGCTTGTTTACTTCTTTACTTCAGATCTCTACGATGCGATGAGATGCCCAATCTCCTGCACGCTCCAAGCCTGGAGAAGGAGATGAAGAAGGAGGAGTAGAAGGAGAGAACATGAGTTGTTGTTGTTGTTGTTGTTGTAGATTCATTTTGATTTTGTTTTGGTTATACTCTTATTGTTATTGTGTACAAACAAGATGCTCTGTCATAAACATGCTTGAATTGATTGAACTGAATGTGAGAATCTTTGTGAAACGCAAATGTCGCGCAGTAATGAGCGCATTTCGCAATCTCTAGACATGTAGAATCGTGGTTCGTGCCGTGGCGTTTTATTTTCGGGAATCTGGCGATGAAACATACATTTCGTTGTTTGCTGTATTAGATCGATTGGCTCGCCGGTATTATCAACAGTCTCTCCAGCTCTTCTCGCATCTGCTTCTGTGGCGCAGCTGGTTAGAGCGGCCGTCAGTGACCGCATGGTCGCGGGTTCGAATCCTCTCTTGTTTTGCGAACAAACTATAAACAGCTCATCTCGATCATGGTGACGCGCGCGAAATTTGAAAATTTCATTACCACACGCGTCTGCTAAACGCCTCTGTTCCTTTAAAAAATCATACAAATAAAATGAATCCTACCTTGCATCTCGAACCCAGCTGGTTGTCGCACGTAAAATTCGACGACGCACTGCATTTCATCGCAGTAGACATCGCCTGAATGTTTTTTATACGAACAATGTTTATTTACGAAATAAAACAACATAAAAAACATTTAAAAAAAACAGCTGACATTATTTATCGGCATGTGAGAACATAAATCGTACGGTGAAATTGAATGTTTTCGTGCCGGGACCATGAACACCGTTTGAATTTCGGAACTAAATTTAAACAAAAAATTTACTAAACTGGTGCGCTTTGATTTTAGTAAAGAAGCTCATATACTTTAGTAAAATTGTAGAATTTCTTTAGTAAAATTCACAAATTTCGGTTTTCACTAAATTTGTACTGGAATTTTAGTAAAGCAGATTTTCTAGTTGTTCTAACGGATGACGTTGCGACAGCCATTATAGAAGCAGAAAACGCACGGAAAACGGAAAAAAGTGGGTAATGCTAGTGATGAACGCAACATAATATCTGGGATCATGGTGTTGACAGTAAGTCGCCATGATGTCACAATGATGTCAAAAACTCAATTGCTTGAAGCTCCCGTCAATTCTCCAGTTCAAATTGCCCGCACCATTTGCGCGCTATGGCGCCGGTCGCGCGCAAGCAAATTGTTTCGTAAATTGTTTGCCACAGCGTATGTATACGACGTGCTTGCGCACAAATTGTGCGCCTGGAGAATTTGAGAGAACTTTACAGAGACGACACACACTCCATTTTAATGGCTCTCCAGCCGGCGGAGAGCGTGCACACGTGTCGTGGTGTCGTAGTGGCATTTCCTCATTTCCAAAGTGTCGATGAGCATACATAATGACATTCCATAGTCCTGTTCATGACACCGCTTCCATGATCTTTCAAGTAACACTTGGACCATCCGCCAGATACTCAAACGTACTCATTCTGCTAGTAGGATTGCAGATTGTAACAATTAAAGTTTTTCTCAAGTTTTATGCTCCGGGATACGGGAAAACGATATTCATTTAAAGAAGAACTCCGAGGAAAGAGTCACCCATTCGAACTATTAGTGCGCACTGAACACAAATTTTGGCGGGAAAGCGCCGTGAACGGCTAGCGGTATGGGGTCACCCATTTGAAACCGAAAATACGCAGATTACTTACTCTACCATTCAGTCATACATAGTGATAATCGGAAAATCACCATTCAAGAAAATATACAATTGATAAAATTATCGACACTTTATTGTGTTGAATCAAAATGCAAAAAAAAATCATCAGCAAAACATCTGCAACACTGTATCTACAACACTGCACTACAACATCTACAACACAACATCTACAACACAACTTTGCGTGAATTTACGATGCGTAATGAATGAAGAACTTGTTGTCGTTGGGGAGGGAGAGAAGTGCGCATCAGCCGCTTTCGCGCCGATTCCGGCAACGAGTAACGCAGCCTGCGCACCTTGCTGTGCGACTCGCAATACCTAAACACAGAATTTATGTTCATATAGATAAATAATTGGCATGTACATTATGAAAAAAACGCAGAACAAGCGAAATAAAGTAAATTGAAATTTCGATGTTTTTTTAATATCGCGTACTTTCGAGTTATAGTGACCGATATTCGACTAGTTGTGACTCAATCATACACAATATTATATGTTACATGAGAGAAATACAAAAACAATATGAAAAAAACTTTCATAAGAAAACAACATAAAAAGCGAAAACAGTTGATGGAATAAGTGTTCAAGAAAAGTGGGAGGAGCCAACGAACGGGGCCGTATATTTGGGCAAAGTAAGTGTACTATAAAAAAGTGTTACGCTATTCGGTTAAAAGAAGTGTACAAAATCATTCGAATATGCAAATTTATGAATGATAAAAAAAATTCACTGACATATTCGATTTCGTAATCAGTACTTTGGCCCTATTCCCCGACATTCTATTTTTCCCCGAAGGAGTTCTTCTTTAAGAGGGGTGAATGTCAGCTGAATAGCTAAACATCGTAACATTTTACTACGCAAAGATAAAACAAATGAATCACTCGCTATCTGGCGAGTGCCTCGCGCATATAACTCGTATTCAGTAACAGCCCGTTTGTTCCAACAATCGTTTCTTTCAAGTGCTACACATTTCAATATTGTTGAAAGGAAAAACTGTTTCAGGTTATGGACGAACCTCTACTTTCGCTAGCTAATAGCCTACAGCTCATAGATCTGAGGTGAGTAACTTATCAGTTACTGTTAAAAAACGTTGTTTGTAAGTACGTAACAAGCTACATACAAGTATGGAAGTGACTTCAAACACATAACAAAAAACGAAGTCTCGATTTATATTCAAGAGAGGCACTCAAAAATGACACATGTAGGCACTAAAAAAAAGGGATCTTACGTCTTCAGTGCGGAGACAGGTTTGGAGTGATCAATCGAAATGGAATTTAGTGCTTGTGAGGATGACGCGCTTCGACAGACAGTTGAGAAGCTCAAGACAACGAATATTCGCGGGCTTCAAATCGACGAGTATTGCATTTCATTCAATGAAACGGGATGGAGCTACAAGAAGATTTTCGAAAAGGCAGTGATTGTTATTTGATTGATAAAACGAGTGATGAGACGAGTTCGGAAAAAGGGATCATAATGAAGATCAATTCAGTGTATCGACGGCGGTGTGACAAGTGTATCGATATGCGATGCATACCTGCAGAACAACCATCAGGTTTGATTGTATAATGTTGTTCGCAGAGGCACTGTTTACAGACTGACAATCTGTTTCGATTTGTCGATGATTTGCTCCTGGAAAAACCCTCCATCAATCAAGTTCACGTCATCACCAGAACCAAAAATCGTGAGAAGTTACCATGTTCAACACTAATTGTCTCTTACGATTAGTTAGAATGGTTTGGATCGTGTGTAGTTCACGCGTTCGTTGTTATTTGTAATCCGCAATCAATGCCAATCAATGATGCATACATGAAGAGAATGTAAATTAAATGTTGTGCTCTGTTTTTCGAAATTGGGTTTTCATTAGTATGTGAAAATATGCCATAAATAACATTTTCATAAAAAAAAAGTTATGCGAAAGACATCTGAAACTGTGTGTAATTTTAATTTTCCTTGTTCAAGAGAAATGTGTGCAGAAATGTGGAAAAAACGTGCAGAAAAAGCAAGATCATTGATGTTTTCTCTAGCTTCCCGGCATTTTTGGCATGGTTATCCGTTATGGTGCTAACTCAACATCAAAAATTAGAGGATACACTATGTAATGACCTTTTGAAGATAAAATATGTTTTTTTTACAATCTATACACTCAAATATCGCTTCAGAAAACGTGGTGAACCAGCTTGAAACATGGCTTTCTAAGAAGGCCGAGTTCTCCTGCGAGTTCAAAGATGAGCTGCATCACAGAGTTATTGAGTAAGTGATTTCGGGGACAAAACAGTAAACTTGATCGAGTGGGAACATACTGGTTTCATTTTTGTTCAGGTTTTCGAACGGATACAGTGTGAAACTGGAACGGGGACTCGACATTTTCCAAGCTACGACGGGAGTCCTAGAAGAACCAACCGAGGTCAAACGCAAATGCAAGGAGTTCCACGTGCGCGTCGACTGGATGCCAACGTGCGTTTTTTTTATTAATTAAATAAGCACGCCACTTTAAATTTCATGCATAATCTACATACGTTTGCCACCTGATAGAATGTCAAAACACAATAATATCAAAAGTATAATTATGAACATTTAATGTACTTTCAAATTTTTACAGGTCGTAGTTTATTCACGAACTTTATAGAAGTGTACTCCTTTATACATCTTGTCAAAAATGATTAGGAAAAAATTCCACTGGAAACGATAGCTACAACTGTAATATGATAAACACAACACTGGCTGTTCCGTTGTTCAGCAGTGTTTGTAAGTTTTAAAAGAGCACAACTTTGTTTAACTTCTTCATGAAGGTCAAAATGCAATAACCTTTATAAGAAAACCATAAGCTAATTGTCCACAAAGCACACTTCATATAGTGGGCCCGCAAATGAGTTCCACTCTTTCTACAAAAGACATTAGGGTGGTTAGGCAAAGATCAGACCCCAGAACACTTCAGAACCGATTGGATGATGTTCTCAATTTGACCAAATTAAGTTAAGCGTGGGTACGGGATCGAACCCGCGGATCGCTGCTTGCTAAGAGAGCGTTACCAGTGCGCCACGTGGTCATGTGAGAGGATCTGCGAATTAGAAATATGAACGACAAGGAAAATCTGCAATGCATTTCGTTCAGTATACTGTATGTTCAAAATCCACGATAATGTTTTAACGAAAAATCCTGAGCTAAGTGCGAGCCTTTTATATGCACAAAGTGACACTACCCACCATTGTCTAAATTTTCACGTACAATCGACAAAGCGTGTCATCAAATAATGACTCCGAGAAAATTGCCAGTCGTTGCAAAATGCTAAAATTTTGCGGCAGTCAATATAATAGGCTCGCACTTAGCTCAGGGTTTTTCGTTGAAAACATTAGCGTGGGTTTTGAACATACCGTATACTGAACGGAATGCACAGCAGATTTGTTTTGGCCGTTCGTTTCTCTACTCCACTGATTCTCTCACATGACCAGGTGGCGTAGTGGTAACGCTCACGCTTAGGAAGTAGCGGTCCGCGAGTTCGGTCTTGGCTACACATGCAAAACTTTGTCAAATTGAAAAGCATCCAAAGAGTTCTGATCGTTGTCTAACCACCCTAATGTATCTCGTAAAAAGAGTCGAACTCATTTGCGGGCCGGGCCTACTATAGTAATCTGCCGAATTTATGCAATGTTTTTTTTAAAGAAAAATGTTTTTTTTTACGTTGAAACTTAATATTATGTACTTATTTTCAAGTAATGATTTCCTATATATACTGACTTCCAATGTTGTTTTCCGTGGTTTCAATTTTTCAGAAACTCTTCCAAGCTGAGTGTGTAATGAATAATCGAGATCGCAACTTAGTTTAGTGTGAATTTAGTGATGCGGATGATGCGGTTGAACAGACAGTCGAGAAGCTCAAGACAACGAAGATTCACGGGCTTAAAATCGTCGAGGGTTGCATCCCAAATAATGAAACGGGATGGAGCTACGAGAAGATTTTTGAAAAGGTAGATTTTTTATGGATTGATATGAACCTAAGAAAACAAACTAATCCGTGAAGTGGACGTCCAATTTATTACTTTTTTCAGTGTTTCGTCACCGAGGTGACAAGTGTATCGATATGCGATCCATACTTGGTAAACGACCATCAGGTTTGATTTGATTGCTAGCCACAAAAAAACACGTTGAGATTTTTTACAGATTGGCAATTTGCGTCGCTTTGTCAAAATGCTCCTGAACCTGGAAAGCACCTCCATTCTGGAAGTTCATGTCATCACCGTCTCCAAGAACAGTAAGAAAATACCTTATTCGCAACAAAAAAAAACGTTGTTCACGCGTTGTCTGTGATTCTGATTAGTATTTTAATAATTAATTATGGATATACATTTATACATGAAATCACCTAGAAAACATGTGTTTTGTTCAATCAGTAAGTTTTCGTTATAGAAGACGCGGTGAAGAACATTGGAAACTGGCTTCTCGAAGAATATTCTCACGTCCAGTTCTGCTACAATCTCAAGAATTTTCTGCATCATAGAATTGTTGAGTGAGTGTTTTGGTATACCCAGTGGCCTATTTCTGACGGTTTTTAAAATTCATTCATGCATCACGAAAAGGTTATTCCAATACAGGTTGAACGAAAGTACATACTACGTGCGCACGGTGATCAGAAACGTTCAACAGACCGCTCTGAACGCATATTTTCGAATTCCCGCTCTTCTGCGCTCTCTTCTCTCCGCGTGCTCCCTCGCACCCAACCTTGCTCTGCTGACGTCGTCGTAATTCAAAATCCCTAGCTTGTTCTTGATTCTTGACTCCGGATTCAACCGGCTAAAAAAATTGTAAGAAATGTTAGACTTCAGATAGGGATATTTGATCACAAATATTAGCCTCAAAAGCACTAATCAAAACAAGAATAAAACAAACAAAACAATCAAAACAAATTAACAGCTGATATCGGCGGATCGCATGAGAGCGTCCCATTTCGTTCAGTGTATCATTTGGAACAGTGTATCATATTGCACATGCTGGCGTTCCAATAATGTCTCTTCAATTGTAAAATTTCGTACAAAAGATGAGAGTGTGCAACATTCGGTATCATTTCGAACAATGTATCAGCTCGTACAATGTATCGTTTCGTACAACGGATCGGTGGTTTGTACAGTGTAACACATTCAGTGTATCATCTTGAACAAGCATGCCAAACAATGTAAAACGTAAGTATAACAACGGGATACTTACAGTAATTACTGTAGCCACAATAACCCAAATATACGTAACAAACAAGTTCAAAACCACATCTTGTTTTGAAACCTCTCAATTCGCATTCAAATAATTCTATATCGTTATACATAGCTATTTAAATCTAAACTGATTGAAAATTGAATATTTATCTCACTTTTAATATCGAACAAATAAGAAGAAGAGAGATGGTCGCAGAGAGAATCGCATACTGCTAAGGTGGGCGTGGCTAGTAGGTCCCGCCTAAGTTTGAATAATGACGTCAAAAAGAACTCGGACTGAATAATTCAATATGCATTTTTTTTCTCGAAACTATGACTATCCGATTCGGAATCACAGCCTATGATTTCCCCTGAATCCCCGGCACTCTACTTTTCCTCGGATCTTCTTTAAATGAAATAAATTACAAGTTGCTCACTCAGTCAAAATAGTTTGTTTTGATTTCTGCACTATCATATAATTTATAAAAAGCGTTTTAGTCATCTACTCTACCTAATTATTTTTTCACCTTCATTAACCACCTCGAACTGCGCTTTTCAGTGAAAAGGGATATGGTCTCTTATACAGTACCGCCGGGTGGTCGGATCTCAGAACATAAGCATGAGTTATTTTAGGTTCTCAAACGGGTATAGTGTGAAACTGGACCGGGGACTCGATATTTTCCACGCTATGGACTCACATCTCGACGAGGAACAACGCCGTTGCATGGAAGTCCACGTTTGCGTCGACTGGATGCCACCGTGTGTTTTTTTTTGTTTGAAAAAAATATGAAAACATGACGAAGCAAATATCACGTAATCTCTGAGAGAATCGGACGTTTTTGGGACATGTGGGACCTAGAGTTTTTGAGGGCGTAGTTTGGGATTATGAAGGGTCCTTTACAAAGTGGTAATGGTGATTTCATTGAAATTTGCATATTTAGCCAGTTAAGGGACCACCACCTCAACTTTGTCAGTTTTTGTCCAAAACTAACTTTCAAAAAATAATTCGATTTCTTACAACAATCTAAAAAACCTTTTAAAAAAAAGAAATTGATTTTACCCAAAGGTTAAGCTTTTATAAGCAAAAATATGATTTTCTTTTAAAAATAAATTCTTATAAATATATGAAAGTTCGATAGCAGTCTCTAGTTTGCATTATTCAAAACTTGAAGTTGTTTATAACAAATGAAAAATTATACGAGAAAAATCGAAGGGTACGTCTTTTTTGCTACAGCCGTTTGAAAATGACCCACTCATGGTGGTCCATCGCAAATGGACCATCAGCAGATAAGAACCATACAAAAACTGAAATGTTTCAAAAACTAGAAGTAATTTTAAGCATACTTTGTGTTCACAATGTTGTTGTACCACCAAATCCTAAAAAGTTATGAGCATTTCAATTCAAGAAAATTTAAAAACTTCTACTTTTTTGGACGTGGTGATTATCCAGTCTTCAATAGCAACTTGTTTTGGTTAGTTTATGAAAATGTAACCTCTAACAAGTGTAAAAACGCTTTTGTTTCAAAAATCGAAAGGTACGTCTTTTGAGATATCGACGTTTGAATGTTGCTGGCTCGCGAACATGACGACAATGAAGATCGAGAAATCAAAAAACGTTCTCGTTGTTTTTATCGAAAACACAGAGTTTTTATATTCTTTTTATGGTAAGTTTAAACAACTAGTTACAAAAAGTACTTTTATAGTGGAACGGTTTTGGTTAAGGGTTGCATGTTCGCGAGCTGGCAACATTCAAAGGTCGATATCTCAAAAGACGTCCCCTTCGATTTCTGAAATATAAGTGTTTTTACACTTCTTATAGGTTACATTTTCATAAACTAACCTAAATAAGATGCTATTGAAGACTGGATAATCACCACGTCCAAAAGAGTGAAATTGTTTAAATTTTTTTGGATTGAAACGCTCATAACTTTTTAGGATTTGATGGTACAAAGACAATGTGAAAACAAAGTATGATTTTAATCACTTCTAGTTTTCAGAAGCAATTTGTTTTGGTCGGTTAATTTTCTGCTAATGGTCCATTTGCGATGGACCACCACGGCTGGATCACTTTGAAACGACTCTAGCAAAAAAAACGTACCCTTTGATTTTCCTCGTATATTTTTTATTTGATTATAAACTAGTTCAAGTTTCGAATATTGAAAACTAGAGACTGCTATCGAACTTCCATATATTTATAAGTATTTATTTTTTGCGTATAAAAGCTTACCCTTTGGTTAACATCAAATTCTGTCTATATAAAAAGTTTTTTTAAAATTGTGAGAGCTTTCCAAAAATGGGTTATATGTACTGGTTTCGATAACATTTGACCAATTTAACTTATCAAAAAAATAATCATTTTATTTTCGAAAAAAAGTTGCTTAACACGTTGTTGGTAGTTATTAGTTACTGAAAACACCAAAACATTATAACTTTTCACTATTTCATATCCTAGATCCCAGTGGTGTCCGGTTCTCTCAGAGATTGCGTGATATATATCACACCGTCTCTGTAAAAATCGGACACTTTTCGGGCATGTGGTTACTACTTAGGAGCTATGCCGGCGCATGCAAGGGTTATCGTAGGTCCTCTACAAGATGTATAACGTGGTTTTTGACAAATATGCAAATTTGGCCCGTTAAAGTGACAATTTTGTTAATCCGCAATCGGAAAATTTTTGAATTTTAAATTGGCGCGCTTTACAATTTCTGGCTATAACTATTGACCTCGAGATGCGTATCACATAGGTATGTGTTTATCGGCTTCTACGACTTGAGTTTATGCTAGAAACTGAACTTCATGTCAAAATTTTGTTATGAAATTCCCCTCATTCAAGACGTTTTAGACCCTCAACTGTGATGTAACCTCACTTTTCACCCACAAAGCATTCAAAATCAACTATTCTAGGATATTCACGCCCGCTGATAAATTAGTAATGTTATACTAACAAAAATTTGGTAGTATCAATTCAGACAAATTTAGTAGTAATAAAATTTTACGACCGAGTTATCAGTGCATTTATTAGTAATGGAAATTTACGACTAATTTATTAGTCATTTATCATTGTGGTTTTTATACGACCAATTTGGCACTAACAAATTAGTTTCAAAGTTTTGCAACTAATAAAATACTAATAAATTAGTCCTAAAATCAAACTTCAATTTGGTCTTGAAACGAAATCATTCAAATTTTGATGACTGTAGCCCACTTGAAACGTCATCATCTTCATCAAGCTGTCGAACTTGTTCTTGTTTTTCATTGAAGTGTTTTCTTATGTTTACATGTTGTTTTTTTCGTGTACTTGTATTGCATCTTTGAACGATGCATGATATGGTTTTACAATCCGTTTTTTGTAGGCGAGCAGTCGTTCTCTGACGGACGCTGTCTGTACCGCTTGCTGTTGTGTCAGGAACAGTGAATAAAGGTGGGTAAAAGTTGTGTGAATATATTGTGGGTAAGTTGTTGTAGTATTGATTCTAGCATGTGTTCATGTGTATTTTTTATGAATCCACGTGCAATGCTAATTTCCTCATTTCAGATTGCTGAGGGTTGGTCGTCGTGTCGATTGAGTGACGCTGTGCATAACTAGGATTAGGAAAGAAGACAGAAGAAAAGAAGGGCGACGGCATTGCAAGAAGCACAAGAAACGTTCAAGAAACGTTCACCATCATTCACAAATGTTGTTGTGTTTGTTCGAAATGTTCGCAATATCGATGTTATGAATAAACAATAAACAATGTTATCAAATTCGTTGTTTGTAGTTTTGAATCATGTTGTGATTGTAATTGTTGGTTTGAATGAGTCGAGGGGTGAACTAGCTCGATGAGAAGAAGGAGTATTCAACGTGAAAAATTTCATCTGTAACAGACGCCTCACAGATCTGTAGCAGACGTCTCACAGATCTGCGTGGCATCTGTGACAGATCTGTGGCAGACTTCCTGCAGATCTGTGACAGAAATCTCCCCACAGATCTGTCACAGATGCCACGCAGATCTTAGCGCGGTTCTGTGTGAGATCTGTGGGGAGACTAATAAATTAGTAACAAAATGGTATCGGAGTTTTTTGGGGTAAAAAATAGTTTAAAATCATGAAAAAAGTTCTAGTTTTCAGGCTTATTAGATGTTATTTGATGTTTCGATTAACTTTTCATCAGTATAATATCATGTTTAAGTGAAATTGTCACTTTAAGGGACCACTACCTCAAAGCGGTCAGTTTTTGTCAAAACATTACAAATAAGGCCTCTTTCGATTTCTTATCCGATTTTAAGAACTTTTTCATATACTAAACTTTTCGAAAAAATCTGGTTTGAAAAAGTTATGACCACAAAAAGGGAAAATTTGCAAAATTTTCAATTTTTATGAGTATGTTCCGGTCCGAAAAAACAAAAAATGAATTACACCATTAGAAAGAACGTTTTATGTTTAGTTTGCATGATTTTTAACAAAAAAATCTATTGCACCGTCTTTCGCCATCCAGACGGTTGAAAGTGGTCCGGAAAGCGATTATTCGGCATTTTTCGCATTTTCGCCCTGTATCACTGCGAAGTAGCAAAAAGCAAACACACCATGATAATCTACGCACTTTGTTTAGTATATGGACGTGTTTTCATGAAAATATATCATGACGTCATCTGCCATCCAGACGGTTGCATTTGCACTATCCAGTTCCAGTACAACCAACGGATATGGGTCAACGAAAAACTTGAGCGGGATAGCGAACAAAAACAGCAAACGGGAATGCACTGAATCACACGAGCGAAAATCTTGGATTTTGAGATATATTTTTGATAGTTTGAAATGATAATTAAAGGTGCACAATAACTGCAAACTTGTCCGGACCACTTGCAACCGTCTGGATGGCAGATGACGTCATGATATATTTTCATGAAAACACGTTCATATACTAAACAAAGTGCGTAGATTATCATGGTGTGTTTGCTTTTTGCTACTTCGCAGTGATACAGGGCGAAAATGCGAAAAATGCCGAATAATCGCTTTCCGGACCACTTTCAACCGTCTGGATGGCAGATGATGTCAGAATTGATTTTCTTCATAAAAAACATGTAGACCAAACAAAACACGCTCTTTCGAATGGTACTAACTATTCTTGCTACTCAGATCAGCAACATTTTCAAAAAAATCGAAAATATGCAAATTTTTCATTTTTTTGATCATAACTTTTTTGAACTTATTTTTTTTCGAAAAACATTTTATATGAAAAAGTTCATACAATCTGATAAGGAATCGAACGAGCTTTTATTTTAAGTGTTTTGGAAAAAAAATTGACCGATTTGAGGTAGTGGTCCCTTAAAGGGAGTGTACCCTCTGGTTTTCGAAATTGAGTTAGCACCGGAATGTGAAATTAGACCAAAAATGATGCATTTTTGTCAATTGTAACATATACCGGATATGCCGAGAAGTTGGAGAAATCACTACTCATCGTGCACGTTTGTGCACGTTTTTGCACGTTTTTTTTCTAAAACGAGTGTATTCATGCGCAATTTAAACACACTTTGAAGCAACTTAAAACTCACTTTTCTATGAGAAAGTACTTTATTTTAGACATACTTTCACATTCTATTGGTAACTCAACTTCGAAAACCAGAGGGTACACTACCTTTAATGGGCCAAATTTGCATATTTGACAAAAACGACCCTATACATCTTGTAGAGGACCTTCGATAATCCTTGTATGCGCCGGCATAGCTCCTAGTAACCACCTCGTCCGATTCTTACAGAGACGGTGTGATATTACCTTAATGCAACTCGTATTCTACATGTTGCAGAAAATAGTATATTTTTAAAAGTAAATGTGTTTTGATATTCTTTTATGAAGCAGTCGTAAGTTTATTTCGGTCGTTTATTTCAGTCGTATTTCAGTCGAAGTCAAAATTAGAGTCTTATAGAAAGAAAGCATTACTGCTACTAGATTTTGTGAGATACATAGCCTACGTGAGATACATAGCCTACTTATACAGTTATTCACTAATTTCAGACGAGCGGACATCATTCCCGAGAATGCGCACCGCTTTCAGAAGGACACGCAGCTGGTTGTCGACGAGAATGAGGTGAATACCAATCATCAGAAGATCAGAAATGAAAAGAAAGTAATTGCAGACAAATGAGGAGAAAACAAAGAAGCGCTGCCCAAACTTCCCGAACTGTAAGCCTCAAGATGGCAGCTCGTGCAACTATCTCCATCCGGAAGAGTCTTGCTGGTGAGTATTCGAATCCTCTTCACTGAAACGTTGACGAATCAAAAAAGACGACTATGGATTTCTGATTGTCATCTTATGCAGGTTTCCCGTTGATGCCACTCATCCCGATTACGGCTATACGATTCGCAAGTGTACGTATGGAGCAGACATTTGCACCTTTCTGCACTACTGCAAGGCTTACAAAGGAAAAGGAGGATCCGGCGACTGCGCCAAGAAGACGTGTTCCTTCTTCGACATTAAAAACAATGAACAGTGCAAGGAATGGGAAAAAGCGTTTCCTTCGAAACTAAGACTGAGCAACCGATCTTACCGACGCAACAGGAACTAAGACTGAGCATCGATTGTATTATGCTTCTCATATTTATATGCAAGATGTTTCACCTACCTTCATGACTGTTGTGATTGCGTAACTCTAGATGTGTTGCTTTGATACGTTTCTATTGACTTTGAAAGTGAAAAATACTTACTGTTATTGGATGTTTTCGAAATAAATTTTGTATCAGTAACCAGCAACTTCTAATATCCTTTTCACCTTAAAGAAGAACTCCGGGGAAAGAGTCACCCGGGACGACCGGAATTGCGCTCTATTCAATGTTTAGGCGCAAAAGCGAGCAGTGCACAGGCAAGGTGCGAGAATGAGAGCGGACTTTCGAGTTTGCGCTGCGAAATGGAAATCACAAAATGACAACATACCAATTAAAACGTGTCCAGTACATCATATGTCATATCATCTATAGATATTCCAGCTACAATCATCTTCTCTCTGACATCTGTGTATATAAAGGCTGTCAAGGAATCTGGTAGGGATCTTCTGGCTTTGAAATGTTATAATAACTTGATCGCTCCACGATCGCACCTTTCAATCCTTCCCGTTACGGCTTCGCTTCTTTTGACGATCGTTTGAAGAAGCCTCTGGATGTTAACCTATAGATTACATAGCCCCTCGCAGGGCGACTACATACTGTACCATTCGCATGTTACAATGTACACTAGATGGAATGAAACTAATGAGTACTTTCGTGGAAATGAAACATGCGTACTTTTTCAATTTCCCTCTCTTACTATCAACACGCTTTTTTTCGAGTGTGCAACTATTGTCTGATCATATCATTGTTGTTATGACTGTTATATTTCTTAACCATGTGGTGGTGGAGAAGGGGCATGCGTTTCAGCGTAAATTTTTAAAAAAAAATGTAGGGAAGTGATCCCTTAGACAGAAAAAGTGTTGGTGCTTTTGTGCATTTGTGCTTTTCTTTCCTTTTCGCCGCACTTTATGTTCGAGTAGGTTTTTGAGTGTCTTTCTTTAGCTTGGTGCTCCTACTAAATTTCCTCCAGTTTTCCCTTAATTGATCGTAAAATCTGCTGAATTTAGTTTCTGATCACCGTGAGAACGTAGAACTATTGTTCAACCTGTTGAATGACCTTTAGTGACGCATATAGAATAGTGGGTCCCCGTTTTTGCGGTCCGCAAAAACGAAAAATGGAATATGAGATGTGACAGTTCTGACAAGATACCAGACGCGTTTTGCCAGTTCATTTCTCACTTTTTTGACCGGTTAGCGGTGTGAATTGTCTGGTTGGAATCTGCGTCGTTTCTCGTCATTTGCGGACCGCGAAAACGTTTTTTTTAAATGATAGACTTCTGGGTCTTTAACACGGTCTTATTTACCGCCGCTCTCACGCAGCGTTTATATTTCACATTTGGGCTTGAAATCTTTCACATTTGTTTCATCATGTTTCACATTTACTTCATACTACATTACGCTATAAACATTCCGCACCAACAGTGCGAATGAGCAAAGTATATATTCATTTATCGAGTTGAGCATAGACTGATAGTCATCGAGTACATAAGTCATAAAGATCCTTCTACTGTGACTGTGTGAGTTGTTGTCGTCATCGTCTGTTCAGGCCGTATCCTCCCCCTCCCCCTCCTCCTCCTCCTCCTCCTCCCCCTCCCCCTCCTCCTCCTCCTCCTCCTCCCCCTCCTCCTCCTCCTCCTCCCCCTCCTCCTGCTCCTCCTCCTCCAGTCCCATAGCGAGACCGTCGACCGAGTCACACACCTCGTTCATACCACAGTACCCGCCCACCGAGAACACTGTCTGTAAAAGAAAATATGTTTATACTTCAGAAGTGAAATGGATACCTCATGGACGGCACACACAGCTCCGTTGGAGCGATAGGCGAGCGGGGCGGCCTCCGTCCACTCTCCGTCCCTGTACACGTTGACAGTGTCGACAAAGGTCCAGTCGCTGTCGTCAGTCATCGCCCCTCCACACATCACGAGAGAGCGCCCGCACACTGCCACGCGGAAGCCACTGACGAAACATTGCTAGCAGAACAAAAACAGAAAACCCCACCCAGTCATGTCCACAGCCGCGTCCATGCGCCACTTGCCCGCGCGCAGATCATAGCACTCCATCTAAACGTCTCTCTCTCTCTCTTTCTTTCTCTCTCTCTCTTTCTCTCTCTCTCTCTCTCTCCCTCCCTCCCTCCTCCCCTCTGTACCTCGTTGTTGCCCCCGTTGCTGTCTCCTAGCACGAAGACCTGTCCATTGAGTGCAGCCAACTGCGGGCGAGTGCGAGCGACGAGCATAGGAGGGAGACGGGACCAGTCGGCTGGAAGAGAGAGAGGGGAGAGAGAGAGAGAAGAGAGAGAGAGAGGGAACGAGATAGAGAGAGTACCTGTGCGCGTGTCCCACATCTCGGCAGTGTCGCTCTTCTGTGCGAGATTGGCGCTGCCAGCTGCAAACAAAGAGCTGTCCAGCGAAGTCGCACAGTCGCACCTGAGATGTATCCTCTTTCTCTCTCTCTCTCTCTCTCTCTCTCTCTCTTTCTCTCTCTTTCCCCTCCTTCTCACTCTCACTCTCTCACCTTCCATCGTTCATCATGGGTCCATCAGTCCACGCGTCGCTACCAGCATCGTAGATGAGCACATTCCTATATGGCCGCCCTCTTTTCCACTCTTCCCGTGTCTCTTTTACCTCAGATATCCGATTCCGCCAACAGCATAGATTGAGTTGCCGAAGGCAGTGAGTCCGTGTGCGTGGAGAGAGTGCGGGAGAGCGCGTGCAGGCATCCACGAAGCTGAAGCAAGGGTTATTGAAGGATTGAGAACAAAGAGATAGAGAGAGAGAGAGAATAAGAGAAAGATAGAGAGGAAGGGAGAGAGAGAGAGAAAGAGAGAGAGAGAGAGAGAGAGAGAGAGAGAGAGAGAGAGAGTTCACGATGAGGTGCGTTCGTGTCGATCATCTCAATGGAAGAGAGCGTGTTGGTTCCGTCGTTTCCCCCGACCGCATAGATGCGATTCTCCAGAGAGGTCGCACTGTGCCACCTCCTATAACACAGCCACTTCAGTCTAGAACTGGACAAAGGTAAAGGTGAAGGAAAACTCCATTCAAGATCAAGAGATTACTCTTCGGAGGTGTCAATACCTCTAATATCTCTACGCAAAACATATTCAACGGCGTAAAAAGTAGTGGGAAAAGATGGTGGAACGTTCTGAGGGTAGTTAGAGTGAATTTCGACACCTCTTGACGGTCATGCGAGGCAGACTGGTCCATCGCTGGCCGCTCATAGGCCAGGGAAGGCGGTAGGCAGAGTGGTAGGAGGGACGAGCAGACACAGAAGAGGAGCCCAGAACAGAGTCCTAGGTCTCTTCCATCACAACATCTTCCGACGGAGAAAGAGAGAGGAAGAGAGGAAAAGAGAGAAAAAGAGAGAGAGAGAGAGAGAGAGAGAGAGAGAGAGAGCGAGGGAGAGGTACCTTGACTGCGTTGCGGACCATCCGCCTGCACCTGGCGTCCTCGTCAATGAGTGGCTCCTCGGAGACAGTGTCCAGCAAGTACTCATTCCGGATAAGAGGAAGGCGCACAAACGACAGCAGTCTCAATTGGGTGGTCAGTGGATTGTATAACCAATACCATTATCTTAACACATACGTGGTGTGCAGCATCATGACAAACATAGTCTCGCAATAGAATATCAATCGAGGACTCAATAGAAGTACCTCGAGAGATGCTGTTTCCTTGCCGTTTCATCGCAGCGAACCCAGCGGAGGATGGCTGAGTAGACGAACTCCTCGCGATGCACGGACAGAGAGTCGGCTGGAGAAGGGAGGGTGGAGAGAGGGGGGGAGAGGAGAGAGAGAGGGAGAGAGGAGAGAGAGAGAGGGAGAGAGAGGGGGAAGAGAGAGGGGGAGAGAGAGAGAGACTCGCCCGATATTAGCTGCACCACCATGTCAACGGTGAGATCGAGGAACGCCGGAGTCTTGGACAGGCGACTGCAGGAGTACAGTACTCGCTTGTATCTACCGTATTCCTCACCGGAAGTGGTCGCGCGCGTGTTGCCAGCCGGCCTCTGTGAGGGTGGTCAGAGAGTACTTGTCGCCCAAACACGCCATCTCCAAACAGTTCTCCACCCTGAGAGACGAAGAGAGGAATCTAGGTATACGGTACTTTGGCCGGATACGGTAGATTACAGTACCTGCCGCACTGATCCTTGAGCTCATCCAGGTGGAAGTAGGTGGCCGCGTCGACCAGATCCCAGATCAAGTCTCCTCCTGGAAGATGGAAACTCTCTCTCTCCCCCCCCCCCCCTCTCTCTCTCTCACCGATCGTCAACAGTCCAGTGTAGAAGAAACATACGACAGCGAGCAGCACCTCCCGATTCATCTGCAATATCACAACACAATAACACATACGAGACTGGAACGATATCAGCCATTGTCACAGAAATCATTGGAGGTCGGTCGAACGGGTAGGACAAGCACTCATATGGACTTTCTGCGAACTATTTCAATATATGAATGAACTTTACCTGTATGTGAACTCTGTTGCCTGTCGATTCCTGCATCCCCGTCTGAGCGTCGAACATGGCGTCAAAATACGGAGACGACACCGCCAGAACCGGCTTGTGGGCGGCGATCTCAAGGGTACGGTAGACTACAGTAAGACGTTCAAGTACAGTGCCTCTTGGTACTCGGTTCCGTCCGCGTCGGTCGGCACCAGATTCACATCGCACAGCTCGCTTCGTCTATGGCAGAAACGGTTTGGACTATTTTTGACTATTTGAAATTTCGTAGTTATTAGAAACTGAACTTTTCTCACATGACGCTCTCTGCGCTCTCTCTTCTCTAGTACACTCTCCGCTTCTCTGACTGCTCCATAAAACTATTTAACCGTATAGCCGCTATAACATAACCGCAATGCGCCCAAAATACCTTACGGTTGTATTCCGGGAAATGGCGGTAACTTTGTGGGCATCTTACGGTTAGCAAGCGCCCGGCTGCACGGTTCTATTTCACAGAGAGGCAAATGCTAACCGTTAGTTTACAATACGATAAGATCAACTGTCCAGAACAGAACAACCAAAATGGAGCAAAACTAAATTGCATTCTTGCATATATTCTTGCGTATTCAACATAAGCCACCACTACTTACATAGTGAGCACGCCAGAAGCGCACTAGCGGTGAAACGGAAACCCGTCGGAGCATCTTTCTTACCCAGCACCAGAGTGTTACTCGCGCCGGGTTTACGGCATGCTTAGAAATGGCACTTTGATTGCGCGCCCGTGGAAAGCCTGCTCACCTAACCGTAATCCACCCATTAGATGGGAATATGGCGGGACACACTAAAAATTACCGTTATTTGCCCATACTTATCGTCCTGATACGGTTATTTTCCGACTTTTGGTCAGCATACGGTTAGATAGTTTTATGGAGTGAGTGGAAGTATATGAGCACTCACTCCCTGAGGGTTGCTAGCCGTTGCATGGTGGTGGAGTGGCGGGCAGCGCGCGTCTCCTCGCTAGGCCACTCGAAAGAGAAGACAGACATGCGAGACTGGCCGGCACACGGACACGGCCGGGGAATGACCGCATCGAACACGACGGGGCGACGACATCGACACTCTTCGTCGCGTCTTCCGATTCATAGACGACAAGATGTTTTCGATCACTTGTCATTCTCTCATTCTTAGCTTCGCATTCAGCCACACAAAAAAGTTGTCTTTGACAGTTTCCCAGACGTTTCCTGGCGGCAAGTGACAAGGCAGTTACCGCACATCGACACACTTAATCCACCCTGTTGCGTAACAATCGTAACAATGTAATAAATATAGATGTGGCGCTGCGTTCACGCACCGTTTACAAGACCTCTGCAACGCGTTTACGTAGCCGTTTTGCAAACGCACTGTAAACGCACACCGACGACAGCGACTGGACCTTTGTCGACACTGTCAACGTGTACAGGGATGGAGAGTGGACCGAGGCCGCCACGCTCGCCTACCGATCCAACGGAGCTGCATGCGCCGTCGAAGAGGTTTCTGATACTTATGATTGATATGAACATTACATTTCCAGACAGTGTTCTCTGTGGACGGGTACTGTGGTATGAACGAGGTGTGTGACTCGGTCGACGGACTCGCTATGGGACTGGAGGAGGAGGAGGAGGAGGATATGGCCTGAAGTTACGATGACGACATGATCTCACAGTAGAAGATCTTTACTGAAACGTATTCTCGTTTGCAGACGCATGAAGCGCCCGGCCACGCGCATTCCCTACGACGACAGCTTCCAGACATTCTTCCCCTCTATGCTTCCCATACGACTCATGGGCACCGGCCAGCAGGTACCGCCCCTCCAAGCCACGCCCATTCACGCCCCCTTCAGAATATCGCCTCGCCCTATCTCCAATCAGACATGGTGGCTTCATCGTCGCACCAGTGGTACGCCCCGCCCCTCGGAGCCCCGCCCATCCAGCCGATTGGCAGTCAGCTGGCGGGCGGGAGCGGACTGCAGATGCTGCCCGAGCAGAAGCCGCTCTCGGTCACCATGGACAACAAGGATTTCGGGGTGGGTGGACGCTCCGCCCATTTTAGCCCGGCCCCTCTTTTTTGCAGTTGACGAGCGCGTTCACGACACCCGGCTTCAACACGTCGTCGTTCATGAACCTGCCGCCGACCAGCCTTCAGAACACGTACAGGTACGGTAGTTTGAGTGGGACACGGAAATTGTCGTGGGTCAAAATAACGTCTCCATCATTTCAGATCGGATTCGCTGTGGCCACTCGCGCCGACGTCGTCTGCGTCTCTGCCCGCGGCGCAGTCGACTCTCTCTCCCTCGACTCTCGCCATGAACAGCTTCGACCCACCCGTCTACACCAACTACACCAACAACAACTGATCTACCAATCGTCCGAGTATTGATTGAATATTGATTGATTATCACTCACCCCCACGTGCTGAGCGATCTTCTCGTCACAGGCAGCGAGCTCGGCCTGCAATATATTTGATTTCACTTATCGATTTTTCGCTACCACCAAAAATGACTATTGTACAATATTATGTGTCGACTTGTCTGATAAAGAATGAGACAAACTGGAATAAACAAACAAACAAATACCTGTAGTCTGCTGGCAGCCGTTTCAGCGAGAGTCAGCTGCTCTGTCTTTGCTTTGATGGAAGCTTGTAGGTCGGAGACTTGCAACTCCAGCCTCTCGAGCTCCTTTTTCACTGCAATATTGAAGTTTGGCCAAATAGCAGCAATCAAAAAGAAACACGTATTGACTCTGTTCCATTTCTTTCAGCATTTGATGTTATGGTGAAACATATCCAAATAACAAGGAAAAGAAGAACTCACACTTCTCCACCTCTGTCTTCTCCTCATCTTTGTCGCGCTTCTCCCTGTTCTGCTTCTCCTCCTCCTTCTCCTCCTTCTCCTTCTCCTTCTCCGCCTTCACTTGCTGGTTGAGGAGGGCCGTCGCGCACTGCTCGGCTTTCAACTGAATACGAAAAATGAAATGGAAAACACCGCATGACCGCATGTCGCTTGTTCGTTATTACTCCATTTTCGAGTATCTTTTTTAACAGATTATGTGAAACACGTAGACACATTGACTATACTATTCTTTTCTAGAGTGTTCTACTACATCACACGGAAAGATTCTCTCTCGCTCCCTCCCCCCACCATGGCACCCCTCCTTGTTCTCTCGCACGCCTCTAGCCTCTCCTTTCCCGTCTTCCCCTCCTCGGAGATGGAGTGGAGGGCGGACTCGACGCGTCGCTTGTGCTCTGCGGTCACTGAAAGGGTGAAGATATCAGTTGATAGACAGTCACACTTTTTAATATCCTCTCCAATTCACCAGGAGCACGATATGCACGCAAGCGCCTCACTCGCCTCACATTCCGCGCTGAGTTTGCACTTTGGATGCACTACAAAACACTATCCCGTACAAATATCACTAGTCTTCCAACCGATGTTTATGTTTTTTATGTGGGCTAATAAATACAACCCTAGTCTGGATCATAGCATTGGAAGTTCGAATTTACCACCCAGTCACTCATCTTTAAAAAAAACGAGTCCGGTTCGGGAGATCAAAACACTGATACATACCACTGGGCGCACAAAAACTCTTTTTTTTTGTCTTCTTCCTTACTTACTGCGTTCTTCTTTCTCTCTCTCTTCTTTTCTCTCTCTCTCTCTCTATTTCTCTATTACCACCCCGTCAGTGTTGTGTTTAGATTTTTTAAATCTTGCCACAAGGCAGTTGTAGAATTGATAAAACAACGCATAATCGTAAATATTTCGAGAAGTTGATTTGAGATGATTTTTACCGCTTAATAAAAAATCAATCGTCACTGTACCTTTGACTTAGAAGCAATAAAACGAGGGCACTCGACCCCTGACCCCTACGCTAGCATATGCAGGTATACGGTAGTGCCGCGAGCGAATGGCGGGAACGCCAGATGCCAGAAGACGCCTCCCCCCCTTCATCCCGCCTTTCCACTTTTCATTGTCATCTCACGTGTACTGTCACTCGGACGCCCGGTATGCTACCATCATTCTTTGATCCGCGATCTGACAATTCAACAGTTCCCGCTTTCAATGGTACGTTTAATTATAATTTATATCGCGCTAACAAATGTTATAACCAAAAACTCCTGAGCAGCTGCCGAAGTGTAATACGAGTTCAATTTAGAAGATGAGTTCATTCTCACTTGGGTATTCTGGAGACCGTTTTACTTTGCATTCTTTTCATCTTTGAATATAGTGGCACGAGCGTAAGTTATTCTGATTAAAAATGTAAAAATAATAATATTACTATTACATAAATATAGGTGGCTATTTATTCCTGTTTTTCTACTTTCTTTTCGACTCAATGCCTACAATGACACTATCGTCGAATCTCACTACACGGTATGTTACAATGGTGACTAGCAGAAGTATTTATAATCAGCAATATCTTTTCAGAACATAATAATCGAAACTTCGATTGAGCGACTGCTTCTTGCGTTTCGTCAGAAATGGGGCTGGAAAAAGATGTTCATTGAAATATTAGCGTTTGTTCTTCGTTTAATTGCATACTTGATAGTAATTCACGAATTTTTGAACTTCATGAAGCCAGAAATTGTCAAAGCAAGACACCGTCTTCTCTATGCTCCTTGATGAATAAAGCCGCAGAAGACGTACCGTCATCGTGTATTCTCAATGCTTATTTTCTAGAACCACATCTAGAAGAAAAGGGAGAGGGGGCGGAGGAGAAGAAAAGGGAGAGGGGGAGAAGAAGGAGAAAAGGGAGAGGGGGAGAAGAAGGAGAAAAGGGAGAGGGGGAGAAGAGGAGGAGGAGGATTGCTGACCGGTTGAAATTCTCCAAGGTAGACGACGGCAAACGTTTCTTGATCCATCCAGGGAAGCACCTGTCGTTCCACTCTGCGATTTGCGTCGAAAACTCGATGAGATTCGCACGCGGCATCTGGTCAGCGTTGTCGCGGTGCACGTACCTAAACAGACATGACCTTTGTCTCCATCCGTTCCGCCCCGCCCACTTACTTGATGTGCGCGCGAACGTCAGTGGAGCAGGCGTGGTGAGAGGTGAGCAGGCGCAGAGAGGGCACTCGTGGAGACGCGGCTCCGTCAGGTGGTGGCGATGCACGCGCATCTGACCATGTCCAATTAGTCTCTCGAGCCCCGCCCATTCTCACTTGTCTGTCCTCCACCTTCATCTCCTCATTGCACACGTGGAACACGCTGATCGTCCGTCGCGCGGCTCTCACGCTTCTCCACAACGTTCTCAAAATATACAATTCAAAACCAATATACGACAAATCTTACGCAAAAAAATGCTATCAGTGTACAGTATCACCCAATCTATCAGCCTACAGTACTCATTTATGTCACCTACCGTACCTTGAACTTCCTGTTGGGGAAGCACCGAGTGTACACTGCCTCGATCCCTGCGCTGTGCAGCTGAATGTTCGAAATGGGTTGCGACTCAGTGTCCTGGTGCGTCTGAAATCAAAACAATTTCCACAAACCATAGTCATTATTCATTAATGTCACACAGGAAACCGGAAGGGTCGGAAAGTCACTTAGGGAAGATGTGCATCCTCGTGGTGTAATGAATTTATTTTTATTTTATGTGCCTTGACCTCATAAGCATCCTGTGCTCCATGTCCCTCATGTCCTGGAAGAGAGGGATCGACAGGTGCTCCTTCGCCACGTGCCGCAGGAAGTTAGATGACGGCTTCAGCTCCACAAGACACATCTCAAACACACACATTGTACTCACTCACCGTCATTCTCTCATCTTATCCGCTCCTCGGGGTCGGATGGTCACCCCACCCCACTCACCCTGCACGTCCAATCATTCGGTTCGGTACAATTCGCCAGCGCCCTTCCCTCGTCGCTGCCAATGCTGTCCATCGTCAGCTCATCCTGTTCCTCCGACGGCTCACGCTTCGCCTCAAACAACATGCATAGCTATACAACACATGCATATCCAAATAGTGATAGCCACCTCACTCACCGTTCTATCCCCAAGCTTGCAATTATCTTGAAGGACAGGAATATAGTATACCATTCTCAAATAGTACCGTTAAAGGATGACGTGGAAAAATTGTTTGTATTTTTACCATTTCTGCGCAAACATAATTTCAAAACTCGTCTTCATTGAAGAGAACGAAACCGACCCCATCCTGAAGATCAGGGAATAATACATTGTCCGGATAAATCCTTTAAACTATAATACACAGAGATCACAATTATCTCAAAATTACCTAACTTGAATCACAGCAATATCGTATACAGTACCCCAACACTACCTACAGCACCGAAACACTACCTACAGTACTCCAACACTACCTACAGTACTCCAATACTTCCTACAGTACTCTAAAACTACCTACAGCACTGCACACTACCGACAGTACTCCAATAGTACCCACAGTTTTCAGACATAACATACAGTATCCCTCCACCGTACCTCCTTGGGTAGTCCGTCCCTCTCACAGCGCCCTCGATGAATACGGTCGATTGTCCAAGTAGCACACGTCCATGACAGTGCCAACGATGACAAACCTGAGTTAGTCAATATCAATCAATACTAACGATTAGTACCACCCGCATTATAAGATATATATATATATATATATATATATATATATATATATATATACTGGAGTTGCCGCGCATTCGGGTTATCGATGGTAATCGATCATGTTTTTTCCAGACAATCCACTAGGCATCTCAACATTCATTCCCAAGACCAATTCGCCCCATCAAAGCGTCACACAACTATAATTCGTTTTATTTAATCACTGCCAATTGGAAACAAACATAATAAAAGACAACTTTAAGTTTTACAAATCCTCCTCCTCGGCGCTCTCTCCCGCCTCTTCTCCTCCCGCGCCGCCGTCCTTGTTCAGCTTGGCAATGATGGTCTGCACCTTGGCCTCCAGCTCGTTCTTGTGCTCCTGCAGCTCCTCCGCCGACGCCTCAGAGTTGGCTTCCAGCCAGGTCATCACCTCGTTGACTGTATTCTGCATCGCCATCATGTCGTCGTGGTGCATCTCGCCTCCCATGTCGGCCATGTCTTGGATAAGGTATTTCAGCTGTGTGACAGTAGCGTGCATTTCGGCGACCTCCAAGTCCCTTTTAAACGAGTTCGCATCGACGTCGACACACAATAGAATAATCTATAAACAACAGATCCACTGATAAAATACACATAGTGCTTCCGCACGTCTTTCTCTTTTTTCGCGCTAGTAGTACTGCATCTACGTGAGCTTCTGCATCGCGTTGCTCACGGGTCGTCGCACCGGATCATTTATTCGAACTGGCCCCACAGCTTAGAGAAAGAAGAATAATCAAGAATAATAAAAAATGCAGCTCTAGCAAGTAACCAATATTTCACTTTTTTGTAAAATAATCACACAATAAGTAATACGGACCTCTAACGTGCCTCCTCCAACCACGATGAAGAACAACACTCCAAGAAAACACTCGGTTTTCGAATTGGAAAATCGCTCGATGAGCACAAAGCCGAACAGTGTTGGGAGACACAACTAAAAAAAAAAAAAAACAACGATGAAACATAGGAAACTAAACTACAAAAAAACGTACGATTGCATAGTCAATTTGGCCGTATTCTCCGGTGTTCTCCTCTCCAGAGATGACTCCAGCCTGCACGGCGGCTCCGTACGCCACAGCCTCGTCGGGGTTGATTCCGCGGTTGGGCTCCTTTCCGTTGAAGAACTCCTTGATCAGCTGCTGCACCTTGGGGATGCGGGTAGATCCTCCGACCAGCACGATCTCGTGCACGTCGTCCTTCTTCATGTCAGCGTCGTCGAGCACCTTCTGCACCGGCTTCATCGTGGCGCGGAACAGGTCCATGTTCAGCTCCTCGAACTTGGCGCGGGTGAGAGTCTCCGAGAAGTCCTCTCCGTCCATGATAGACTCCACCTCCACCTTGATCTGGTGCTGGGTCGACAGAGCGCGCTTCGCCTTCTCAACCTCACGACGCAGCTTCTGCACGGCACGAGAGTCCTTGCGCAGGTCCTAAAAGAAAATCAATCAACATATATAAAAAAGAAACAGGAGTATTATACGCACATTTCCGGACTTCTTCTTATATAGCTTGATCAAGTACTCCATGACGCGCTGGTCGAAGTCCTCTCCTCCCAGGTGAGCGACTTCGTTAATGGCCATCACCTCGAACACTCCGTTGTCGACGGTGAGCAGCGACACATCGAAGGTACCACCTCCCAAATCGAACACCAGAATGTTGTGCTGCTTTCCTGCAAGGCAAACAATCAGACCGTATAAATCAATCTTATATTTTATTTAAAAAGTACTTGCGTAAACAAATGAACTTTGTCTTGTCCCAATGCAGCAAAAGCACATGCATAAAGCGTTTACAAATACTAACACAAACCTGCGCCTCTCTCTTCCCTCTCTCTCTCTCTCTCTCTCTCTCTCTCGCTCTCTCCTCTCTCTCTGGCTTCTCTCTCTCTCTATTATGAACGTATAGCGTTATTCATTTGTATTGTTATATTTCATCGGTTAGTGTCCACTGTCCGTTATGCGCAGGTTTGTGTTAGTATTTGTAAACGCTTTATGCATGTGCTTTTGCTGCATTGGGACAAGACAAAGTTCATTTGTTTACGCAAGTACTTTTTTAATAAAATATATGTCCTTTTGTTAAATTTCATAGAAATTTTGAATATGTGCTGAATTATGACTATTCATATGGATTTTATCAAAAACTACTATCTCTCACTCACTCTGTTCTCTCCTTCTCTTCGTCCCTTCTCTCTCTTTCACTGTTCCTTCTCTCTCTCTCTATCTCTCTCTCTCTTTCTCTCTTTCTCTCACACTGTTCTCTCTCTCTCACTCTCTCACTCTCTCACTTTCTGCCTTTCTCTCTCTGTCTCTTTATATTTTCTGCTCTTCTATCAACGTTTACAAATACTAACACAAACTCTCGGCCGTTATCTCTCTTCTTACTCTCATGTACCACAGATCACACGTTACGTTTCGGATCGCCGTTACATTTCACAAAAACGTTTTCCCCACATATTTTCTCACTACCGTTCGGAGTCGCGCCTACTGCGCTCTTTCTCCTGGTTATAGTTGGCGGACCCAAAACAACGCAAACCCGGCGCGAATTAGACGCTGGCGGCGGCGGGGCGAACTACACTCAAAGTGCGAGTTGGAGAACACGGGCAGAAAACGCCGAGAGAGTACGCTTTCGGCAGAGAGTCAGCGTTACCGGACACGACATCCACCCACCCACCCACACGCTGGTCTCTCACCTCATGGGTACGCGAGATCGCTCATAACTTCTTTCAGAGAAAAGATACAAAGATGCCATCAATTAGTGATCTGGCCTACGGAACCGTGCGAATCTAACTAACATGAATTGGATGAGTTCACATTCCTGCTAACATGATTTTTGGATATAGCTTCTTGAAAATTCTGGCGCGAGCCCTATCCTAAGCCAAAAGAGAGGGCGCTGCGCGCCCTCTCTAATTTCAAAAATATTGTTTCTATCAATGTCTTTATTGTGGATTCACTGCCGACAGATAACTGCTGATTTCCAGATTTCCTTTGTTCAGACATGTTTATCGCACAATAAAAATTTTCACATGAAACTTTCGAGCACAACGTTGGCAATAGAAAAAGTGTGAGTGTAACTGAAGTACTTGAATCGCTGGGAATCGATCGACCGATTATCGATCGGCTGATTATGCGCGCACCCGTATGGCAGTATCGGTGGGGAGGGGGATCACTGAAAAGGATTGCTGCTAAAATTGAACGTGTAGTAGTGAAGTGTAAAGTAACAGGTACAAACACGTCCGAAAAAAGGGAGATACAAGGCAAAGAGAAAGCGAATAGAGAGGGCAATATGGAGTTCACACCATCACACCACCACACCACCACACCATAACACAACCACACCACCACAACTTAACACAACCACACTATTCTCTACGACTGAATATGTTGGAAATATGGAGTTCACAGCATCACACCACCACACCACCACACCACCACACCATCACACCATCACACCATCACACAACCACACCACCACAACTTAACACAACCACACTCATCTCTACGACTGATTATGTTGATGGTGTGGTGGTATGGTGGTGTGGCGGTGTGATGGTGTGGTGGTGTGATTTCCTATATGTGGTGTGGTGGTGTGGTGGTGTACAGGGGTGGAGGTGTGGGTTATGTGAGTAGTATGATGGTGTGGTGGTGTGATGGTGTGATTTCCTATTCGCCGAATATGTTGATGATATTGTGGTGTGGTGGTGTGGTGATGTGGTGGTGTGATTTCCTATTCGCCAATAGAGAGAGACAAAGAGAGAGAGAGAGACAGACAGAGACAGAGCGAGAGAGATAAGCAGAGAGAGAGAGAGAGAGAGAGAGAGAGAGAGAGAGAGTTCCCCTCCCACTACCCACCATGCCCTCCTTGTAGTCTTTCTCGTCTCTGTCCGGCTGCTCGTTCACGTAGTCATCTTCCTCCTTCCTGTCCTCCGGATGCACCTCCTTCGCCTCCTGAACACGAAGATTCTCTCTCTCTCTCTCTCTCTCTCTCTCTATATATATATATATATATATATATATATATATATATATATATATATATATATATATATATATATATATATATCTTTTCATCCTCGACAGTCCTGATATCCAACTGTTTCGAGTGACTTCGTTTCATTCTATTCGTAATACAGATTACAGTTACAAAACAAGTACTACTTTTCGAAAACTCTCTCGCCTCTCTCTCTCTCTCTCTCTCTCTCTCGCCTCTCTCTCTCTCTCTCTCTCATCCCCACCTTTGCCTGCTCCTTCCTTCTCCGCAGCTTCTCAACCAACTCTGCGGCCGGCATGATCGGAGCCGGTGCGAACCTGAATATAATATAATAATTTATTGCAGAAAAACTGCGTCACACATCAAAAATACAGTAAAAAAAAAAGCCGCATGTGATAAAAACCGAGACCATACTAAATGAGCGAAAGACGAGTCCGTAAAAGAATATATGAGGGGATGACCGGTACACGCAAAGGGCCAGGATCAGATACATCTGCGCAGCACATTCACTTGGAGGGGAGTGAGTGCGGTGGAGGAGCCGCTGCACAATAAGAGACATGTGCGAGCACTACGCAGAGCACGTCAACTGGACAATCACGGCACCAATCGAGTACTATAGATAAGGGAGGTGTACAATCATTCAAACATCAATCTGCATCAATTAATCGTATAGACATAACGAAGCTCATCTCGAAAAGGGAGGTAGATCAGAGTTGGTGGGTATCACTACTCATCTGTTTAAAAAATCATGTTTAAAAACGTTTCTTCAGAACACCTCATCAATATGTACTTAAGCTCCGCCTTTCAGACCCCGCCCACTCACTGTATCTCGTCCCGGTTGAAGTTCAGTGCCTCGCCTGCCTTGTGGCTTCTTTCGAAATGCACCGTCTCGTTCTGCACGTAGTACTTCTTTGGAGGAGCCTGAAAGGGGGCGGGGTTAAGGGGGCGTGACTTATTAATTCAAGCGGATAGATCTCTTGAAATCATGTTTAAAAACGTTTCTTCAGAACACCTCATTATGCCTCGTCACAATTGTTGCGCCGATTACTCTCAAATACTCTAGAATGCAAGCAAGTCTTGTTTTTTGAAAAAAAAAAACAGTTTGAGCATTTCAACATGCTCGAAGACAATACACGTGCCCTTCGAGCTACTAGACCCCTTTCGTATTGTAATAATGTCGCCTCGCATGTCTCACACTATGTCGCGCGGCCAATCGCGGCATTTACAGAGAAGGAGGGTTAGGAGAGAGAGAGAGAGAGAGAGAGAGAGATGGGCGAGAGGGGAAAGGTCAGCGAGTCGGTCGAAGGAGCGAGAGTGAGTGAGAGAGAGGTGTTTGAAAATATTATGGCAACGTGATCACAATATACAGTTGGCGAGTTCAAAGCTCAGATGATTGAGAACTTTGAGGTGTTCACGCGTCATAACAACGTACGTATAAGACTTTATACGAATGATTTGGATTTACTAACAATGAATGACTAACGGACCTATCAAATTGGAAACTTCGAATAATAACTGCTTCCTGCCTGCAAGAATGCATATATCTGGCATAAGTCTGATTTGAGTGTCAACATACAGAACATAACAGGTACACGCTACACTCCATTCAAATTTTCGCCCCTTCATTTTCTCGCCGATCATGCTTCTCCTCTGTTCGCGCGATGACCGCCCCTCGCGAGAGAGTGCGCGCAGAGAGGAGAGCGGCAGAGAAGCAGGCGCTTCGATCACAGAGAGAGACGGTAGCATTCCTTCTCTCTTCCTTCCACCGATGCAGCCGCCGGGCCTCGGCTTCCCAGTCAGGTATCTACTTTTATATTTCACTTTGTTATTGTTTGCAATGTTGTCGTTGCAACCGGCCGGCGCGCGTAAAAGTTTTGAAAATATCGCAGCGGTGGTAGGATGGATGTTGCAAAATATGCAAAGGATAAATAAATACACTGGTCTGCGAGCGGCGGCTGCCCGACGGCGCCCTGGTCTCACAACAACAATATACAAAGACACAACCATTCTTCCATTCCTACGAAGACATTCTGTGATGCGCTATGCAAACTCTCATTCTCTCTCTCATTCTCACCCCACTGTTTTTACCCACTTGCCTTGCAGCGTCTCTCTGAAAATGTCAAGCTTTTTACGCGCGCGGGATGCACTCTTGATTCGACTTCATGTTCCACTCGATGCATCTCAATCGATACGTTTCCATACGTTTCACTGACGATACGTTTCAGTCCGGAGGGCAACGAGAGCGACAAGCCACCGTACTCCTATGTCGCACTCATCACGATGGCTATCCAGGCAGCGCCCGACCGGCAGCTGACACTTTCACAAATATACAAGGTGATATCGATACGTTTCTATATCAATCAAAATTCTTTATCAATCAATATTCGTCCGCCAATCGTTCGATACCGATGTGCTCCGTAAAATGTTTTGATTGGCGTTGCCTCTCGCTTCGTCGATGACTGATCGACGCGCGTGATAGAGAGAGGGGGGAGAGGGGGCATTTCGAAATCAATCAATCAATCGATAACTGTACCAATCGATCGATTTCAGTACATCGACGCGCGCTTTCCGTTCTACAAGGCCGCCGATCCGAAACGCCGGCAGGGTGCTGTAGAGTTACCGTAATCAAGCATTACAGTATACGATTACAGGCTGGCAGAACAGCATCCGCCACAACCTATCGCTCAACGACTGTTTTGTCAAGAAGGTGAGGTAGATCAGAGAAGCTGTAGATCAGCTGATCAGCTGATTATACCATTAGAATATGCGGATGTGGTCCTCATTATAGAACACCTACATAAGTAAGTACCGCATTCATACACTACTTTGTATGTTCATGAAACGAACTACCAGATATATTCTTTGATTGATTTGACTTGATCATGGATCAACAGTATCAGGATATCAGTATAGATCAGTGAGTCCTTTCAGCCACGCGACGGAGTGGGTCCGGCCAACGACCGGAAGGGCAACTTCTGGTCGCTCTCCCCAGACGCACTCAACATGTTCGACAACAACAACTTCAAGAGGAGGTGGGGAGAGAGAGGGGGGGGGAGAGGAGAGAGAGAGGGGGGGAGAGAGAGAGAGGTGGTAGAGAGGCTATTGAAAGAAAGAACTGAGATAACTTAGTGCGCGCGTTTTCATCTTGAAACGATAACTGTTTGCTTTTTGTTGACTACGATGCAACCTTCTGGGGATTATTTGGCTTTCGCTGCGAAGATTTAAATGTTTCGGGTGGAACGTATGTGAATGTGTGATGTCGATTTGATGCGGGCTAGGTAAGGAATAGATTCGAAATACCATCGGTCGCAAGTTTTTTTTCTAGTGACTTATAGAGTCGCTCTCGAATACTTATTGATTGTTTTGCTAGCCATGGTTGGATTAGTGACTACAATGGAACGTATCGGATAAAATCATGTTATTTGTATGTTTTTAGTTTGGTGAGATGAGATTGGTGTGATCCATTTACATTTTACAGCAACGTAGCGAGCATGGCAAATACTAGGACTGATCTTCATGTAAATTTTATCTATAATTCTATGCTCGTAATAAGTTGCGCGCGGCGGGGTAGATCGGAGGAAGACGGAGAGTCAGATCACGGCAATAGCGCGCAAAACAAGAGAAGCAGACGGTTATGGTACCGTATTTCGAACTGCAAGTGAGGTAGATCGAAAACTAGGTTATACTTATTTACACCACAAGTTGAGCGAAATTCCATTGAAATGTATTTTTCTCTACAGCGAAACACGTGGATAAATGTTCTCTACAAAACAATACTGTAAACCTTACTAGTGAAACGTATGTTTTCATGCACAACACATGTTTTGAAACGTATTGAAACGTAACTTGTTTGCAGACGCATGAAGCGCCCTGCCGCCCGCATTCCGTATGACGACAGCTTCCAGACATTCTTCCCCTCTATGCTACCCATACGACTCATGGGCACCGCCCAGCAGGTACCGCCCCTCCAAGCCACGCCCATCCACTTCGCATTCAGAACATCGCATCGCCCTATCTCCAATCGGACATGGTGGCTTCGTCGTCGCACCAGTGGTACGCCCCGCCCCTCGGAGCCCCGCCCATCCAGCCGATTGGCAGTCAGCTGGCGGGCGGGAGCGGACTGCAGATGCTGCCCGAGCAGAAGCCGCTCTCGGTCACCATGGACAACAAGGATTTCGGGGTGGGTGGACGCTCCGCCCGTTTTAGCCCTGCCCCTCTTTTTTGCAGTTGACGAGCGCGTTCACGACTCCAGGTTTCAACACGTCGTCGTTCATGAACCTGCCGCCGACCAGCCTTCAAAACACGTACAGGTACGGTAGTTCGAGTGGGGCACGGAAACTGTCGTTCGTGGGTCAAATTAACGCCATCATCATCTAGATCGGACACTCTGTGGCCACTCGCCCCTGCGTCGTCTGCGTCGTCTGCGTCTCTGCCCGCGGCGCAGTCGACTCTCTCTCCCTCGACTCTCGCCATGAACAACTTCGACCCACCCGTCTACACCAACTACACCAACAACGGCGCGCTCTGATCTACCCATCTAGCGAGTATTGATTGATTATTGATTGATTCACCCACCCCCACGTGCTGAGCAATCTTCTCGTCACACGAAGCGAGCTCGGCCTGCAATTGATTTGATTTCACTGATTGCTTTTTGCCACCACCAAAAATGATGATTGTACAATGTTAGTTATGTGTCGATTTGTGAGTCTAATAAAAAATAAGACAGCCAATAAACAAACAAACAAATACCTGTAGTTTGCTGGCTGCCGTCTCTGCGAGTGTGAGCTGCTCCGTCTTGGCTTTGATGGATGCTTTCAGGTCGGAGACTTGCAACTCTAGCTTTCCCAGCTCCTTTTTCACTGTAATAGTGGAGTTTACCAGAAGTGTTGATTGATATGGGTTGGTTTCTTTCAGTATTTGATAGTGTGGTGAAACAAAATCCTCATAACCGAATTGAATTGGAAAAGAATAACTCACACTTCTCCACCTCCTCCTTCTCATTCTCCTCTTCTTTGTCGCGCTTCTCTCGGCCGTTCTGATTCTTCCCCTCCTCCTCCTCCTTCTCCTTCTCCGACTTCACTTGCTGATTGTGCAAATCCGTCGCGCACTTCTCGGCTTTCAACTAAAACAAGTTTATCTCACTTATATCCATCACTCTTACCCTCTCTCCATCTCGCTCTTCATCATCCTCTCTCTCCCCCTCTCTCTGCATACCACTTTCTCTCTTCATCCTCTCTCCCTCTCTCTTCCCCTCTCTTCCTCTCTCTTCCTCTCTCTCCCTCTCTCTTCCTCTCTCTCCCTCTCTCCCTCTCTCTCCCTCTCTCCCCCCCCCCCTCTCTCTCCCTTTCTCCCCCTCTTCCCACCATGGCACTCCTCCTTGTTCCCTCGCACTTCTCCAACCTCTCCCTGCCCGTCTTCGTCTCCTCTGAGATGGAGTGGAGGGCGGACTCCACTCGTCGCTTGTGCTCGGAAGTCACTAAAGAGAGAACTATCAAAGAGATAACGATTCCGGATAAACGATTGATTGATTAAGCAAAAACATAGCCAGTCACAGTGTTAAAGGTTTTAATGTTTTCGTTTTTCCCATTAGTATGCAGTGTCTTGTCCACAGTGGTCTGGTAAAATCCCTGACATGTCTGGAGAGTACGTTTTAGTTACGATTCTGGAAATGTGTATAGCGAAATTTAACAAGATCTGCCAATAAGTCGTAAATTCGTTAGTTTTATTTTTCGTATATGTATAGTCGCTACGTTTCACGGGTTCTGTAAATACTGAATATAATTGATTTGGATAATGACTACACTGGCGACCTATTTTTGACTCGGAATGTTTGAAAGCATCATCTTAACCCAAATCTTAATCGATTCAGAGAGAACAACGATTATCCGTCGCTTTCAAATGTTGAAACTCGCTGTTGCAATATTTTATTTCAAACTCAAAATTGGTCCCGCCACGACTTCCAGCACGTTGAACTCTTCAATACTGCAGAAATAGCGAGAGAACACTTAATTCCAGACGAAAGAAGCCTGTCCACTTACTATGTGGCTCAATGCGTGTGTGCGCCGTAGTGGCACAGACCTCCCCGGAGTCCTGTCTACGGCAAATGTTCTGCATGAGTGGTAATGCGCGTTCAAGAGAGCTAGTTGCAGAATTAGGTCGCCACTGTTCCTTTAAAAACCCTTGTTTCTTATTCGAATATAAATGAAACCTGAAAACCTGAACGATAACAACGATGTCTGCAATTAACAGCCATATAACAAGCATTTCAAGTTTCAATAAAGTAAAATACAGAGGTGGTCAGTCAAGCGGCCCTTTTCGGCCGATTTGGCTCAAATCGGCTAAAACGGCTGCAAAGCTCCTTTCTCGGGTCTCCATTGAGCTACAGCCTACAGAGCTCTAGTTTAGCGGAATCGAACGATCTACTAACGATCTATCCAACTGCACAGTTGGTTCCAGATGAAAAAAATCATGGCCTGCTTTCACACCCTTGATTTTGACCCCTTCTGACCGGTCGCGTGGATATGCAAATGAGAGTCTCGCCGACCGCTCAGAAGGGATCAAAAGCAAGGGTGTGAAAGCAGGTCAACTGAGTTTTTTCAACTGAAACCAACTGGGCAGTTGGATAGATCGTTAGTAGAGCGTTCGATTCCGCTAAACTAGAGCTCTGTAGCTCAACGGAGACCCGAGAAAGGAGCTTTGCAGCCGTTTTAGCCGATTTGCGCCAAATCGGCCGAAAAGGGCCGCTTGACTGACCACCTCTGTAGATAGCTCTAAAGCAGTATAGTATACCGTCAATGCGTGTTCGTGTCTTCGTGTTTCACGTACTCTATAAAAACACGCTCATACCTATAAGATACCTATAAGGACAAATGAATGAAGTAGCAATGAACTAGCAAAACGTAAGACGGGAAAAGAAAAAGAAAAAATAATAAAACGAAAGAAAATAATAAAAAAAATAAAAAAAATAACGAATAAAATTGTTAAAAAAACCGCACTCTGCAGCTGTCCGAGGAGGCTGTCTGCATTCTGCTGGCAGGCGTTGAGCTGGGAAGAATAGCGCTCCAGCACATCACGGGACCACGCCACCTGGAACGGACCAGTATCTCTATCTCTTTATCTTTATCTCTTCAGTTATGGACGGTTTTCAAGGTATGTATAAACAGCATACGTTTCATGTTCATTATTGTTAAAGAAGAACTCCGGGGAAAATAGGAATGCCGGTCAATAGGGGCAAAATGATACTTATGTTAGGAACACGATTATGGCAATGAAAATTCTGAGAGGCTTCAAAAAGTTACGTTTTTGAATTATTTTCTACGATTCCTTTGTCCAAATAGCCTAATTGGACGAGGGCGGAGCCTCACTCCGCTGCCCACCGCTGCCGTACTCGCGATTTCCCGCCAAAATCTGATTCCGGGCGCGATAATGTTTTGGGCCGGTGACCCTTTCCCCGGAGTTCTTCATTAAGAAACAAATGAAGACAATTATCCGATTTCTCTAGTACACATTCACAATCATTCGAAAAAGAACTAGTATAACATTTCTCACCTGACTCCTATACAGCCATAGGAATACGACAGATAGCAGGGCGAGTGCGGCGCGCCATTTCACGACGCCTGAGAACGGACGAAGGCTCATAGGCACATCCGCTGAAAAGAGGAAAGTGAGAAATGAGATGGCATTGGAGATCCATGGTAGACGTATGCGCTCGATATGTTGCCACAGTCAGTGACTATTGATCTTAATATAGTAGAATAGAAAAAATAACAAACAACAGAATAACATTATAGTAAGTAAATCGTAAATATTGATAATGGAACGGGACGTATGAACAGTTGCAACCGGCAGAGAAAATGTTATCTCTGTTCCAATTAGAGAAACTCGGCGTAAACAGAACTAATTACAACCTTTCCCTCTTCAATAACAAGTTTTCAAAACATAATCATACCTTCCTCTTCACAGTCCAAATCAATAGTGTCTAATAGCAGACGGAACACTCTTTTCCCGCCAGCGATTCCTATTTTATTGTTATGGAGATTGTTTTTCAGTGGAGCCGCCATCGAATACAAATACGGATCGCCAAATGTCGAACGAATAATAAGACAATGCATGGTCACCGCAGTGACGGCAGAATTCATAGGAAAACTAAGCATACATAATACACGACACTTCCCGGGAAACGTACGGTTTCTGCGGGCGAGAGGAGAAAAGGATTCTTGAAAAAGTTCTGAACTCATAGCAACTGGGTGCGGAGAGCACGCTGAATGATGAACGACTAGCATTTCGCGCGACAAACGAGGCGATAATCTAGGATTAAACCGAATCGATAGAATGAAAAAGGGATGGCGCCTGAAGAGACTCATAAAATCGCGAAAGACGCGGATTTTCCATTAGAATGAACGTCGGCGCGTTCATTCTAGCGTCAGCTGAGAGAGAATGAGAGAGGGAGAGAGAGAGAGAGGGAGAGAGGGAGGGAGAGAGGGAGAGATACGAATCGATACTTCATTGCCGCAGGGCAAATGCACACTGGCTACGCGTGTTTTGACACTAGTAGTCTGGTCAGCATCCGTTCAAAAGAAGGGAATACTTTACGCCGGCTGTCGTCTCATCACAAAAGGTGTGCAGATGTTATGTGTAATCAATACTCGTTGTACCTGCGACCCTGCGAGCACACCTATCACATTTCACTTTACGCATCACAAAATGACCTACAAATTGTGAATAGCAAAAAAAGAAGGATAAGGAAAAGGGAGCATGGAACGTGTGAACGAGATCGAAATAAACATGTGGAAAGAAGGACAAACGTCACTTTGTCAGCTATCTAACTATTTCGCATCACTGCTCACTTTCTTATCTCTCCCGCGGCGAAACTCATTTCAACACGACAACGGATACCAACACAGAAAACGAACTACAATTACTTCGAAACTGCACTTTACTTTAGGTGGCCGGAGAGGCAAATGAATGTGGGAAGGAAATCGAGTAGCCCGCGGAAGGCGAGAGAGACGCGGAGAGAGCGTGCGACCGCGAGAGGGCGCAGAACGCCGCCTCGACGACAGCTGGTCAATTGCGAATTAGCATAGAGAGAGTGTGGGGGACACTCACACAAACCTGACGCATGCCATATAAACTGTCTTTATTGACCATAAAACGGAGATTTGCAGGGAGAAATAATGCAAATAGTGAGGCAAGTGAAACGTATATAATACTGGGAAGGCATAAAACGTAATAGTAGAGTAGAGTATGAGTTACAGTGTATAAATGGTGTTTCCAAAATACAGTATCACAAGATGCATTTACAGTATACCAATAATAGGTACAGTATGCCTACAGTACGCCTCTATCGCAGGAGCTGCACTAGAGAGACCTTGTAGAAGGCGGGGTGGGTGAGGAATCGGGAGAGCGCCACGGAGACAGCCGCCAGCTGGTCCGAAGAGAGCGGAGGGGGCGTGGTCGCGGGGGGCGGAGCGAGGAACGGGTCGAAGGAGAGAGCGATCTGAAAAGTTAGGAGTGAGAGAGAAGTAACTGTACAGAACTTATTCGTTTAATTCCCTTTTTCAAACAAAAAAAACAAAATTAAACATAAGAGAGCGAGAAAGGGTGAGAAAGAGAGCGATAATGGTAATAAAGAAGAAAGAGCCAGAAGTCAGAAGAAGAAAGGTGTGTGTGTGTGTGTGTGTGTGTGTGTGTGTATGCGTGTGTGTATGTGAGAGAGAGATAGAGAGAGAAGGTATATAGATGGTTATAAAGTGAGAGAGGGCGGAACACGGAGAGAAGGAACTGATAAGAGAGAGGAGAAGGGAAGAGAGAAGTGAGTGAGTGAGAGAGAGAGAGAGAAAGAGAGAGACGCACCTGTCTATACACGAGCATCTGTATGTCTGGATGGCACATGAGATGGAGGCTGTCTTCCTTGAAGTCGAATTGGATGTCAAAGTCGGCAGACGTGGAGAGGACAACCTGAAGACACTGCTGTTCCCAACTATTCATCATCAGTCCAGCCTTCAAAGTGTGTTCACAATAAAAAGCCTATTTTTGCAGCTCAAAAATCACATGTACGTGATCACTGCCTTTCATGAGGTCGAAGAACCGTGAGTGATTTCCAAGACCTAGATTTTCACAACGTATTGAAATGAAACCATCATTCGGAAAAAAACCAACTACATAGAAACATGTATTGACAGAAAATCAGCCTTAGTCATAATGAGCATCATATAAAAAGTAATTGCGTGAAATATATTATTTGTATTGAACTTAACATCATTCTGGGATAAATAGAAATTACCGCTTTAGAAAAAGAGTTCTCACCGAACTACTGTAATGCCCTATGCCGCTAAATATAAGCAACATGTGAAACGTATGGAATACGGTACTGTACCATATATATCATCTTCTTCCTTCGCTCCTCTCTCTCTCTCTCTCTCTCTCCCTCTCTCTCCTCTCCTCTCCCCTCCCTCCCTACCTTCCTTCCCTCCCTCTTCTCCTTGTACCCCTCCAGCAGTCTGTTCAGCTCCGCCTCATGTGAAGCACCATTGGCAGCCATCTTGACATGCTGAAATTATAAAACAGTATGCATTGAATTGCATGGTATACATAGATTTCTGCACAAAAAACTGTGTGGCAGACACGATGAAAGGGGGTTGACTTATAGATAGGGAGAGCGAGAAAATAAGTGAAGAAGAAGGCGAGAGAGAGAGAGAGAGAGAGAGAGAGAGAGAGAGAGAGAGAGAGAGAGAGGTGAACTCACATCAGGCACGTACAGCCCCCTGGTGGGGTAGGGGAAGTCGCAGTCGCGCGCGCCGGTGTACTCCGCGCATCGCTCCTGCAAAGTGATCAACTCTCTCCCTCTCTCTCTAACTCTCTCTTTCTCTTTTTTCTCTATCTCTCCCTGCAACTCTGTCCCATCTATCTTTTTCAATCCATTCTATATGACTTCACAATGTGCTGTCGAGACAAAGCAGTAGAAAGATCTCAGCTTCTGTAAAGTTGCGACTTGCGACAGACAGAACAAAGAGACCAAAGACGAAAGAGTCGTGGTATGGTATCTCTAATTCACTCTATTACTCTATCCTATGATGCCATGGATAATGGATTGTATTCTCACCTCCTCCCTCTCCACTTCTCCGCTGCCGCACTCGCTCCGGCACTGGTCGAGCACTTCGAGGAGACGCGCATACGACGGGAACGACGGGGCGAACCTGTAGAGCGCTCTTCTCTCTCTCTCTCTCTCTCTCTCTCTCTCTATCTATATCTATATCTCTCTCTCTCACCTCATAGGCGTTTGACTGTGAATGAATGTGGTTTAGAATTGAAACGGACTGTGTTTGAAACACAAGATACAACGGTTTTGATGTGACATCCTAATCAAGTTACGATTAAAAAACAAACACTTCACGAAAGTCATTTACCATGTGAAACGTAACTGAGAAAATTTGAAATCTACAACGCAAACATAAAAATACCAACCTTCGCAAGGCGCGGCGAATGGAAGTGAGAATCTCCGGTGAGAGCTTCTGAACAAAGATACGGTATGAACACCGAGGTATACGGTACTTCCGAAACGGCGGGAATTCAAATTGCCCACCTCTCTATCGATTCTCGGCATCTCCTCGCCATTCAACGCGCGCATTACATACTCCGCTCCGGCAGCGACGGAAGGCAGGAAGTAGCCTGAAAGGGGGCGGGGCTAGAGGGGCGGGGCTTAAATAGAATTAACTAGCCGGAGAAGGGAATGCGTCTAAGAAAGCGTGGTTTGAAGGAGCGTGACTTATAGGACAGAAATGAAGATGATACTAGAGAGTTAGAGGGGCTGTGGTCCGAGGAGGCGTGGCCTGAATGGGCGGGGCGTACCTCCTTCGAGTAGCAGAGCGAGTGGCCGGCCAGTGGCCATGAGCATGCGAGTCATGGTACCGTAGCCGGCCGGAGTGACGCGCATCTCACCCTGCGGATCGCCTGGAATAAGGATACGGTAATGTTTTCATGGTACAGTATCCTAACTACAGTATCTCACCGAGTGCGGCGTCGAACCCGCACGAGACGAGAATTATGTCCGGCTGGTGGTCGTCGATGAGAGGCAGAATGATCGTCTGGAGTACGGTTTTTTTTTAAATCTTTATTCTACCGTAACCATAATACAATAGATACAGTATCCTCAGTAGAATACCGTAATCTTACAGTACCTGCATAATAGCCATGAACGCCGAGTCGCCTTCGCCCAGCAGGTTCAGCGGAATGTTCACAGTGTTGCTGACTGAAGTACGATAGTGTATTGTAGATTTTATATCAGGATACTGTAGTTAAAGGTACTGTAGTGGCACGATTACACTCACACTTGTTGTCGACGGCGCTCTGTGGGAGGTTCGGCCAGAACGTGCCGTGCTCGAAGCGGTGGATCGAAACCAGCCTGAGAAGTAGACGCAAACCATTCTATACTCTGCGCCAGAGCGATAGTTTTCGATCTACCTCGTTTGCAGTTCGAAATACGGTGCCATAACCGTCTGCCTCTCTTGTTTTGAGCGCTATTGCCGAGAGCTGATTCTCCGTCGCACTCTGATCTACCCCACCGCGTCGCAACTTATTGCGAGCATAGAACTATATCGCATCTGTTTCAATAGACGTGCATAATTAAGAACAACGGTTATTGGAAATTGGAACACAATACATCAGTCGGAAGCGAACCATTAAAGAAGTAAACGAACAAACAACCAAGACTCACTTGACGCCCTCCATCTGCTCGATGCACTCCTGGGTGCCCTGCCCCGCGTGCACGTCCCAGTCCACGATCACGATCTTCGCGGCCCCCGCGAGTTGCGCCTGTAAACAAAATGTTTACTAGTAAACAAATAAACAAGTACACGAGTGAACAAGTGACCCACCTGCTTGGCTGCGATGGCCACGTTGTTGTAGACGCAGAACCCGCAGCCGCGGTCAGCGAATGCGTGGTGGCCGGGCGGGCGGATGGCGGCGAAGCCCACGGATCTACAAGTACACAACTCGAGTACGGTATTGTTGCAAGCAGTAGAGTTTAGGTAGAGTTGCAAAGAGATGAGGTCAGAACTCCAAAGTACAGTATTGTTACAGTACTCACTTCTCCTGCCACACCCTCTTGGTCAGGTCGATGGCGCACCCGGCAGACAGGGCAGCCATCTCCGCCGTCCGGCCGTTGAAGTACATGTCCTCCATCCCAGACGAGAACGCCTCCTGCTCCGCCTACAGTACACCGGTCCACATACAGTAACCCAGACGGCGTACGTACAGTATCCAGAACACAGTGAGCGTACCTCAGTCATGCCGGCCGTGCTGTTGACCTTGTCGATGTATTCCTGTGTGTGGACGGATGCCAGTTCCTCCTTGGTTGCCGGGCGGGAGAACACGGAGGTGACACCGGCGAGAACGCCCGACGACTGCGAGGAGGACGGGTTACGGTAGAGTTTATGGTACTTTATATTTATTGTATGGTACGTCCATGTTTGTGATGGATGTTATCCTAGGTACGGTGGAAGGACAGGTGAAAGTGCCGTACCTCTAGCCGGTCGAGTATGCGTGTGAGCCTGGTGGGCACCTCGATGTGCTGCTGGTCCCAGGGACACGCGTGGGCCTCCATAGCCCGGTCCGTCACGAACAACACCATCCTGAATCAGGGTGGAAACGATGAACGTTGACGCGTGAAGGGTGACACGTACGGAATAAACGTATGGAACACAGAGTAAAGCAGGATGAGAAACGTATCATGAAACGATTCGGCGAACTCGAGAAGTGGCACGAAAAGAAGAAGGTGATCGATTCGAATACCAAACACAGCGCATGCCTCCCGCGTCGATCTGAACTAGAAATGCGAGAGAGAGAGAGAAACGAGAGTGCTGAAAACGACCGGCGAACAACAACTATTAACACGAGGGAACGGCCGGCTTCGATACGCATGTGAGATAAGGTTTTTTTGGCGGACGGCGTGAGAAAAAACACTTTGATTAGATTACACAATCAGGAAGTTGCAATAATGGAAAACAACAACATTTGAAACATCTGAAACTCGCACTCACTCCTGCCAGTCGGTAGTGCACTCACTCGCCTCACTTTCCACTGCCCGCCCGCTGAGTTTGCATTTTGGCTGCACCGAAAAACACTATGCACAAATATCGCCAGATTCGGAACCGGCGGCGTTTATGACCTTTTATGTGGGCAAATACAACCCTAGTCTGGTAGATCATAGCCTCGGGCGTTCCCCTTTTACCACCCCGTCACTCATCTCACTCACTCACTCACTGCTCTATCCCGCAGGCGAGAATGGGGCGCGCGCGAAACCACAGAGGGGGCGGGGCCAGCGACGCTCACTGTTGTGTTGTTGTCTGTGTGTGCTGCGGGAGAGAGGGGGCTGATATTTCGCGCCACCGTCTGGTCCGTCTTTTTTCCCGCCTTCCTTCGACGACCACTTTGGTGTGATGGGCTGGCGGCAGGCGGCTCTGCCGTTGCTGACCCTCTGGTTGCTACTCACCCTGCTGCGACAGGGACTCGACCTGGTCGGCAAGCTCTGGGTTCCCGTGGCCTGCAACCTCATCCAGGTACGCTGTTTCAATTGTTTTTGTTTCGTCATTTCTTTTTCTGTGCCATTTCGTAATGTTTCCATTCGTTCCATCGCACACGCCGTGTTTTTCGCAATCGCTTCACACCTTTTTGCATGTCTCTCAAGTGTAACAGTAATCCATTCCGCTGTGTCCTTTCTTCTCATCCGCTGCCGACCTAATTACCGTTGAGTGTGCGCGAATATAGGTGTGTGTATTGTAGTACATGTTTACCTGCGTGTAGTGACCTTCACGCCTCATATATAGTGTTTCAATCGATGCGTAGCGCGTGCTGAGATGACCGATGATAGCCAACAGTTATATCAGCAGATCCGATCTCCTGTTTCTTGCACACTTCTTAGCGGGCACAGTTGCATAATAAACACCACGAGTAATGATTCTTTCGAGAATGAGGATGATGACTATATCGTTTCATCTATAATAAAATTACTCCCGTCTCGGTGAACCGTAGACGATCAATAACAGTGAAGCCAAGATAATCGCACTCATCGCGTGTCTATACCGTCGCCTCTGGCCCTCTCGCGATCACTCGCTGCCCCTCTCTCTCACTCCCCCATGTTTGTATCGATGCGCTGAGCTTCCGTAGGAGGAGAGACAAACACAGAGAATGGAGAAGCGCCAGCTCCTCACATTCTCATAACCATGTGTACTAAAACATTCGCATTGATCTACTCTGCTACTCCAAACGAGTCGTGAAGTGTTTCGCTCGCATCGTGATTCACTTTCAAAACGACCGTATCAGTCAGTATCATCGTGAGACTCGGCCGAAACAAGAACATGAAAATGAGAGAGATCAAACAATTTGTGCCGCCGCCTCTCGAATGTCGAAATGGTGCACATGCGAGCGTAAAACACAGACGCCTATAAATTTTGGCGGCTCGCTCCCCGGCTACCCTATAACTGACCGGTCCCGACATTCATACCATATACGGGCTATTCGTAAATTACTGGGTTGCGTGGGATCCCGTTCGGAGACGAGGGACCCATTGAATCTCCCTTCTCTCCTCACCCTCAGGGCGAAAGGGCCGATCATCGCCCCCTACTGTTATAGAAAACGAGTCCGGTTCGAGGGATCAAGACCCCGACACCACTGGGCGCAGCACAAAAGACTCTTTCCGTCTTCCTCCTTACTTACTGCGTTGTTTCTCTCTCTCTCTCTCTCTCTCTCTCTCTCTCTCTCTCTGTCTCTCTCTCTCTCTCTCTCTCTCGGTCGCGCGCGTCTCGGCCGATTTCACTTTTCACGAGTGTGATTGACTGCCTCGACCTCGAAAAGGAACACACACTCACTATCAAACCTCGATCGCTTGCACTTTTTCGAGTGCGCGAGCCACGAAAATTGAATTCGATCGCAATCTCATCAATTGTTTGCCAATCAACCAGCTGATCGCTATCAGCTATCGTATAGATCGCGCGCGCGGCCCGCGGGCATGCGACAGATTACGTCACATAATCAGTGAAAGTCTGGCTATCAGCGCCGGCGCGCGATTAAAATTGCGCAAAATCACAGCGCCGGAATAATGCGACAAACTAGCCGAGTGAGTGGGGGGATACATAACGAAACCGCAGCCGTCTTCTGATTTGCGTAGAACCGGACAATGCACATATGCCCATATTTGTTTCCCATGGTTTACCTGAATCCGCTCGGCACACCATGATCCCCCATCTGGTTATATAATCGATGATGCCGCCCCCGGGGGGCCAACGTATTGCCAGCCCTTTGGGTATGCAAATATTTGTTTAGAGTAGAGCCCCGGAAGCCTTGGCGGTCAGAGATGACCTCTATTCACAAGAAGAGCGGGAGGGGCGGCGGTGAAAGAATATATACAATCGGGAGGCGCTTGGCTTTCACTCTCGCGCACCCCTTTCCCAATTGAATCACTCTTTTTTCGAGAGGGAATCGATGCATCTCTCCATTCTCTCCCAGTTCGCATAATACCAGAATATTCACGGAGGGACGGGGCGGATTCGGTGGATTATAGCCACGAATCGCGGCAATCCGCCGCCGCAAAATACCACTGCCGGTTTATAACGATCAGTCATAGTGGGGCCATGGAATACTTGTCTTTGTAGGGATCGGGTTACATTCGTTATTTAGCAGGCTAGCCTTCCAAACACACCTACAGATCTGCGATCTGGGTAGTTTCGGTTGTAAAGATGCAACCTACACACATTCCACTTATGTTCTCGGTTCTGTTTGAGTCTTCTTTCGCCTAAGAGGGTCATCCTTCCTCCGCCGGGCGGAAGACGCGCAAAAAGCAATGCGGCAGGTGGCTGACAGATGCGAACCCCTCGTTTCGATCTCTGCGCTCTCTCACTATCTGTAACCATGTTTCTCTGCGCCTCTTTGAACCGGCAACTGTCTCACTACTCTCTCCTCTCGCGATCGCTCAAAAAACGTCAAAACGCGCGCGCGAGGCGAGGCTTGCATATACGGCTGTCAAAAAGAGAGTATCACAAACTGACGGGCAAATTACCCGCGGGGCCGATGAAATCATACGTTTCCGGATATCGAAACTTGATTGAAGAGTGAGGGGTTTCACTCTAGCAATTGAACTCGCGTGAGATGTGGGGAAGATGTAGATCGAAATGTAGCGGCCTACTCGAATCCTGCAAATATCACAATAGCTGCTGTCCACTACATTGTGTGATGGTCGACTGCCACAGTGGCATGATGCATGTGTCTTCCAGCTGCTGTTCATCATCGCGGGCATCTTCGCCGTGTCGCAGCGGAGGACGGGTCTGCTCGCCGTGTTCGGCGTCGGATGCGCACTCGCCGTCTGGTAAGTGCATCTTCTTTTTTTGATTTGGATTTCGTCGTTTTCACACTTATACGATCATTTGTGTTCAATTTCGTCCTCCAATTGTTGCGTCAAAAATCGTTTCGCATTTATAGTGTTAGTGGAACGTACGTTTGCTGTGATTAATTTAGCTCTCATCTTGTTTAATCCTTGAGTTGAAAAACAGTCAGATTGCAATCATCCTACTCTTTCTTCTCATATTATCTCGGCGAAACGTGTTCCGAAGAGTATTGGAGTATTACTGGAAGCGTGTTCTCACACTGCCAACGTGTGAGACGTCGTGGCTATGTGGCTGATTCCACCTCGCATTGCTTGCAGCTACAACACGGTGCTCCTTGTGTGGTGGCTCGGCCTGCTGGGCGACATCGACCGTCCCGTTCTCTCCGCCGGCCTACCCTACAGCCACAGTTTCTTTCTCAGGTGTGTTTGTTTACTTATTGTTCTCCCTATCTGGTTGTTTACTTGTTTACCTGGTTGTTCACCTGTTGACTCTTCCAGATACACGCCCTTCTGCGCGTCGCACTTTGATCTGCAGTCGTCGAAATGGGTTCGTTTTTTTTGAGCTTTTTTCCGTACACGCTGTGGTTTTCATTTTTGTTTCGAAGTTTTGAAGAGATATGGATGGTGCGAAATGTCATAAGAAAAATAGATTCACGTTCATTGCGAACGGCTGCGAAAAAAAGAAATGAAAAGTTATGTTCTCATGGATCAAAAAATGAAACATAACGCAGAAAACTTGTGAACAATGTGGAAGAAAGAAAGAGAGCGATAGAGATAGGGCATCAAGGCACCGACGTTATAGAATGGAAGAGAGTACATGATCTCATCCTTCCTCTCCCCTTGCCGCGTCTATTCACGACTTGCACGATGTTTGAGAGACAGACATGTTGGCGCATTGCAATGACTGCTTCTCTACAGGTGCAGTCCCGCTGCGTGCTGCCCTTCCACCACGTCGAGTCCGCGCAGTGCATCATCCACGCCCTGCTAGCCGCTGTCAGCCTCGCCCTCGCGGCCGGCATATGGTGCGAGAGGTGAGACTTTCTTACTCGTATTTATTGTTAGCTATTATGTTATACTTTCTCTTCTTATATCTACTTTGGAAAAACACCTAGTTGTTTTTGTTTACCATTGTTTTTTAGACGTCGCAAGGTGATGTCTCCGAAGTCGCTTCCGCCCGTGCACCAGTACCCCTCGAATCTGGAGTACGCTTCCCGCGCTGTGAAGAGTCTCCAGAACAGCTCACTGGCGGATCTTAGGTGAGTGTGTCGGCTCATAGTTTATAGGGTTTTACCACCGGTTTGCCACCGAATTACGATATGTTTATGCAAACCAGGAGATATATTTACATAGTATGAACTCGTCCCGTTTGTCGTAGCTATTTCTATAGTGAACTCACTTTTTATAGAACATACCATGTTTGCCCTGATAAGACCGGAAGCTCGCAGCAAACAAGAAGCGCGAGGCGGCTATTGTGTTTCACTTCCAGCGCATTCTCTCTCGTTTTGACCCCCATAGAATCAGTGTTTGGTGTTCTACTGACCAGTCGACAACAGAAAAGAGAGCGGAAAACAAGAGAACTATATCTGGGCGGGTCGAGACAGGAAATCCTTTGCAGGTCCGGCTACCTGAACTCTTCGTACGATGACGGATGCGGGGAGCCGGGTGGTGGGCGGGGCGTGGAGGGGCGGAGCCTGGCCGGCAAGAAGCGCAAGCCCAAGAGCACGCGGCCGCCGTCTGATGGGTGAGTAAAATATACGTGTACGGTAAATTATAGTGAATTCGGTTGATGAAATATGTTTTGAGAGTGAAACGTATTCAGCTTCTCGACGGCTACGACGGCGGATCTGCGGGGCGACTCGGATGGGACGGCGACGACCGACTCCTATAGAGAAGTGGAGCGCGAGCAGAGACAGCGGGCGGCCAGCGGACGCTTCCGGTACGTCAACTGACTTCGATTTCGCTAACCACTGCTCATTGACACTATCTCTCTCTGCCGTCTCTATACCACTGATTCGAAACGTCTATTATTTAGGAGTGGAACAATGTTCTTGTTGACATCTTTCTCACTGCATTGGCTATATCAGTGTTGTGAAACGTACGTTGTATTTCAGAAAGGGCAATGCTCGCAACCGCTCGACGTCGCATCTCAACGAGGAGGTGTCGACGTCGTTCTCCTCGTCCCGCCCCTCCACCAGCCACGGCCACGCCCCCGCCGACTCCGCCCCCTACCCCGCGATGACGTCACTCGTCTCGTTCGACCCGAAAAGCAACACTCTGATCAGAGTGAAGGAGCACTACTCGGACGAGGACCGGAGTGACTATGGTGGGGAGGGATGGGATATTGATTGATTATCGATAAGTGTAGTATTGATTGGTTGTCCCGTTATATTGGTAGTTAGTAGTCATGACTAATATTGATGGACACACAACTGTGCGTCCGATATAATGGTCTTGAAACGTATCCATATGTAACTGTGCAATCTTTAGTTTTCAACATTGCTATTTCTTGCATCGTCCCAATGAGTGTGCGTAGGATAGTGTATATCATTGTCGTGAAACTTAATTTTCTAAAACTTGATTGAAAGTTGATCGCTTTCTTTTCAGGCTCGCCGATTTCTCCCGGAGGAGTGAGCGAGCGGAACGTCGACCAGACATTCTACGAGAGTCGAGTGGGCGGGTACTCGCAGGTAGGCTCTCTCTCTCTCTCTCTCTCTCTCTCTCTCTCTCTCCTTCTCTCTCTCTCTCTCTCTCTCTCTCTCTTTTGTTCAAATTGTCTTCCCTATTTCTCCGTTACAGCCATGTAATGCATGTTTGACTCTCATTTTGAAACGATGCCTCCAGGTGCGCAAGCCGATACGCAGCGAGCCGCCACCCGCGATACGCAGCCAGCAACAACAACAACCGCTGTACAGTGACGAGGGCGACTACGAGTGCGTGCGCCGCGCCAATCCCTCCACGGTAAGTGGGCGGAGCAAAGGGGGCGGAGCCTGAACATCATTGCAGGACTCTGTTCCGTCGATGTTGGCACCGGAGCCGCAGCCGTACCGCTCGAGCTTCCAGCTGCAGCCCTCCCGCTCAGCCTCTTCGGTCATTGGCCACTACCATGCCGCCAACGAGTTCTCATTGGTGCCGAGCGGCGCTCGCCCCGCCCCTCTCAGCCACGCCCCCTCCAGCCACACCCCCTCTAATTATGCCCACCTCAACGACAACAGCTTGCTAGTGTAATAGCAGAGACTTCTATGATTCAGTAATCGATAAGCGATCGATAATCTCCCTCTCTCGTGTGATTCGGGTACTATTGCCACACCAGGGACACTCGGTGTCTCTCCGTGAGATTATTTGTGCGATGATTTTATGTGTGTGAATTTGTTTCCTTTGTATATGCGAGACATATGATTTGCTAGTGCGGTACTAATAAACGAGTTTTATATATTTCATTGTTTCTAATATGCTCAGAACTGCACCACACGTTTTTTTTTTTGAAAAGGTCTCAACTCATTTAAACTCTGCACCAGAGCGATAGTTTTCGATCTACCTCGCTTGCAGTTCGAAATACGGTGCCATAACAGTCGGTCTCTCTTGTTTTGCGCGGTATTGCCGAGAACTGACTCTCTGTCTTCCTCTGATCTACCCTACCGCGCGCAACTTACTGCGTGCATAGAACTATATTTCAAAAATGTCTCTTTTTCGTGCACACTCGATGCAAACATGAGTCAGATGTGTGTGAACGGTTTTCTGAAAGACTGCTGAAATCATTCCTGGCACCTCTTCTCTTCTCCACTCTCCCCCTTTGCCATGCGGCGGGCGGTCGCCTTCCCCCTTCTTCTCCCTCTCCTCCTCCTTCTCCCCGCTTCTCTCGCAACGGGCACCGCGCGGTTCAAGTGCGACTACGGACTGTACTGCGCACAGCAACCCGGGTGGGTGCAGCATGGTAGATCAGTGTTGCAGGTAGATCTGTTTATTGGTAGATCGGTATTCGATTTCCAGCCCGGACTACTTTCAAAAGCTGGAACTCGCGCACAAGCTGGTGGACATAAAGGAGGCGATGGATCGTGGGATATATGTGTCCATGTGAGCGATATCTATCTCTGTCTCTCTCTCTCTCGCTCGAATCTCCCTTCTTTCCCTATCTAATTACAACAGAACCTCGCCGCTTTGTAAACTTACTACTAACCTCCTCTGTGGCAGTCGGTCTCCCATGTTCCGCACTCTCTCCTCCCTCGAGCGGGCGCGTCTCTGCGCAGACGACACGGCCGCCTACCTCCTCCACCCACACTCTGTCAACGGCACCGTACACTGCCTGTGGCCTGCCCGCGGCACCGTACTCGCCGGACACGGTACGGTTACGATAGGAGTACGGTACTTTGAATTCCACAGTGACGACGCGTAAGACGAGTCGCGCCACGTGCACGCCTCTGCCGGCGAGCGTCGTCGACGGAGAGTTCGGATACATTGATCACAGGGTACGGTAGATACAGTATACTAGGTATATGGTATTTGCAGCGTTGGCGCGAGCAGCTGCACAGTTTTCGGAAGACGATCGGCTGTCCGCTGGCGGATCTCATCGATGCTAGGGTGAGAGTGGAATATCGATTATCAAATGATTATTGCTTGATTCAGGAGTCGTCGGAGCTGTACGCGTGTCGGGAGCGATGCACGCTGCTGGGCGTCGGATTCGGCACGTCGGTCCTCTTCCTGGCCATCTTCACTGCCCTCTTTCTCAAGATGATCCGACCACAGTAGACACTTCCACCGTCTCACTCTCTCGTTTACTATTAGATTGTTACATTAGAAACACGCATGTTCGCTGCATTAGAACTCGCCGCGAAGCTTATATCGACTTACAAATATGAATATAAATAGATTTTTTTGTGAAACGTGTATCAATCGTTTTTTGGTAGATAACAATGAGAACAAACCCTGTTTTGAAGTAACGTTTCGAAAAGACTGACCACACCTTTAGAAACACATGCATAACCTATAACGTGGACGACCGATCCCGTCTCCGCTGATAGCTGAAATGACACCGCATCACAGATGGCATTTGCATACCGTCCCGATCTGCATAACTACTAGCATGTTGTACTTGTTTGTGTTCTTTTCAGTTTGCACATTCCGGGGAATCATCGCATCATTCGTCTCTCCTGTCTGGTTGACTACAGGTGCGGGCAGTCAGCTATCGAGCCGCGGATTAATCTCACGTTACCGGCTGGTTGCCTGGCTATTGCCGGAGCCATTGACGATCGCACTTTATGCGAAACGCTGTTTGCACAAGCGCGCGAGCACAGTGCACATGAGCCGTAGTGGTAATCGATAAGCTCCCGCTCGACAATCGCTTATCACCTGTATGCCACCTGAGGAGGCGATGAAGGGCGGCCGGGTGAAGCGGTGCATATACGTCATTCTATTCTTCTACGTCTTCATACTTCTCTTGCGGAGGCTGACGCCGCACTTCGACGGAGCGGAGGGTCTCTTTCCACCCGTGGCCAATTCGTCTATGGATGACTCTGCTGTGAACGAGTGGCGAGCAAATGAGGCGAGGAGATACCTTCAAGGATACTTCGAGAAATATGCGGCAGCGGAGAAAAGAGTATGTGGCTTAGTGTAGTGTTGCTGTGTAATGTTTGATTTAGGATGATCTCACAATATCTATCGTCACTTATTATCGTCCTGGAGAATATTTGATACAGGTGAGATCAAATGCGATTTCATCCGCACTCATGAAATGGTTTTGCAGACTGTCGCTTACCTTCTTTCATCGTATGAAGGGAGAGCTATTCCTACTATATTCATATGTGACACGTCTCCAAAGAAAAGCAACGACGACTATTCACTATTACATTTTCTCACGAAAATTCCCATTGAATGTGAGTGCGTAGTGTATAGTGTTGATTTGTGCAAGACTGTTTCGTGCAACACGCGATCAGCTGTTCACGTTTGTGTGCAGTGTGTGTGTGTGTTTTTGTTTTTAGTTCATTGTTCAGATGTCGTGCCTCAGCGGGATTCTATCGACTACCGTCTCGAGAAAGAGAACCACGACTACTGGACCTGCCTGAACCAGTCGCTGGCGAAGAACCCGGCAGCCAAGTGAGTTCTTTTCGTTTCTTCAACGTTGAAAACGGAAGCGAATCTTCATCTATTTTTCGTGCATTATTCGACATTTGGATTTGCATTCATTTGTTCATAATTGGTGCTATCCTGCTATGCTGCTCGGGAGTCCTCCTACATTGGATGGAACCCTACCTACAGCATGGAAGCGCCGATCGACCCTGACCATCCTGATCATCATCTTCAGGTCCGTCCTTTTACTCGAGGACGATGCTGCTCCCCTGGCTCGCTTCGCCCGCCGACTCGACGCGTCCTCGTCGCACCTGGAGCAGCGCGGCGTTGCCTACGCAAAGCTCTCCCACCCAATGCACCTACGCAAGCTGCCCTCCCTGCCACAGGTGGGTAGTTTGTACTGTACAATTACAAACTACATTTGTATATTAACTATGAGACAACATCGTTCTCTAGGAAATCGCCTTGTCCGTGGCCCTGTCGTGTCTCTCCCTGCTGCCGCTCCTTCCGGACAGTCTGCTCACCTCCCGCCCCCTCTCTCCCGTTCGCTCGCCCGGCGCGCTTCTCTCCTTCGCCCTGCTCACCTCCACCTACTGGTACTACCTGCACCAGTTCGGACCCGAGGTGGGATTTGTTTCTGATGCATTACTCTCTTTATCAGTTTTACTTATAAATCAAAACAAAGTTGATGAGTTACGCGATAATGTTCAGTTCGATGTTTCACATATTTCGCCATTCTCGATATATTTCAATTTTTCTTCAAGAGACAAATCAGAAGAGCCAGCATCAATTCTGAATCGGTCATCTTTTGCTGGCATTGTCTGCCCATATCATGAGCGAACCCCACTACTTGCAGTTCCTGAACGACGTCCGCGCCTCGGTCTCCCCCTCCTCCTCCGATGTCTACTTCTCGATGCCTGAGTCGTGCTGCACGCAGGTGCGCTCACCCGTTTCCTCTCTTCGCGCTCGTTCAGACATCCTCTCCGTTTTGTCCTTGGTTCCTCTTTCACCAGTGCACCATGTCCTGCCCTGTCGACAGTATACGTTCTATCGATGCTGTGATTGGGAATGTGATCGACTTTTCCACTTGCAGGCGGTCCTCTTTCGCTCGGCTGCCATTCCCGACATGCTCGCTCTGAGCAGTGTCAGGGCAGCCACAGGGCATGCAAAGGTGATTGATTGAATATCGATTGATTGAATACCTGTATCGATTACTGATTGATTAGGACCACATTCTGGACGAGTCGCCGTTCGTGGGGCGAATGAGCAGCGCCAACTTCATCCTGCACATTGGGGAGTACAGCACGCTGAGGAAGCAGTGAGTGGAATCCGTCTCTCTCTCCCTCTCTCTCTCTCTCTCTCTCTCTCTCTCTCTCTGTCTCTCTCTTTCTCTCTCGCTTTCTCTCTCTAATTGTTTTCTCTTTCTTCCAGGAACGTCCACCTCGGTCTCTATGAGCAGTACCTTCGCAGCCGGAGCGATTTCTTCAAGCACTCTTGGCGCGATTGAGCGGGGCTGGATACTGTATGTCCTTGCTGTAGGGCTATTTCAGATCCACTGTGGCTACTGTGTTACTGATCATCGATTTCCTTTCTTATCTGTGATCGCCGCCTATCTCTCTGTCTCACTCTTTCAACTGCATTTTCGTCTAGAGCAATCTTATCATCTACGCGGGTTCCCGAATACTTTGTCGTTATTGCATTGTTTTGCCACATGTTCATAAATGTTTGTTGTGTGATTCTCTCGCCTCGCTTTGTGTCGACGAGTTTGCAACTCTTTGCTATCTTGTGTTTTTTTTAAAACTTTTTCTCAACGTCGTGGACGATTTTTGTGTTTCAGAATGAGCGAAAAGGCAAAGCCGTTCAAGGTAAGTCTTGCTGTGGTTCACATTTTCTTGTTTCTGTTGAAGATTGCTTGGAAGGTTTGACCCTGTACTTTCTCATGATATTCGGTAGAAGTTCACTGGAACGAGAGCAGAACCAGAATCTCGACAGATTTAAAATATTTGAATGTGAGTATCATATTTCCAGGTGGGTATCATCGGCGGCTCGGGTCTGGAGAACCCGGAGATCCTGCAGAACGCGCGCGACGTCGCCGTCGACACACCCTACGGAGCTCCGAGTGACGTCCTCGTCGAGGGTACGGTAGGATTACTGTAGTCTTTTTCTTTACGGTATTTTCTGGTTTACTGTACTTTGCAGGCGACATTGGCGGTGTGCCGTGCGTGCTGCTCTCTCGCCACGGCCGCAAACACGACATCAACCCCACCAACGTCAACTACCGCGCCAACCTGTGGGCGCTAATGGAGAGGGGTACTGTACTTTTGAACATCTACCGTATACCTAACTGACTACTGTAGGCGCCACCGTGATCATCGCCTCCACCGCGTGCGGCTCGCTGCAGCAGGAGGTCGCGCCTGGACAGCTCGTCTTCCCCGACTCGGTGTTCGACAGGTACGGTAGGGATACGGTGCTGCGAACTAGGTATACGGTACTTTGAAATCAGGACGCAGGGCCGTGTACAGACGTTCTTCGATGGCGGGGAGGGCCATCCGCCCGGCGTGTGCCACATTCAGATGCATCCCGCATACAACGAGAAGCTCCGTCAGGTACTGTGATTACCGTAACCTTGGTGTATGATATAAAATAATCCTATCGTACCCCTAGGTGTTGATTGGATGCGCGGAGCAGCTCGGTCTGTCGCACCACAAGTCGGGCTTCGGAGTGTGCATCGAGGGACCGCGATTCTCCACCAAGGTGATTATCTCTCTCTCTCCCCCCTCTCTCTCCCCCCCCCTCTCTCTCTCTCTCTCTCTTTCTTTCTCCAATATTTTCATTTAAGGCTGAGAGCCGTGTGTTCAAGAGCTGGGGCGCCGCGCTCGTCAACATGACCATGGTCCCCGAGGTACGGTCCTTTTAAAATCTATAACTGGTATACTGTAATCCGAATTCTAGTGCGTTCTGGCCAAGGAGCTGGGCATCCCCTATGCCACTGTCGCCCTGGTCACTGACTACGACTGCTGGAAGGACGAGGAGCACGTGAGTCGATCAATCAATAACTTGACCATCGATCGATAATCAATCAATACAGGTGTCGATGGAGCTGGTGATGAAGACGTTCGCGGAGAACGCGGAGAAGGCCAAGAAGCTGTTCGTCGCCGCAGTGGCCGCCATCGCCAAGGAGCAGTGGGGCGAGGAGGTGAAGCAGCTGAAGGTACGGTACTTGCAAAATAGGATTACTGTATTTCGTACTTCAGGCCGCTGCCCGCTCGTCTGTCATGATCTCGGCCGACGTCTTCATTCCTCATCTTCAGTCTTGAATTGCATTCCACGTTGTTACTGCTCTTGTTGCGTTATAGTTTATCGAATAAATACTATAGAGACAGAGACCGGTAGTGAGATAACAAAGAGATCAGTCGCTGCACTCGCCCTCCTCGATAGTGTCCTCCTTTTCCTCCTTGCCCTGATCCGTCTCCTTGATCTTCTCCAGAATCGCTGGGTCGTCGACGAGTTCCACGTCCGAGAACGTCTCCTCCTGAAAGGATTTCGAGAATATACAGCATACACCACAGGGACAGGAGGTAAGCAAGCAGCAACATACCTCGACAGGCGCTGACTCCTCCTCCTCCTCTTCCTCCCGTTCCTTCTTCGCCTCCGCCTTCGTACTCGAAATGAGCGGTGACGGGGAACGATGAATGGTGATCGTCATTCTGAACAAGGAGCACCGTAACATGATCTCATAACCTATATGCTACCGTATCCCACAACAACATACCTTAACAAAACGTAATAAAACGTCAGCCACTAGGCGTTTTGTACAGACAAAATGTCGTAACTAGCGTCATTTCAAAAGCTGCCCACTTTGCGTTGGCGATGTCGAACTTCTCTCCGCCGCTGCCACTCGAGTCGGGGGAGGCGCGCGAGACCGACACTGTAAGAGGTGTGGTCAGAGATAAACAACCCAAACACACCGTTCGTTCACGTTTCGAAAATGTTTCCAAGGCAGTTCCAAAGTCAAAGAAATTGACAAATTGACACTTCAGGAAAGCCAGAGTACACGTCCGAAATCGGTTCAAAACGACAGAGAGAACTTGAAAGCGAGAGTGTGCCCACCCCTGTCCAGCCTCTCCGGGCTGCTGCTCCCACTCCGACTGTGCTCGCTCTCATCCCCCGATGAACTATCCGAAGACGACGATGACTCCAGATCCACGCCTTTGTCAATCAATAAATCAATAAAAGTGAACCAATCGATACCCTCGATGATGGCGGCGAGTCGCTTCTTCGACATGCCCTCCACGTCGTCGAGCACGCGCCGCTCCACCTCGACAGCCGACTTGCCCTGAGGGGTGGACAAGTAAACAAACAGGTCAACAAGTGAACAAACGTGTAAACGGAAAAAGGTAAACATGTAAACAAACAAGTAAACAACCTTGAGCGAGTCGGGTAGGAGGAGGTGGAGCTCGGGCTGGAGAACAGCGAGCGCCTGACGAACCAGCGCCGGCCGGTCGCACACCAGCGAATCGAGCGGCGGAAACGCGGAGAAGTCTATAAAATAGTATATTTGACTGTTATTATTTTAAAAAAAAATGAACAGAAAACACTTACCAATAGAGTCCGAGCGGTGCTTGCGCTTGGCGGTCTCGGGCGAGCTGTTGCGGAAAGAGGCGGAGGAGGAGGAGGAGGAAGAGGAGGAAGGAGAACGGGTGCGCTTTCTGAAATGCTCGCGTAAGAAGAGAAAAAGGAAGAGGATAATCGAATCTCGCCTGTGGTCGCGCGAGGTCTTGCGCCGCCGGCTGCTGCCTTTCTCCTTCTTCGATTTCTTCGCCATTACTACAAACACATCGTGGATGGGTTGTCAAAAAATAATCCATATAATAGAGAAAATGCAAAAAAGTAAACCAAAAAACCAACAACCAGCTGATTGGTGAGGTTTTGACACCATAGTGGTGTATGACCAACGCACAATGTTTTTTATTGTTGCGACCGTATATTCCTAAGAACCACTTCGCGGGTAAGTAAAAACAACTTATATGCGTATAAAATAAAAGTTTATACTAGACAATACTGAAAACTAGTTCGTACATATGTTTCTAAGATTTTGCCAGACGATAAAATGATTCAGCAGCGTCCATCAGCAGCGTCCACAGGTCTTGGGGCATTGCTGAAACAGAAAGGTTATCTCTCAATACTTTTTTCTCCCTCTCTATCCCCCCCCTCTCTCTCTCTCTCTCTCTCTCTCTCTCTCTCTATCCCTCTCTTTTTTTCTCTCTTTTCTCCTCCCATCCCTCCCTCCCTTCTCTCGGTCACTCTCTCACTCTACCGCTCCCTCTCCCTCCCTATCTCTCGCTCTACCTCTGTCATAAGCTCATAATAGACACTGTTGTTGCAAAGATGTGCAGTGGCCGAACAGTCACTCACTCCAGTGGAAGGGTTCACCTGACAGCATTCTGATAACGTCATCTCACATCTCTTTCATACCTTGTCGACGCAAGCAGACGGCGACGGCGCGGCTCCGCCACAACGGTTGCACGTCTTCGGGCATTGCTGAATACGTGCCACGTCAGTGTGGATTCAGATGGTTCGTACCTCGGTCATGAGAGTGTGGTAGACAGAGTCGTTGCAGAGATAGGATAGTCTGTTGCAGTCCGACGTTCCAGTCGAGGGGTTCATCTTATCCTTGCAGATTGCGGGGGCGGGAATGGGGGCGACTGTGTGTCCACAACGACCGCACGTGGCAGGACAGTTCTACAATCACTCTCTCTCTCTCTCTCTGCCTCTCACTCTCACTCTCTCCTCTCTCTCTCTCTCCCTTTCTCACTTTCCTCCCTTCCTCTCCCTACCTTTGTGAGCAGGTCGATGTAGTTCTTATCATTGCACAGGTAGGAGAGGTATGCGCAGTTCTTCACATCAGTTTCCGGAATCAGGTCCACGCAAGTGCCAGACGTCGTTTGTGAAGTAGCTCCAGCAGCCACAGTAGTCGATGAGCCTTCAGATGGTTTTGTCATAGGGTTGTGTACGTCATCTGCTTACCTCCAGTCACTGTGGTAGTAGTGCCTCCGGCTGAAATCGTCGTTCCTTCGACCGTAGTTGTCGTTGCTCCATCTGTTGTCGTTGTACCGTCTACAGTAGTCGTCGTCCCGTCCACAGTCGTCTGGAAAGAGAAAAGAGATGATCGAGATACAATAGCCGTGATTACCGTAGTAGCTAAAGTAGTGGTAGTATCTGTAGCGTGGGCCGAACACAGAAGAGAAATGAGGACGAGAGCGCTCAGCATTGTTCGATTCGAGGGGATGATGCTACTACACTATTCCAGCATCCTTTTATAGATCCTCGATGAACACTGAAACTATTTTTTTCCATTCAAATGTTTATTTTGTGACAAATCTGCAGTCTAGCCAACTGTTCATTTGTTCTGTTGTTCAGAGTTAGAAAAGTGAATCCACGCAAATTCGTTCATGAAAACGCAAAAAATGAGCGCTCAACGCTCCTTTTCCATTGCGGTGCACCAATAGTGCAAACAATAGAACGAAACAAAACTTATCAAACAACGTTGCTGTGATTTTCAAACTTCACAGTAGAGTGGACAAACAGTTTGGATGATATTTATTATATTTCCATTTTTTCCTTCCTTCCACTTCTTCCTTTCGTCTATTTACGCTCCTCTACTCCTCTACTGTCATCAACTCGTTGTGTATGAAATACTTGAGTGTATAGATGATTTTTTGGGTAGATCCTCATCCCCCTTTCACTCCGTCTTCTTCGACAGTTGACGAGAAACAGACATTGAGAACTTAATATGTGATTGTGACTATCAAAATGAGTCATTTTAAATTTGGATAAAGATCTCCAACTTCCATTCAGATGTATTGCGACAGAGGAATATAGGGAAGCACACAAGACACGGTTATACGGTTATAATAAATGGGAAATAACAAAATGCTGACGGTGAACACGCGAATTAATCATATTTGAACCACTTTTCCACCTTTGTCGCCGAAGAAAGGCGAGAAGTGAACCGAGAACGACTAGAGTAGAAAGTATTCGTGTCTTTCAATAAATGAATGTTAGTATATCAACTTCGAAAAAGACATGAGTTAGTTGTGGGCGTGGCTAAAGAAAACTTCACAAATAAAGTTTTCTTCAAGGGCTTACGGGATTTGAAATACATTGTTCCTAATGAATGTAAAAAATAATATGTGAGGGTATGATTACCATTGCGAGAATTTTCACTGCATTTAGCTCCGATGGAACATATTCGATCCATCGTGTTTACTTACTGGTTGTCTACAGTGAAACTAGGAAATCACATCAACGTTTTATGACAAGAACTGTATCTTTCTACTGTTTGCACTAGCACCGTAGTGGACAATGTGCGTTGAGATCTTTTTGCATTTCCATAAACAAATAAACGTGGATTCACTTTTTAACGCTGAATTTGAGAGAGAACAAATGAACAGTTGGCTAGACTGCAGATTTGTCACAAAATAAACATTTGAATTGAAAAAAAATAGTTTCAGTGTTCACCGAGGATCTATAAAAGGATGCTGGAATAGCTTAGTAGCATCATCCCCTCGATTAGAACAATGTTGAGCGCTCTCGTCCTTCTTTCCCTCCTGTGTTCGGCCCACGCTACAGATACTACCACTACTGTAGCTACTACGGTAATCACGGCTATTGCATCTCGATTATCTCTTCTCTCTTCCCAGACGACTGTGGACGGGACGACGACTACTGTAGACGGTACAACGACAACAGATGGAGCAACGACAACGACGGGTGAAACGACAACTTCAGTGGGAGGCACTACTACCACAGGGACTGGAGGTTAGCAGATGACGTACACAACTCTATGACAAAGCCATTTGAAGGCTCATCGACTACTGTGGCTGCTGGAGCTACATCACAAACGACGTCTGGCACTTGCGTGGACCTGATTCCGGAGACTGATGTGAAGAACTGCGCATACCTCTCCTACCTGTGCAATGATAAGAACTACATCGACCTGCTCACAAGGGTAGGTAGAGAAAGGGAGGAAAGTGAGAAAGAAAGAGAGAGAGAGGAGAGAGAGGAGAGAGAGAGAGAGCGAGAGAGAGAGAGAGAGAGAGACTGCTTGTAGAACTGTCCTGCCACGTGCGGTCGTTGTGGACACACCGTTGCCCCCACCCCCGCCCCCGCAGTCTGCAAGGATAAGCTGAACCCATCGACTGGAGTGTCAGACTGCAACAGACTATCCTATCTCTGCAACGACTCTGTCTACCACACTCTCATGACTGAGGTACGAATCATCTGAATCCACACTCACGTGACACGGCTTCAGCAATGCCCGAAGACGTGCAACCGTTGTGGCGGAGCCGCGCCTTCTCCTTCTGCTTGCGTCGACAAGGTATGGACGAGATGTGAGATGACGTTATCTGATGTCATCAGGTGAACCCTTCCACTGGAGTGAGCGACTGTCCGGCCACAGCTCATCTCTGCAACAACAGTGCCTACTATAAGCTCATGACAGAAGTAAGTAGAGGGGGGGGGGCAGAGGAAGGGAGAGAGAAATAGTGGGAAAAAGGAGAGAGGAGAAGAAAAGAAGAACAAATAACAAGTGATATACTTCATGTTTCAGCAATGCCCCAAGACTTGTGGACGATGCTGAATCATCTCATCATCTTACAAAACTTTAGAAACACGTATATCAGTTTGTCAATACTGTATAAATTTGTACTTTGTTTTCAAATACCAGTGGTTCTTGTAGATGATAATTTCACTGAAAATGACCAGTACTGATGTGCTCCAGACCGCATCAAGAGGCACGGATATGGTTCAATCATTGTGACACGATGGCCTCTTACTCTTACATCATAGCCAGTGCCCCTCTATTAGGTGGCGGGTCGTTCAGTGGATATAGCGCCAAAGGATCAGAGGAGGAGAGAGCCCGATAGGTTCATTGACCTCAAATGGGCGACACCAGTGCCGATTAGTCAGATAAACAACAACAATAAGCAACCCCGAACAACATCCTTACCCTCACTCGCAACACATAATTGTTAAAGAAGATCTCCGGGGAAAGTGACCCACACCATTATTTTGATGCCCTCTCTCACTTTTACCTTACAACAGCGTGGCGGGACCAATTTATATTTTCCGGGTCACATATCTGCCGATTGGCGCGCGAGCGGGTGGAAGCGAGTGAGAGGGGAGAGAGAGAGAGAGAGAAAGAGAAAGCGGGGTCAACGCACTGCATGTGTTGGTTTGAGAGTGTTTTGGGATCACATGTTTCATGTTTATGTGAACGTTTTCAGAAAGTTTAGTTAATCCCAGTTCAGTATTTCAATTATAAATCACTTCAAACCAATTCAAACAATCCACTTTCTCCTCTCTTTCTCTCGCTCTCTCTTTCTCTCTCTCACTCACTCTCACTCCCCCTCTCACTCAACCCCTCTCATTTTCCCTCCTATCGAAAGTACGAAGTTAGTCGCTTTTTATCAACAACATTGTTTATCGACAAAAAACGGAGCATAAGAAACATGTTTGGAGTAGCATGGTCGGTTTGTATGTAGCTTGGTGTCTTGAGGCCGCGCGGCGGAGAGAGGAGAGGAGGCTGGCAGCAGAAGACAATCGATACTCCTGCAAATCAGCGATAAAAGCAAGTGAAATCACGGAACATGAATTCACCAATGCACAATTATAAACATGTGTGAAGTGTTCGCTTATTTCAACGCCGGGTAGAACAGATGGAAGCAGTTCACAGGAACCAAAACAGAGATCAAATTGAAGAAAACAACATGAAAAAATACAGTTTGAGAGTAATCCACGGGTCAAGCATGTCCAATCATGTATGTATGTAGTACGGACAATTAATGCACAACAGGAGACAACAGAAAATGCAAATAATAGCACAATTCAGTAAAAACAACGAAAACAGCTGATCAGCTGATCGATGATCGGAGCAGCGACCGCGACTAGTCTTAGGCTCCTCTTCTCTCCCAGGCCATTAGAAATGGTCCCGTCGCGACATTTCAAGGCAGATGTTTGTCAATTGGAATCGGATCAGGGAATTGCGACCGATTATGCTAATTTCTCGAAATTTGAAAATTATTTGGAAGGTACAAATGATTTGGACGGGATCCGTACTAAATATTCGGGCCCAATGTTCTTTTCCCCGGAGATCTTCTTTAAAGCGGTGCATTATTACATGAGGCGAGGCAGTATCAGGGAGCATTATAAGAGATACAGAGGAATATCAGAAGGGAGCGGAACAGATGGGCGGAGTGGGGAGTGCGTAGCCAGCTGCGCTACACTCCCGGGGCTTGTTGTCGGCGGAGGTCGTCGGTGTGTCCTTGTTCGCTGCGTCCGGAGTCTCCTTGTCCGCGGACTCGAGGTGGGGGCAGCACAACACGCTGTGTTCGTCTGTGCAACTGCATCTGTTTTCCTTGGCGATTCTGCACTCGGGATGAGCACCACAGCACATCGTGCATCGTCCAGCACGGAGATTACGCAGTAGAGATCCTGTCGTCGGAATGCACGAACGGGGCTTGTGGTCTAGAGCCTGTCCACAGGCGACTTCGACTTCTTATTCTTCGCGGTGAAGCACATGTGACAGGGGCATGTGGCACAGAAGAAGGCCATGGCTGCAACACGGAGAGGTTGAGAGGAGGACTGGTAGTATTATAACCGGTGAGCACGGAAAAAGGAAAAGGAAACACTGATTGGTCCATGCTCTTCCGATTTGCCATAGGGGGCGTGGTTGGCCCGCCCCGCGGCTCTTTTGATCCGCGCTCTATGAAGAATAATACTATTTTATAAAGCAATTACTCTAAAGTCCACAATTCTGAAGTAAATTTTCACAAGAAGAAACACTTCAACATGCATGGCAGTCCCCATTTCATCAGCACGATTGGTGATGCATAGCAAAACTACAACACCTCCAATAATTTCTAAGAGGTTGTCCCAAATCGAACGTTTTGTGTTTTGGTAGTTTGAAGTTTCCGGGTCCTTCTCATAATAAGGATGGTTGGGGACATCAGAGCATCAGAGGAACGTGCGAATTCCCATAGTGTAGTATTCCTGTGATTTGAGATTTGAATGGCATGGTTAGCTTTGCCACATCGCACAGTGCTGTTCATCAGTATATTTTGTTCAGCTGACTTGAATCGGACTGTGTTCTCAATTGCACTGTTTTCGCAACGGAGTACATCTGTTACATACCCATCACATAATAGGTGTGCGCTGGTTTGTTTCTTACTTGCACACGTTAAGTTCATTTGCGCACCGAGCTGGCAGTTGACTCAGCCGTGGGAGTGTGCGACTATGTCGCATTGCTCTTCGTGCCTATCTCCAGCAATCGCTACACTCTTTTTCAGTGCTACCTGGTGATTCACAGCGTTTCTGTGATTGACGAACATGGGCAATCTGCTTGAGGCGATGACCTCATTTCCGATTAGTGGAAGACTCGTGGTTGGACAACAATTCATAATAATTAGTGTTGGGTCGATTAATCGACTTTCGATTAATCAGCTCGATTAACGATCAATCGTTGATCGATTAATCGAAACATGTTCGATTAACGATAATTCGTTATTCGATTAATCGAAATAATTTCGATTAAATCGAAAGTATATTTCCACTTTCAGACCACTTTCACTCGACCACTCTCTCACCCACAAAACACTCATCTCCCAACGGAATGGGAGAATAAGAATATCTAATCGATAACGAGATAACAACAACTCAACATTTATCAAAACCCGAAAAAATAGGATATGGGGAATGGAATATCGACAGCACTGCGACACCCTCGCACTGACCGTCTGAAAAGAATGAGTCAATCACCAAAGAGAAGGAACACCACTCACAGTAAGAACGCGGTTCAGGTTGGAGACGTGGCCACTGATGAGATCCTCCGCCAGATCAAATCCGGAGATCGGGAGGCGATGGGTCTCCGAGGAGAGCCGATCCGCCTCGCAGAGCACATGCTGATGCTCCAGCTGTAATCACCATTAACACCGACCTCCGAACAACATCAAGCACTCGCACTCACGCTCCGAACAGGTGCGGCATTCAGGACCATCGCCAGCAGCCTCAGGCAGCCCAGGGCTTCCTCGCGAGCATCATTGAGCGGGCGACCCTTGACCGCGCGGATGGCAGACTCGACCGAGGCACATGACTGGCAGCGGAGTTGGAAATCGGAGAAGCTCATCGTCGTCACCTACAATCAATGAAAACACGATAAAAGGGAAGGAGAGGGAATGCAGCCAATGCAATGAGGCAGAAGCTGCGATCTCACTCAGACCACCCGGAACATCTGGAGTACCGCCCACCTACAAACCACCGCCTTACTGCAAAGTGAAACTCTATACGATACGACTATCGAATGATAACTGCACCATTTATCGAAAGTGGAAATCAGATACCGTAGTCAATAACAGCTTTCGGACACCACACCTGAGGAGAAGAGGAGTCACGGGAGTCATCGGGAGTCGAATCGTCAACCGAAGCCGCATCAGACTCATCGATAGGGTCGGGAAGAGAGACGCGATCATCCGCATTGCCGACAGCCACGTTGTCACTCGACGCGAAATCAGCATCGAGCTGACGCTGGTCGTCATCACAGAGGCGAATAGCCTCTAGAATGAATCCGTGCACCTGATCCCGGAAGTCAAGCAGCTTGGACGAGTAGGAGGTGACGCGCTCAACAGCGTCACGCTCCAGCTGCAAACGTGAGGTCAACTAAGCACAACAGTCGAGAGAAACATTGTCAACCACTCACCACAGCCATGCGGAACGCCTGCTCATCGGTCACTTTGCCAATCAACTTTCTTCCGCATCTCAGACTTGTTGTGATGCTCAGAGAGCACCTCGCGGATACAACGAGCGATGGATTCCAGAGACTCCACAGTCCAGATAGCAGCATCATAGTCAGCATCAAAGGACGCCTCCGCGAACAAGCTATCATACAGCTCTCGAGGGGTAGCCGGGATGGAAGACATCTAAAATATCCGACTGAGTACAAAGGAGAACGACAAAGAGGGACGACCAATCACAAGAGCACTCGCGGTATGCAAATTGAGACCCCAGGTCGACGGTACCCGTACAGCAGCCGTGCCAAGCTTCGGGCGACACGCCGGCTATATTGTGCGGCCGCGGAGGGCCCCGATAGGAGATAGATTCAAATATAAGAAAGAAGGGAGAAACGTACAAACGGTCATGCATAGCGACAGCGAGATGAAGCCGGTCGACGGAGAGGAGCGTATTGTCCGCTATCGTGAACGCCACCAGAAGGAAGGGCGATCATTCACTCGGCACACCGAGGGCTCGTCGACACTCAACCACTACTACAGAAAGGTGAACCGACGCTCCACTAACCTCAAGTCCAGACTCACTCGGGTCGAGCCTACTACTCAAGTACAGCGTCGTTTCAACTATTCGCGACCACCAGTACACAGTCGACTGTCTCGCTACATGCCCAACCACCACTCACAGCAGTCGGATTTCAAGGAGAGACAACCGTACAAGCCGATCCGTGAGTGCAAACTATGTGTTTTCATACACCCACGACGTGAAACACTGTGCTACATTTGCCTCCCCCAAAGCCAAAGCGATAGTGTGCCAGCTACGCAACCTGTGCCGTATGTGTTTCAATCATACCAATGACGTCAAGTTCTCCTTCGTGTATTTATGGCTTGCAAATCATGCGAGGCCAATGGACGCGAAGCCGATCACTACTTCGGCGGAGTGTCGGAAACTCCGAGTTAACACAATAATGAAGTCACTGCAGATCACTCCGATCTCCAGTGTCTCCCACGGTTAACGCCGATTCGGAGCCGCCGCCGTGCCGCTGATGGCCGCTCCGACGTCGCGTTTACGGCTCCGAGAATGGCTCCGCCAAGGACGCCGTGAAACACATACATTAACCAAATCATATATGTGTTGCGATCACTGAATGAATAAACTATTTCACCTAAAACGTATGTAGGCGTGGGGTTGGCTTCTACATCCACTCGTCTTCTCTCACACCAACCACCTATTCATTCAGTCAATGAGGGGTCTCGATGAATTCAAATTTTCAAATTCTATCAAGAAAGGAAGGAGAGCGCACACAACCATCACTCGAGGCGGAAGGATCAAGGAAAGAGGAAGAGACAGCCGCTTCTACCGATCTGTGAGTGCCTGGCACTTCAAAGGACGAGAAGCAGACGATCCCCGATTAGTCTGCCAGCGCTCCATTCCAAGCTCTCAAAACAAGAAGGTCGTGAGCCAGTCACAGGCTATCATCGAACCGCTCAGTACTTTCACGCCTGAGTAGCTATTGACATCAACGAAAGAAACCGCGCTCTCCTTTACGACACTTCGACTTTCAACTCTAATCAACAATTAATCACCTTTCAACATTACATCACCACTGATCAACATAATCTTCGTTCAACTGATCCAATCAGCAGATATTTTACCGACGGTTTATGACGGTCAAGCGACAACACCTCTACATCCCGTTCCCGTTTGAGTGTCGGGAATGCCGAGATGACTGCATCTGCCCACGAGGGGCGTTGGCGACCGCCGTCCCGGTACGGGCCCGGTGTCGATGACAACCCCGCCGGCGGCATACATTAAGGCGTGGTCAGTCTCTTCGAATACATATCAGATGTAACCCTAACATAAGTAATTCGAAGTCAAAGCAATCACAAGTAATTCGAAGTTGTTTGAAGCCGTTAGAAGTCATTCGAAGGCAAATACGAGGCCATATCACAAGGCATATCGGGAGGAGTGTGAAGGCAGTTCGAAGTAGTTTGAAGTGACTGACCGCTACTTTAACAAACCGTGTAGAAGTCGCGTTCATGTACCGAATAAACATTCCACCTAAACCCTCTGTGTGCTGGGATACGTGTTCTACAGTTGCCGAGTAGAGTGCGCGAATCTCCGTGGAAACAGAGAGAAGGCAGAAAAGTTAAAGGATCGCGCAACGCAACAGGCGTTCCTATTGCGTTCCTATCGATGCATGAATATGCTTTGAGAATGGAAAGGTGCCGCGAATTTTTGATACTGAATTAAAAAAAAACATACCTTCACGGTGCATAAAAGACATCATATTCTTGAGATGTAGACTGAAATTGAGCGTTGATTGATCCAAAACAACTACGGAAAACACTTTTGATAGACCGGCAATTTTTAAATCATTAGAGGAAAAGAGAAAGAGAGGGAGAAAGGGAAGCGTTTAAAATCCAGCGATATTGCTTGATGACTGTATTGCATAATCACAATAATATTATGAAGATATGTTTTCATGAGACGGCACTATATAAGATAGAGTAGGGTATAAATGATGAAAAATGAAAGACATTGGCGTTCCATGCTTCCATGACACATGGTTGGGTGAAGAGATAAAGGGCACGCGCCGAGGATGAATGAATAGAAACATGGGAATGCGAGTGTGGGAGACGAACGCATTGACACAATGACACCCACCCGTTCCAAACTGTCTATGTTCTGTAAACACAATGATCGAGTAACCGAGTTGCATTCTGTGCACCTCAAATCTTCATTGTAAACAAACAGTGACATTTGAGCCGACCACATTACTCTCGATAATCTCGTTTCTTTTCACTTTCTAAAAGACACCTACTTCAAGGAGAGATGGGGGGAGAGGGAGGAGAGAGATGAAGGAAAAAAAAAGGAAGAGAGAGGCGAGAGAGAGAGAAAGAACGAGCAAGAGAGCGAAACGAAGTGAGAAGAGAGGAGAGCGGAGAGACGAGAGAAAGATATTACGATATATGTTATTACGCTATCACTGTTTCATCGATAATTACTCTAAAAAAAACGAACTGTATTAATTTAATAGTGTGCATAAATCGTGGTTACTACAGTTTTCTTCCTCGCATCCGAGTGTTTTTTCTCACAGACCCCGGCTGTCATCCAAGAGGTTTATGACGGTCAATGTTCAGCCTAAGATGGATCATCAACAACAAAAAAAAATACATATACGTTTTATTGCATTTATTTTATTGCGTAAATTGTAAAAAAAAAGTGTCTGAAAAGTGACAACGGAGTGAGTATTTTTATCTCTCAGCTGGTTATTAGCAGGTTACTGCCTTTTCACTTTACTTGGTGAACCGACTTGAATATGTGACGGCTTGGTTAGATTTTTTTTAACTCTTGATACTTTGCCATGATTGTTTACAAACCGCATTATATATATATATTAGGATAATGCATTGTGGGTTGCGGTTAGTATCACCTCATTATCTCATGACCTTTCGATGGCCCCTTCATTCGGAGATCATTATCATTGCCTTATATTTTCTCTGCGATCGTTAAAACATCTGCGATTACTTACTATCTTCTAACTCACTCTACTGTTGATATTGAAACCTTCCTTTTCTTACGTTATTTCGATAATCGTTATTATTTCGTTATTATTTCATTAATATTTCCAGAAATGTTATTAATTTTTAGGAGAGGAGGGGGAGAAAGTGGGGAGGAGATACATTTGGAGTGTCTGTGAGCATGAAGGGAGACACGGCCGAGTTGGTGGAAGAGAGTGCGAGAGAGAGCGAACGAGGGCAAGAGAGAGCGAGAGGGTGAGGAGGAGATACACCAAAGATGTGGAGTGTCTGTGATCCAGACTGCTCCGTCTGGTTCGCCTCTGCAACTTGGAGAGAGATTTTCTTCTGAAGACTGTCGGCAAGGAACCGCTCGTGATCGATGACCAGGAGTGCTTCCGAATCTTTTACGATACTCTTATCGTGAGTACAAATCTTTTGTTACAGGTCGTAGATATGTGTACTTGCGTATTTTCTAGAGTGTATGACAGACGAAACTTCGTATCCTCCCTCAGTGTCTACGATACTTCAGGGTCTCGCGGAGAAGCACTTCCCAGCATCGACTTCCCGATCGCGCGGTGACTGGAAAGTAGCGGAGAAGTGGGAGGAGGGACCGAAGCTGGTTCACGATATGTAAGGGAGCTAGTGTCTGATACTTATAGCCCTCTTGCAGGGGGCGTTGCTCTGCTGTCGTGTTCAACGACAAGATCTACTGTATCAACAGAGAGAACGCGGCTACTCTTGTTGACGGTCTGAACTTTACTTATCCGATACAAGATACATACCGTTTCATCTGCAGGTGCATGGTCAGATGTTGCTATGCCTCGCACTCCTGGTCTGGGCTGGAAGCTGTGCGTCATTGCTGGTGTTCTCTATGCGGTTGGCGCGAAGGATACCATGTGGGTGGATGATGTTTATTAGTTGCATTCGTAGGTAGTTACAGTCAGATTCCATATCATGTTTTAATCAAAAATGTGTTTTCTTCAGTCGCGCCGTCGAGAAATATGATGCGACTTCTGACTCGTGGACTATCATCTATTCGTCTGCCTCTAACCAAGGGCAAGTTCTAATGTTACAAAAAATGTTGTATGACATTGTGCCATGCTTTTATTTTAGGGGTAATCTTCAATCGGCGAGTGTGCACAACGGTCGCATCTGTGTCACTATGAGAGGATCTAAGACGGTGGAAACCTTTGAACCTAAAAATTCCGGTGGGGTCTGATTGCTTTTTTTCTACAAGCGTATTTTAGCGTCTGGTTTCTCTCGTATGTGTGACTATCCATCCGATGTGAAGGGTGGACTGTGTCTGGCTGTTCACGACGATCGACTCGTCACTCTTGGTGGATACACTGGTGAAACTCCGACAAGTGCGTATACGTACAAGGCAAGTGTTTTTTTGAATTCTCTTTTTCGAAATACGATGTTCAGATGAGTGTGTACGACGATGATGCAGGACAGTGGATTGACGGAGTTGCCCTGCCTGAGGTATTTAGCAGACGAGACCACTTATAATCTTATATATTATGTTCACATTACAGCCGCGTGGTTACGTGTCGACGATAGAATATGATGGTCGACTCATCTGTTCCGGAGGATACCAGAATGAGACTGGTAGTTTTACCGATGTGATGGTGAGTGTTAGTGAATGAATATAGAATGTATAACGATTGTTCATATCTTGCTAGATGTTGCTCGACGGCGCATGGACCAGCCTGCCTTCTCTGAAGCACAAACGCGATGAGCACGCGATGGTCGTCCTCGATGATGTGAGTTCAGTCGCAGAGTATATCTCTTCTCGAAGTTCAATGTTAACTACAGGTGGTGTACGCGATTGGCGGATACGAAGCCGAGAGGTCTGTGGAGATGCTGAGCATCGAAAAGTGAAGGAGGGAGAAGAGAAGGAGACCGGAGTGGAGAGGCCGCCAGGGCAGTCTCGTTGTTGATTGTCATGTGTTATGTGATAATCTTGCACGCTCGTTTTTTGTTACGCTTATAGTTTACTTCTGACAAATAAATTACACTATCTGTATATTTGAAATTGAGAATCTCTTCTCGAAAACGCTGAATGAAATCACAGACTAGGTCATCAATCAATCAATCAATCGTTTATCCGGAATCGTTATATCTGAATATGACAACACAATCATGATGACATGAAGCATACAGTAATGCCTAAGATGCTAGATACATAGGCTAACGCCGGGTAAAGACAGGTAGGCTGACGAGGTTAGTGGCGGGAAGACGATACTTGTTCGATAATCATTCCTGGACCATTAGAGTACCATTCTTGACTTGTAGAGCTCCGGGTTTTCCTTTGCTTTCATGCATGCCAAATATTATCTCCTCGCGCCATAGCTGCTTCCACATGAGATTACTTCCCGCCGTCTCACTGGTTTCTCGGGAAGGATTCTTGTCGATGACCGGCGGCGGCGGGACAAAATAAAGACCCGACCGCACGTCGCGGGGAAAAGAAGAAGAATAAGAAGAATAAGAAGAATAAGAATAGGTCATAGAACGAGACAATCGTGGGATCTGTGAATCGTGTGTGATTGATGGACGGAGAGGAAGAGAGGAACTGAGGAACTCGTGTTCCAAGAGTTGCTTCTGTTGTCGAGCGACTTCTGTCGCCGCTGCTTGGCTGACTCCTTTCGAAAGCCGAGTGAGTTGCCACCTCTGCAATGTTGGAGAGTGGCGATGGCCGCTCAAAGTGTATACCACTCGAATGTCGAAGAGTTTCGCAACAAATTTGGAGCCGGTTGTGATGGTGTATTGTGTATCAGAGAAAATTTAGAGATTTGCAGTACAGTAAATCAAAGATAATGACAGACATGACATAGGTACTACACAATGCAATGTGTGATTACTCTGACTCTGACGGCTCCAACATTTCTTAAATCGGCGCGAGAAAGCGGGAAAATATCACTAGCAGATGATTAACAGAACACCATTCATGAATGATTAAAATAATAGATAATAACTATGTTTCAGGTCATCCAGAGATAGTCTGCTTCAGCGATGTGGACTTTGCTGGGAGAGTTGCCACCGACTGCGAACAGGACCTGACAAAGAGGGAGTGAGAGAGAGAGAGAGAGAGAGAGAGAGAGAGAGAGATGGACGTGCCCCGTTGACGTCGACCATCTCGAAGCACGTCCTCTGCCGCGGCATCGGAGGCCCGTACGACCAGCCATCCCGCGACAGGATCTGAAAGGGCACTGAGGGGATGTGGAATGGCTACTCGCACTCGCACCTCGACGCTGTTTGCGAATCCGTCGGCCGTCTTCCCTCCGGCCACCACCACTCCACCATCCACCACAGCAGCCACCGCGCACCTGCAAATACAGGATGCATACAGTATGCCAAGACAGTATGCATACAGTACTTGGACATTATACGTATAGCATTCCAAATACAGTTTGCGTATAGTATGCTATATATATTATGCGTATAGCATGCCAAGTATGATTATCACGCAAACGCTCTTCCTCTGCCCTCATTTCACACAGCGCAGACTCAGAGAAAATAGAAGTGTACCCATCGATGCCGCCATCTTTCCGTCTATCCATCTGCGTACCTCTTGCATGTCGGGTCCATCGCGCCACTTGTTAGCCCGCACGTCGTAGAGTTCCACGGTAGCCACTGGGCTGCCGGTCTTCAACAGTCTCTTCTCCCTTCCTCCTCCCTCCCTCTCTCTCCCTCTCTCTCTCCCTCCCTCCCTCTTTCTCTCTCCCCCCCCCCTCTCTCTCTCTCTCTCTCCCACCCCCCCCCCTCTCTCTCTCTCACCTCTTTCACCTCTCCCTCAATCGCATAGATATCGTTGTGGAGGAGGCAGGCGGTCGCGAGTCGCGGACAGACTGTCGATCGGATGCCACACGCCTGAGAGATGGGGTTGAAGGAGGAAGCAGGAAGGATGTATACAGGTAGGGTAGTCTATTCGGAATCCATTCTGAGGTTTTTCGAAGAGATAGCAAGGAATCTCGAAGAGTTGTTTTCAGGAGTGTTCTGGATTCGATTCGGGAGTGTTTTGCCTAGAGTGCCCGCGACTCATCCTCTCTCGGGTCCATCACGTCTTCTGATTCCGGCCACCTATCGCGTACATGGCGCCATTGCACGCGACGCAGCCGTGGTTGAACCTGCAACACCTTCCCTCCTTCATCCCTCTCTCATTCTCTCTCTCTCTCTCTCTCTCTTTCTCTCTCTCTCTCCCTCTTTCTCTCTCTCACTCTCTCCCTCCTTTTCTCTTCCCCTCTTTTTCTCTCTTTCCTCTCTCTCCTCTCTCTCTCTCCTCTCTCTCACCGTTTCTCTCGCATCTTCGGTCCCTCTTTCCACAAGTCCACTCGGCTGTGGTAAACTTCGATTGTGTTTGTGATCTTGCTGGAATTTGATTTACTTGATTTCAATTTATAACGTCTGGAGAAAGTGAAGCTCCGAAACACGAACTTAAAAAGTAGCGGGGACTTTTCCGAGAAAAATAATATTCATATTCCCCATAGTCATATTCATTTCCGAAAGATCTTACTTAGACCGAACAGTAGCTTTTCTTCGTTCGCGTATTGTGATTATAAACGTCACTCTTATCAGGCTTGTCTAGAGGGTATGCTGTAATGTTAGGCTCGTTGATCTCAGTGATTTTGTAAGGACCAGTCTTTCATAATGATGTTAATAGTTTCGAGTTGTGATTGCACATTGTGACGGACATGCTGGATGGAACGAGTGAGTTGGCTACAGTAGTCGTCTACGTCTACATTCTACATACTTTCTGACGCTGGGTTTCAGAATGGCATGAGCGAGAAGACGCGGCTCCCTACCATGCACAAATACTTGATTAGTAGCATTGACACTCGTGTTAAAGGAACAGAGGCGTATATCAGAACCGTGTGGTAATGAAATTTTCAAATTCGCACGAAATCACCACGCGCCGAGGTGCCTGTATGTTTCAGGCAAAGTTGCAAACAGGAATCGAACCCGTGGCTGCGAGAGTGATAGCCCACAGTCTTCTCCACTGCGCCACGCAGCTCATTGGGTCATCACGCGCAAAGACCGTTGCCCTTCCCGAGAACTGACTTCTTTGCGAAAGCGATCACAATATCGATCGACACCGCGAAAATGGGGCTTCCCGCCAAAACACACATTTGAACGCCTATTTTCGTGTGGTAACGGGACGGTCTGTGGTAATCGGTGTGGTAACGCGGTAACAGCTTTGAATCGTTATTTTTTCGTTTGTTTTGCATTCCAATGGGTCAAGTTATGATCCAAAGTCGAAAATAATGCGCCACTGTTCCTTTAATCGCAAATACAACCGTGGATAAGTATTTGTACCAGTCACACCGCTGTTTGGTTTGTTTATTAGTGTTGTAATGCAGTTTATTCGTGCTGTAATGTAGTGGTGGTATGTGGCGTTATGAGATACCCAATAACACACACACCTGGTATAGAAGTCTCACTACGAAATGATTGCAGCTCCTTTTCTAGATGTTCCGTTCATTTCTAAAATATGGTTGATGAAAAGTTATATGATGAAAAGTTATTATGTTAAGATATTCTTTTTTCTGGCATTCTTGGTTTATACACGAAATTTAGAGTGCTATGCTCCTTTAATGAGATAACCCAGTTTTTTTTTATTTATTCATAGACAAAAGATCATTTAAAGGGAGTGTACACTCTGAATTTCGAAGTTGAGTTAGCACCGGGATGTGAAAATATGTTGAGAATGATGTACTTTTGTCAATGCAACTATGTGTCGAATATACCTAAAAGTCGGTGAAAAATTCTGTTGAACATAGAAAATTGGCACCAATTGGCACCAATTTCTGCATTTTGATACATTTTGCACTCAATTTTCACCAACTTGCAGACATTTTCAGCAAATAGTTGTAATGACAAAACTGAGTCGTTTTCAACATATTTTCACATCCCGGTGCTAACTCAACTCCGGAATTTAGAGTGTACACTCCCTTTAAAGGAACAGTGGCGACTTATTTTTGACTCGGAGTATTATTAAAAAATATATTAACCTAACACATTTTCAATTTTTGCTAAAGAACGACGATTCTGCGTTACTTTCGAATCTGCCACTGCCAAGGATGCAGACGAAAATTTGAATTACCCGCCAACGCTTCAATACTGCACGTTTTGGACGGAGACATAAGCGCAAATGAACTACGCCCTATCACTTGCTTTATGGCTCAGTGCATGTAGCATGTGCGCTGCGTTGTGGCCCCCGAGCTTCGCGGTTCGATTCCGGTCACCGCCAAATGTTTTGCTCGTGTGAAAATGAGGAGTTGTGGCAGGTTGTGGCAGAAATAAGTCGCCACTGTTCCTTTAAATACTTTTTCAACAAATAATAATAGGTTCATTCAGAATCAGCAATCATAATCACAAATAAAACAGATTCTAAAAAAAAGTGAAAACAAAGTGAAGACTGTGACAGAGCCCATTGGCACCTATTCGGACGCATAGAATGGGATGTCATCTCAAATATAGACACAGAAACTACTTCAACCGTCCAGAAAGAAAGGAATCGAACTACCGGGCTACCTAGTCGCCTGGGAGCAATCAATTTACATACGAGTGGGGTCATGGCAATTCGTATTTAGGCAGTTCGTAGTACACGGACACGAGAAGATGCTTTTCGAATGACTCTTCTGATATGTTCACTTGGACTAAGATCGGTTGTGAGATAAATGTCAAGATCTTTGATCGAGTCAGGCATGCAAAAAAAAGAAGAACACGTCGGTGGACTGTGGCTATTTTTTTTTAGTTTTTCAATCATCGTTGTCCACTGAGACGGCAACGAAAAACTGAAATGAGTAATTGTACCGAAACAAAAACAGTGCAACTACATACATACCAGCTGAGCTGACACGAAAACAAGAGATGAAGTATATAGATAGGCTCCTTCTTCCACTAATGGCTGTGGAATAATGTTGTTATATTCATTTAAACCTTAACCAAATCATTGTTATACATCAAACTTATCAGATTTCACCATGAACAGTGTATTCCAATGAAATGATTATACTGAATGCGCCATAGCATATAAATAGACATTTTGCGAATGACCTATTATGATCGGCACAAAATAGATGTTGACATGTGACCACAGTCTGAAATAGGGGATTACAAAGTTCGTAAAGAAATATCTTGAGTATACCTTCAAATAGTAAAACCATAAGACGACTGATGCACAAATGAATAAGCCGTTGAAGTATGTTGTATAAGGAGTATTCAATGAATGTGCAATTGAAGACAAGATGGTTGATGCAATTATTTCCTCATCCACACCGCGATACTCTGCGTATTCGCTGTAAATTAACTACGTCTTGAAGGAAGATCAATCATAAACTACGTAAATAAACTAACAAGCAAATGGCAAGGGGGCACCACCCCCCCCCCCCCCCACACACTTTGCGAACTCTCGACGCTAGTTTGTAGATATGCCCAAAAGAAAGCCGTAGCCAAAAATCTGGCTGCCGGAGGGCAACGGAAATGTTAATTAATGAATTGCGCTCGCTTTGACTGCCCGCAATAGCGAGCTATGCTCATAGTTTCGATAGCCTAGTGGTTAGGGAGCTACCCGTTCGAGGTGGCAATCGATTCCGCGCGCCGCATAATCTTTTGTCTTGTCAGAATCGAACGAAATCACAAGTTTGAAAAATCTGTGCAGATTTTCACAAGTCAGAAAGTTTAATGTCTTAACAGTTTTTTTTTACAAGAACATGTCTGTATGTAAGAAAACTGGGTACTATCACATCCTCTGCGTACGTGCTAAACCGTTTTAGCATGATCAAAACAAATGAAAACATTAACAAAAGTTGCTACTGATTTTTTTTCGAAGTCTTGAAATATTAAAATATCGATATCAAACATGATCGGAATTTGGCAAAAGATTATGCGGCGCGCGGATTCGATCTAGCGACTGCCAGATTGAACGTCGTCGAGAGTTTGCAAAGTGTAGGAGAGGGGGTGCCCCATTGCCATTTGCTTGTAAGATCACCAAGATCAAAACACCAACTTTTCATAAACAGAATGCACACAAAACTCACTTCACGTCTGATCTTACAGTATACAATTGTCGGCAGTACGTCGAAGTTTGAGAAAGGTACGAATATCCAGTCAAAAGAATGAAAAATCTTAGCCAAGTCTCGATTGACTTTTCGAATATTTCCATATATGCAGGCCATCTGAATACATTCATGAATATAATAAACAACAATAAACTTACTCCATGAAAATTTGAAAGAAATACGGCGTAAAGTTGAAAAGAGTAATGAATGAAGAGACATTGATGCCGACCTGAACAATACGTGAATATTAGTGATATTGATTGGAGAATCGTTGCCTTTATCATTTTGTCTCCAACTTCTGGAAGCGAATGTATATGACCTTGCCAGAACCAAAACCAATAGAGCATAAGAAACAGGAGTTGCATAACATGAAAAAACTGAATAGAAAGAACATATTCCAGTTCAGATTGAAGATCAATCGCTTTTTCTGAAAATAACAACGCTTGGATACGTTTATAATAAAAGCAAGTTTAACTCACTATTTCGAAATCCGATAAATAAAGAGAGTGGAATTGATAAGTTGGATGCAGAGTTCATCTTTTGAAGAAAATATATGGAACATACCATTTTTCCCCTGAAAACGTTGTGTTCAATCCAACACACTAAAAACAAAACAAAAACACGTTCGAAAAGTAGATGCACGCGCATATGCAAATCAATAGTGACGCTGACCCTTGAAAACAACAAATTGCTAGTGGCAAAGCGTGTCAACAGACAGACAGTCAGACGACAAAGAAGTAAGATCATAGAGAACAAGTCCGCTAGAGTTACAGTAACCTCATTGATTCCTCTTTCAGTTCGTTGCTTTCCTTCGCGGACTGGGTTCGGGAGGTGATAGCCGACCTCACAGTCTCCTCCGACCACATACTCAAGATGCGCGCACTGGCTGCAGGTGGAATCGTTTCGTTGTATTTTTCCACTCAACATTTCCGAAATTGTTTGAAACGACGGCAATGTTTACCTTGCGAAGCGTATAATATTTTCCGATATGTTTTATATTCCAGAATTGCAGGCCTCTCTCTTCTCTCGGTCGTTCTCCTCCGCGTCTTCTCAAAGTTCATGATCTACATCGCATTCGCCGTCATAGTCGTCCTCGTCATTGGTGGGCATTGCTTTATATATTTTCGATTGTGTTGCTGGATTTCGGAGAGTATTGAGTGGGAAGAGAAAGATCGTTGCAGGCTTCACGGCGTCTCTGTGGTACACGTGGTAGCTGTCGTTCACTGCCCGCGTGTCTGGCGCGACGCCGACTGCCCCCACCCCCTCCACCCCCGCTCCTTCCCCTCTCTTCCCAGCTGCAAACGGCGTCTCTGTGGTACGCGTGGTAGCTGTCGTTCACTGCCCGCGTGTCTGGCGCGACTCCGACTGCCCCCACCCCCTCCCTCCACCCCCGCTCCTTCCCCTCTCATCCCAGCTGCAAACGGCGTCTCTGTGGTACGCGTGGTAGCTGTCGTTCACTGCCCGCGTGTCTGGCGCGACTCCGACTGCCCCCACCCCCTCCCTCCACCCCCGCTCCTTCCCCTCTCATCCCAGCTGCAAACGGCGTCTCTGTGGTACGCGTGGTAGCTGTCGTTCACTGCCCGCGTGTCTGGCGCGACTCCGACTGCCCCCACCCCCTCCCTCCACCCCCGCTTCTTCCCCTCTCATCCCAGCTGCAAACGGCGTCTCTGTGGTACGCGTGGTAGCTGTCGTTCACTGCCCGCGTGTCTGGCGCGACTCCGACTGCCCCCACCCCCTCCCTCCACCCCCGCTCCTTCCCCTCTCATCCCAGCTGCAAACGGCGTCTCTGTGGTACGCGTGGTAGCTGTCGTTCACTGCCCGCGTGTCTGGCGCGACTCCGACTGCCCCCACCCCCTCCCTCCACCCCCGCTCCTTCCCCTCTCATCCCAGCTGCAAACGGCGTCTCTGTGGTACGCGTGGTAGCTGTCGTTCACTGCCCGCGTGTCTGGCGCGACTCCGACTGCCCCCACCCCCTCCCTCCACCCCCGCTCCTTCCCCTCTCATCCCAGCTGCAAACGGCGTCTCTGTGGTACGCGTGGTAGCTGTCGTTCACTGCCCGCGTGTCTGGCGCGACTCCGACTGCCCCCACCCCCTCCCTCCACCCCCGCTATTTCCCCTCTCATCCCAGCTGCAAACGGCGTCTCTGTGGTACGCGTGGTAGCTGTCGTTCACTGCCCGCGTGTCTGGCGCGACTCCGACTGCCCCCACCCCCTCCCTCCACCCCCGCTTCTTCCCCTCTCATCCCAGCTGCAAACGGCGTCTCTGTGGTACGCGTGGTAGCTGTCGTTCACTGCCCGCGTGTCTGGCGCGACTCCGACTGCCCCCACCCCCTCCCTCCACCCCCGCTATTTCCCCTCTCATCCCAGCTGCAAACATGCCATCCTTCGAACAACTCGCCACGGATAGTATAGTGCAGCAAATACAGGTGCGTGTTATTCGCTATCGATTGTGGATCAGATCATTGATTTATTGTCACAGGTGGATTCGTGATTCCGCATCGAGAAAATCGACGACGTCGCGTTGCTAGGGGTTCGCCATAGGAGCCAGTGTGATTGCGGTGGGTGTGATTACAAATTGAACGAAACATGTTTCTCTACAACATTCCTTTGTTCACGTGATTTTCATTTGTTAATAGGGTGAAGCTTATTGTTGCAGATGTTCATTTTGTTTATCGTGTGGTGCATGTTCCCGCAAGGATCAATGCTGGACGAGCTATTCGTCAAGGTAGAGTAGAGAGAGAGAGAGGGAGAGAGAGAGGGGGGGGGAGAGAGAAAGAGAGAGATTCTCCCTCTCAGGCTTCCCGCGCGCTCACTTTCATACCGCTCCTCCTCCTGAGGGGTCCGGCGGTTCAGTGGATTTAGAATACAAATACACAACACTTGATAATCTTACGATTCCCACCAGGCCACCCTGTGCAACACCCGTACGTGCCACAATAGCCTATTGAGCCCCCTCTCCCCATCACCCCTTGCTGGAAGACCAACCACTAGATCTTGCACAGCCAAACCACAAACGCCACAAGTAACATTAGAGAGGGCGCGCCAGCGCCCTCTCGTTTGTACTGGATGTCCCCGCGCGCTAGAATGCTCAAAAACGACTTTTCCCGGATGAAGCACTTTTCCTCATTTTGAAGTGATTTCCACTGTTACATTGCATTCACATCTCTATTCGATAGAGTTATAGAAAGTTGTATTGAGTTTGATTGAATTTGAAGCGAGATACGGAGAGTCCGCATTCGAGTGCGGATTGAGATTGGTGTCGGGCGGGCGGGCGGGCGTCGGACAATCGCTTTCGCCCCGCCCCCTCTGTGTGTGAGTGAGAGAGAGAGGCGAATAGCGGGTGCGCGTCGGTATCCTCGCAGCGAATCGCGAACGTGTATGAAAATATAATTTTGTGAAACAAAACTTAAGAAAAGGACAGATATTATCTTTCAAAAGTACTTCCAAGTAAAAGTAGTTGGTTTGTACTGTTGTCTCAGTTGAGCAAAAGGACTGACATGTTTTCAATGGAGACATGTGCAAACAGGCTCTCAGCATTATTCGACGTGTTATGTTACAACAGAAGTTGTGTTTTTAGATAATAACTGCATAACTTTGTAAACGCGTTCATTATAATATGGCCGCTTTGCACTGGTATGAGAGAGAGAGAGCCTGTTGGCACATGTCTCCATTGAAAACATGTCAGTCCTTTTGCTCAACTGAGACAACAGTACAAACCAACTACTTTTACTTGGAAGTACTTTTGAAAGATAATTACACATGTATTCCGAGTCACATTGCTCGGGGAGGGAAGACTGCTGTCCCATGCAGAGGGAAGACTGCTGTCCCATGCAGAGGGAAGACTGCTGTCCTATGCAGTGAGTGGCGGGGGCGGGGCCGCGCGCCATCGCGGTTTCTAATGACCGCGACACCCCCGCGGCGGCAGATGATGTGGCCGGCCGACGAGATGGACGGGAACAGGAAGGCGCGGAGAGCATCGGAGCGGACGGGCGACGGCGGATCCTCGAACGGCAGCTACTGAGCGACTCCTCGGTGGGCGGGTGACTCCATCGGTTTGCTCTGCCGGGTTCCTTCATGAACGATGTCGACTCCTCGTCTCGCTGTCTCCACGCCTCTCTGTCCTCTTCATTTCTCCAAACATTTTTCAATTCATGAAAGTGAAAATATATTTGAAATAACCGTTTTCCAAAAGGGAGTCGAATAGTGGCAGTTTAAGGATTAACATTTGTGATTGGCGCCATAGGTTGTCTTTTCTCCCATCGACATTCGATGGGGTCCTCCGCCGCCGGCCTCGAGACTGCATCAATAGAAACATGGGAATGCGAGTGTGGGAGACGAACGCATAAACACAATGACACCCATCCGTTCAAAACTGTCTACGTTTTGTAAACAGAATGATTGAGTAACCGAGTTGCATTCTGTGCACTTCACATCTTCAGTATAAACAAACAGTGATATTTGAGCCGACAACATTACTCGATAATCTCGTTTCTCTTGACTTTCTAATGGACACGTACTTGAGAGTGATATTAGGATCGGCGCGAAGACATGATGCATATTGCATTGCTTAAACATGTGCCACAACCTTTTCAACGTGTTTGCGCACAAATTGTGCTCCAGGAGATTTGGAGCGGACTTTATAGTCCGGTCGCTTCCAAGTCGGTCGGATCTTCCACCATGTTTACTCTACGCGTGAATAGAGTGAACATCTATCACATTTTCTAACAACTGCCGTGATAGTTGTAACTAATAGTTTTTTTCATAGTTTTTTTGAATAGTTTTTTTTTGACGAATATTGTTTTAAAGGCACAGGGGCGTTTAGCGTTACCAAGGTTCATCGAATTTCACTGAGCAGAGCTTGGCAAAACTGTTAGCACGTGGCGGGACTCGAACCAGCATAGCATGATCCATGAATCGTGAGTGTTACCACAACACTATGATGACATGACCCGACGAAATCATATCGACGAGATGCGCACAGAGCTCAACTTTCCGATAAGTATTTTGGCGCGAAGTTTGAATTCGCCTTACCAAGCTTCGCACGTGCACAATTTGGTAAGCGCGTAGGTAACGAGGAATCGCCGTTCTTTCGCGTTTTCTTTGTTTGTTTCGTGTTTCCATGGGTCAAGCAAGTAACCAAAGTCAAAAACTAAGCGCCCCTGTGCCTTTAATGTTTCTTCCCGAGAGTTGGAGAGGGTGCCTGATGTGTCTGCGTGTTTCGGACGGGAGACGTGCAGAACAGGCATCTTTATTCCATGGTGGCGTACAACCACAATGAAACCGAATAGATAACCGAATACATCGATTCTAAAATTTCTTCTCTTTTTTGCTGTTTTACTGAAGGCACAGTGGCGCTTAGCTGAAAGGAAACGAGAGACATAAACTAACTGTGAGCTGACTCTTATTGATTGAAATACAGTCAGAATCGTGAAATCCAATGCGTAGTTTATACGAAGGGATCTCCGAAAACGAACTCTGGAGGCTGTCATCGCGGCTATTCTGCAACACGGACCACCAGTTGATCACTTCCGAAATGATTGTGTTCCTCTACAACTCAGGAAGGCAAGGAGTCGCCTTTCTCGTTCGAGCCGACCTCTTGCCCTACATTACTCACGCGGTCCTGCTCTGAACGATGGTAGTTGCTGTGCAAGGGAGACCTGCGCGTCATTGTCTGCTGCATGCACACCGGCCAGATGTCGGACGCAACGAAGCGCTACAACTAGTATTACTACAACAAGGTACTGCGAGATCCGACGGCTCGATAAGAAGACACGAACTGACTAGACGGGGGACTTGTTGGCCGCTATGTCCGACTAGCAAATTATAAGAATGACAATACGATTCAGTGCGTTTCGAGACTCGGCGATCAAAGCGAAGATGAACATCAGGTCGTTCAGGAGACGACATCAACAAGGACAAGACCATGACAGAAGACGGGAGACGAATGAGGAGCGCATCGAAAGTCATCAACAATCACCGACGGTCTCTGACGCATGGGAGAGTGCCGACTGCCGTTGACGAGAAAGCGAGCAGTGATGTAGACGTGCGTGCTGCCGGGAGCCCTCTACGGAAGGGAAGCATTGACAGAGGAACAGAAGGAGGGACTGCGGCAGATGCAGCGGAGAATGAAGCGAGCGATGTGACTCTGCGCGAAAGGATGAGGAACACGGTTGTACGAGGACTGAAGAGAATGGAATTAGAGATTGCTTGGAGGAGGAAGGTCAGCTGGGCGAGGAGGGTGGCCAACTTCAACAGCTTACTTTCGAATCTGCCACTGCCAAGGATGCAGACGAAAATTTGAATTCAAAATTGGTCCCACCACGAATACTCTACCGCCTAACGCTTCAATACTGCAAAAATTGGGCTCGGAGACAATTGCGCGAACGAACGAGGCTATTTCACTTGCTTAAAGGCTCAGTGTATGTGCGCTGCGCTATGGCCCCGTCTTCGCGAGTTCGATTCCTATCCCTGTCAAATCTTTTGCTCGTGAAAAAAATGAGGAGATGTGGCAGGTTGTGGCAGAAATAAGTCGTCACTGTGCCTTTAAAAAAATTTTCTTCTTTTATTTTGTTTTGTTTTGAGAGCCAAATACAAAATAAATAAAAATCCGTTTTGAATTTTTTCCTAAAGATCGCCCATACTACATACTTTGAAATGTCTTCTTCCAAGTTTTCCGAATTAGGTTATTAATTAGATTAGTGGTTACGGGCTTTGGCGGTCACGGCTTTGGCGGTCGATACATCACATCTCTGGGGCTGGGCAGAAAATCCACAGCATTCAAGATTACCGGAAATCTGGACCTCAGACAACTAAGATGGTTTGGCATTTACATCTGGCTTGCTATGTTTCTCTGTCTATATGGGACATGATCCTACCTGCAACAACGAAACATTATTGTTTAAGGTAAATTAGAATTTTTTTTCGAAATAAAGTTTTATCGCGACTTGCGTTATGTGATAGATTTTATAGAGATTTCTAGGCAGATTTGTACGACAAGAGCAGTAATCGCAAGGCGTGTTACATCGGTGATCGGTTCAACTACTCAAGGGTGTATACATCCGTGTGCGACACAGAAAACAGCGGAGGAATAAACTTCCTCCAGATATTCTACATCGATAGAGTTTCCAAACAACTGAATGAACCCACTGAAATCGCACCTAGAAGGAAAACGGTATGGAAATCTCGTCGTCTTGTTGCAGTCTACCGAAGACTACACAGAAAGCAGAAAAATAGTGACGATAACTTTATTTCAGTGGACTCGCGAACTTCAGGTTTACACATATATAGATAAGAAAACCAGACGACTTACATCTGCAGCTCATACCGATCCAGCATACTTGCAAAGATTGCAGACGACGCACGCTTATAAAAGTATGATTGGTTATATTATAAGAGAGTACTGTATTCGACCAGAATCCGTGGGTCGATTGGTGCGGCCGGACCTCCCGAAAGATGCCTTCGACAAGTTCAATTCCGAATGCGGCGGAGCTTTGACGGAGCTCTATCTAATTTTGCAACCAAGAGACGATTCTGTCAGAGAAAACGGAACGACTCGTGAGTTTGGAACATGTAAAAAGTTAACGATACATACCTATAGGAGTGCACTACTTCATTGTTGACGCTGATCTCAAGACGGGGATTCTCAATGAGAAAGGGTATGGACCGGTGGTGGAGGAAATGTCTCTGACATATCCACTCGGATACTGTTCCGCAGTCGAGGGAGCGTGCGGGGCCAACACATCGCTCCTTGCATTCATAGAACCAAGTGAGACACAAACACCTTACACGACGCTAACTACAGTTTTCTAGGTTACGCCCTCTTCAACCTCGAACTCAGCAACACGAAAGACCCAAGTTTTTTTTTTTTGGATTGCTACGTGTGGAAGTGAAACTTCGTGTGGTACATATAAGGGAATGTGATAATTGTATATGTGTTATTTCATAAACTCTGTGAGTTATTCAGGCCCAACTTAACAAAAATTAGTGAACTCCATTGTGCACCGATTTCGAACTCATTTCCGCTGTATGCACTCACACCCAACCCAACTTTCCGATCGATATCGAAACTTTCAATCCAACAAACGAAATCAAACCCGAAAAGAAACACTATAAAACCAACAAACACACAAACCTGACCAATAAAATGTTATTCCAAAACATTATGAATCAGTAACTGTTTTATTGAACACGGCTGCCCGAAATCCCTATTTTGCGGAACAACTTTTCTCAGTGACGGGGTGCCGCGCCGCGCCTCTGTCACGCGCGTTGGGGTCTGCAGGCGGATACGACACGTCAGCTTTACTGGCCGCCCATTCTCCTGACAACTTTTCTCTATTGCGGACGAGAAGACTACACCCGATCTACGGAAGCAACTGGCAGAGGATGGCACGAGAAGACCCGCACCAATGGATGATCATCATGGACCCAGCAAGACTTACAGACTAAACCTATCTATGCTTGATATAACATGTCACATCTGTCTTTGATTCTGGAAGTAATATTTGAATTTGAATTCTCCGAAACGCCTCATTTCCATGTCCGCCTACGCCGATTGCGTGCGTGGTGGCGGCCGCGTTGCGCTGCCCGCCCCACCGCCCCTCACAACTTTTCTCTCTTGCGGATACACAAATCGCCGTGTTGGAACACATTTTTTCACGTGGAGTTTTTGTTGGGTCGGTGATGTTTTGCGAGAGCATCGCCGTCAGCAATGAGGGAGAGCGAGTGAGCGGGTCGGGCAGCTCCAGGCTTCATCCAGAGAGCACAGCAACACAGCTGCAGTTGCCACTACGGTAGCAGCTCCAAAACACTGAAAACGTGCTGCAGGGAAATGGTGAATGGGGAACAAGCTAGCGCACCTGACGGCAGCAGAACAACAGAGCCGACAAGGGCAGAAGGGCGAGACGAGAGTGGGAATGTGGCGTCTCCAACACTGGCTCCCACCCATCAACTCGATAGATACTACTACGAGAACTGACTACTGTACCGTGCACTAAGCTCCCATCACTCTATAGCACCTTTCCACAGGCTGCTCCTAGGGCGCTCCGGGGTTGTTCGGTTGTTCCTACAAGCTGGCAGTAGGTTTTCATGTTACTGTAAACGAGACATCTCCAAGTGGACGCCTTCAGCCACATATAGTAAGAACGGGTGGAAAGTATATCTAAAAAAATCAGGGAAAATCGCGTAGACGGTTCTCGCTATTTAAACAAAATAAAATTAGCGAGATAGCCTACTAGTCGTCGTATTCCGCTTACAGAAGTGCTCTTCTTGCGCACATGCGAAAGGTAGAACAGACGGTCATCTCCAACGGGAACATGAACCGTTTCTGGAGACATGTGAAGAGCAAAGACTCTTCCAAAGAGAGCTTCCATCAATCACAGACAGTCAGGGAGTGTTGAGAAGTGATGACTTAGAGAGAGCTATACTCATAAACTCTCACTTTGTGTCTGTGTTTACCAAGGATAACAACAAGAGATTTGTAGCTCCCTCCAAGACCATCCATTCTCCCATGGCTCTTCCCCAGATTACATATGTAGTTGTCTACTCCTATTTATCTAGGCAGGTCAGGCAACAAAACGTCTTCCGGCCCAGATGGATTAGCATATATTGTTCTAAACGAGCTGAAAGAGGTACTAGCTCATCCTCTCTCACTCCTCTTCCAGATCAGTCTCGAAACTGGCTTCCCGCATTGTGGCAGCAATCTACCGTAATCCCGATGTTCAAGAGTGGAGATCCAACCAATGCAAAGAACTACAGACCGATAAGTCTCACATGTGCTCCTTGTAGGCTATTTGAGAAAATTATTGTATCTGAGTAAACTTCTCACTTCTTCAAGAACAATTTTATTAGTGAGTATCAGCATACATATAGTTTTAGTTAAGAAAAGATCAACAACCACTCAGCTGATTGAGTATACATCAACAAGGACAAGACCATGACAGAAGACGGGAGACGAATGAGGAGCGCATCGAAAGTCATCAACAATCACCGACGGTCTCTGACGCATGGGAGAGTGCCGACTGCCGTTGACGAGAAAGCGAGCAGTGATGTAGACGTTCCCGTAGAGTACGTAGAGTCTCTTTCTCCTGCGTGCACCCTCATTACTCCCTCGTTTTGCCTTCGACACCTCTCCCTCATCCTCGAAAAGCGCCGTCTTAGTCAGTAGGTAGTCTCACAAAATAATATATTCTACCTGATACACGCCTCGTATAGCGTGAGTAAAATACTACATATACAAGCAATAAATCGACGAGTCAACAAGACAACTGATCTGCCACAACTCGCCAAGCCATACAAGAAGCAACAGTGGCGGAGAGATCCCAGATGAATCAATCAAGGAAAAAGTCAATATTTATTGACAAATATCAACAAGAACGCAGTCATAAAACGCGTTGGGGCGCATTCACTCTATGTAGGAGAGAGAGCCGACGAATCGACAACGTCCACAGCTCTCATCGTCCAGCACAACCTAAAAAGAGAAGTCACTCAAGAGACACCTTTTCAAGAGCAGAGTGGTTCGTACTTGGAGAATTTGACGCGTGGCGAGAGCCTCAAAGCCGTGCTCATACGACCAGTTTACACGGCAAGTCATGCGAGCCAACAGTGCAGCAGAGGCGTCAGAGAATACACGGAGATAGTGCTGCAAGTGATAAAATAATAATATATATATTACCGTGTATACTATAAAGAAGAGAAATGACGTCATAAATAGAGTGATTACGGCAAATGTGATTGGAATCGGAAAACAATAAAAACAAAAATACGCTAACAGAGATATGACCATTGACCAATCGACAACTCATACAGACAACCCACGAACCCACCAGCTCGACGTCCACAGCTGAAGAAGCGAGAACGACGCTTTTTGCCATCTCCACAGTGTAGTAGGCTCGTCGGAGAAGGGGAGCGCGGACTGAGCAGGCATGGCAGAACGGCAGTGAGAGAGACATACGCATGCCTAATGGCATTCATGTGCTCAAAATCAGGAACATCGAACTCCGCCATCCTACAAATATTGTGTCAATATAGTAGTAAAACATCAACGCAACGATAAACAGGAGACAGGCCACCCACATGGCAAGCTGCCCTTTGATACATCCTCTATAAAAGAACAATGGATCCCGCCACCTGGAGAGCAGAAAAGTCAAATGACCGCGCCATGCAACAGGCGTTCCTATTGCGATCCTATCGAGGCATGAATATGTTTTGAGAATGGGAAGGTGCCGCCAAATTGTGGTATGTAAATTTAAAGAAAGCATACCTTCTTTCCCTTTTGTGCATAAAAGACAGCACATCATTAATGATCAGTTTGAAAATTACAATCTCATACGGCTTTCAAAAAAAAAACTTTTTCAGGAGAGCGTGAAAAACACACCTTATTTCCAGTCACTCGGCGACTAACTAAGCTTTTCTGTTAGAACAGTTTGGTTTCTAATAATTATGTGATAACTGCTAAAGCTCGCAAGCAAATTGCGAAACTTGTTCAAAAACACACTGTCAACAACGGCAGTGTAGCGGAATGGTTAGTGACTGGAAAGTTAGAAATGACCATCGGTACGGTATCGGATCGGCGCGATGCCGCCATGCGGCCAACAATTTTGCCCGCTCAACTTTTTATCGCGTTTATGTCCAAAAGTCTCTAGTAACGATGTTTCCTTATCACCATACAGTCAGAACGATAGTATTTATCGCAAGGAATCTTATAAAGGATGGAAAGGGCATGTGTGACTTTTCGTTTTGACAGTTCAGTAACAGAATGCCGCTCATTCTGTCGTCTCAGAACAACTGCGTTTTTTTCTGATAAGAACACACTCATACTGCCGCCACATCACACCATCGGACAGTATATAAGCGCCGGCAGCCGGTCACTCACATCCACCCGCTGTATGCTAGTCGTCGTGTTGTTCTACGATCGTTGTCGTGTTCATGCACATTCATGTATGCTGTAGTAAAACTCTTCTCTTTCTCATATGTCTTGGGATCGTCTTTGATTACATCGGTATCGGGTTACAGTAGTCATGGGTTATGGTTTTAGCAGCAGTATTATGATAACTCACCGTGACTTGCTCATTCGTGATCAAGTCGGTGTACGCACAGAATGAGTATGAGTGCCATACTCCCCAACCACAGCTAGACGAACAATTCGTATATCTCTTAGAATACCAATACGTGCCTTGACTGAAAACATTTTTAAAGGATATTTTCCCCGCTGTTCACATGCTCTCACCGTCTAGAGTTTGGCGGTTGTCCGAAGCACATGGGATGAGGAAGAGATTCCTGGTTCTTCCCCACACAATTGACATCACGAATCTGTACCGGGTCCCGGATGTATGGCACCTATAAAAATCTCAAAAATATGCTGATGAACCAAAGAGTTTTAATATATGCTGATGAACCAAAGAGCTACGAAGATACATTGCGCTAAAATCACTTCATAACCGTTTGTCTGAAACGGCTCAAACTTTGTTTAGTAGATGGTCCGTGACCCCCCACTACAGCTCTCGAAGAGCACATTTGTAACTTTTTCCCACAAGTATCGTAATTTCACACTTTTTTTTTTAGCAATATGGGGAAGTGTACGATATCACTCACGTATTTCCAAGGTGACGTTTTCCAGTGCGGTTCGTCACAGGAAGCGAGTGTGCATGGTCGATCGATCGGAAGCGAATGTACTCCGCATGATGATATGTCCAACTCTATATCGCAGTATTCCTGTGCAAAATTACTTGTAGGTTTCAATTATCGTTTCCCATTGTCACGTTGTAATGTGAATTGCCATTTTTTACAGTGTAAAATTTTTTGATTTTAGTCATGAAATTGTCACTTTAAATATGTACCTGGTGTTTGTGCTGACAGGGATGATACTGTCTACAGGTGATATTCCTGGTTTGTGTGCCGACCCCGCACTGCTCAGAGCACTCACTCCACGCAGACACGTGCAAATAGGGGGAGTTCGGACAGTCACTAAAACATAGACAATACTGTCGAAGAACTGTTTCACAATAAGTGAAAGGTATTTATTTTGTTTACGAAATTACTAAAAAGTTTGAGGGCGGCAATAACACTACGGAATTTCGGACAGTTTGGTAGCCGAGTGATTATTGCTACGTCCATCGCTACATTTCACATTTTTTCCCGTTTTCCATGTGTTTTCTGAATGGAAAACTAAATCCTAATTTTATTTATTTTATTTGAAACTTTTTTCAAATGATGCAATCATATTTTCCGTGGATATCTTTATTAAAAAAACTTGTTACATGATTAAAATTTCATAATATGACGTCAGAAATGTCAAAGATCAACCACTTTTCGCGCCGACTCGAGAAAGCGCCTGTTTCAGCACATTTTCGATCAGTGTAAACTTTCAAACATGTGGTATATCACAAAACAACACTCACCGATAGCACTCCTGATAAGCATTGGGAGTGTGATCAGTACAGGCTCCATTATCCACCACGGCCATCGAACCATTCGCGAATGTCTGCATTTTAAAATGTTTTCGAACTCTGAAAGCTGCACTGACCGTTTGGCAGTAGATGTATCTGTGCTGTTGTCCGGTAGTATTGCATTTAGCATTACACGGCATCCATTCGTCAGTAATCCACGCCTGAACTAACAAAGATACTCAACAAATATATTCCCTATTTAGTGATTTTTTTCCTATTTGACAACATACATTCCCCACCGTATCCTCACCGTGTGAGAAATCTCTTCAGCGTTTACGATAGAAAATACAGGTAATAGTATTAAAATTAATAACATTTCTGGAAATATTAATGAAATAATAACGAAATAATAACGATTATCGAAATAACGTAAGAAAAGGAAGGTTTCAATATCAAACAGTAGAGTGAGTTAGAAGATTCTCTTTCGAAAAGTACGTAAGTAAAGAGAAGAGGTTTGTCTGGATCTGATTCAACAAAAGCGCATGCATAAAATCTCTTTGCAGCTGACTAAAATATCAAAACAAACCTGCTCTTTCGAATCACTCTAAAATGTGTTTTTTAAACATAAAAAAATATATAATGTAAGGTGACTGTGAAATAGGCCAAATTTTTATTATAATTCACTATAAATAAATTAATATAATGCATAATGTTCATGTTCTTTTTTCATAAACTCGAAAGAGCAGGTTTGTTTTGATATTTTAGTCAGCTGCAAAGAGATTTTATGCATGCGCTTTTGTTGAATCAGATCCAGACAAACCTCTTCTCTTTACTTACGTACTTTTCGAAAGAGAATGGATGTCCTTTTCTCAAATTTTGAAGAAATTTTTTTCACATTCGTGAATTACGAAAATTAATATACATATTCTAAACTCACTAGTCAGAATGTCATGATTGAAAAATACAAATAACTTATACAATACCACATAGTAATATTCACTGGTTTGAAATTATAAAATAGTTTCTGTGATTCCCGCTTTTTAGAAACTGATAGATGTGTTGCTGAACAATGTTGTGTTTTATACAATTGTATCTAAATTAGAAACCTTCGAAACAGCTTAGTCGAATCGCTCATGCGCCTGCCGGTCGCTCATTGACGCGCGCTACACACGTTACGAATTTCTCTCTTCTTCCCTTCATCTCCTAAGCAGTTCCATTACCTGGCAAGTTATTACTTAGCTAGTCGAAACGAAATTCTACTACGAGTAAATTAGCCATTCTTCACTAGTTATCATCATGTCATATCGCGAGTGCATGTAAAGTTAAAAGTTTGTTTATCAGCAGTTTCAAGTTATACAACCGTCGACCTAGCCAATAAGGGGACTGACCTAAGGCTCTCGAGTACAAATCGCTAGCTGCTTACAAGGGTCCATCAATTAATGCAAAGAATTTGGATCAGATGACGTCACAGACTTCTGACTCGCTCACGAAAGTTGTGAGGGTGGTCGTCACTCCACCGTGACTAGCGGTACATCATTGGCCGCCGAAAGGATTGAACTCGGGACCTTCAGCATGATAGCTGCGCGCACATCCACTGCGCTAGCCACCCCATATTCTCAAAGAAGTTTCATCATGGTGTGGAATAGCTCAAGTGGTAGGGTGAGGGCGTACTGGTACTAACCAGGCGCGTTCGATCTTCGCGTATGCACATACGTATCATATAAAACACACTTCATTAGATTTTGAGCCACTGAAACCTCGGTCATGAATTGTAATTGCAGAGCCGAGTGCGTTAAACTGATCTTCCTTATTATATTATGTTAATGGTAGTATTACTGTTAGAATTGGCAAGTTGTGGCACAGAGATCAAAGCAGCCTCACCCGCACTGCTCTGCTCCTCCGCTATTCGCACGTTCTTTAACTGCCGAGCGCGCTCTCACTCGCCCTCTCCTCACTAATCGATCCATTTGATTTCAGGCCGGCTGCCCATTCTGGCTCTAGTCTCTAATCGCATGAGAAAGAGAGAGCGCGCAGAGAGCGTGCGCAAGTGAGAGAATCAGACGGTCATGGGAGAGAAGAGAGTGGCTGATCGAAAAGCGGGGCATGCTCGGCTGGAAGAAGAGAGAGCGCGCAGAGAGCGTACGCTCGTGAGAGAGTCAAGAGGACGGGATGTGAGAGTGGCTGAGCGAAAGGCGGGGCATGAGCGTTCGGCCAATCAGATTGCACAAACAGTGGGCCGAGCGACCAATGAGCGCAGAGTGCAGTGGGCGGGGCTTACGTGATGCGCGTCGTCGTCGTCGTCGTCGTCGTCGTCGTCGTCGTCGTCGTCGTAAACACGTTTAGTGGCAGATTGAGCAAAAAGTTGTTTTGGATATTTTGGATGCCGCAACCGATATTTATTTCTTGTATCATACTCATAAGTCTTGTCAAATGATATTCTAACAAAAAAACACATACTATGGAGTAAATCGTATTGGGATAGAGGAAATTGAGTATGCCTTGGGGGTGACGCGCTGCGCGCGTCAAAGATCAAGACAAACGGGCGGCGCTGCGCGCCGCCCTCAATAGTAAGTAATCGCAGATGTTTTAACGATCGCAGAGAAAATATAAGGCAATGATAATGATCTCCGAATGAAGGGGCCATCGAAAGGTCATGAGATAATGAGGTGATACTAACCGCAACCCACAATGCATTATCCTAATATATATATATATAATGCGGTTTGTAAACAATCATGGCAAAGTATCAAGAGTTAAAAAAATCTAACCAAGCCGTCACATATTCAAGTCGGTTCACCAAGTAAAGCGAAAAGGCAGTAACCTGCTAATAACCAGCTGAGAGATAAAAATACTCACTCCGTTGTCACTTTTCAGACACTTTTTTTTTTACAATTTACGCAATAAAATAAATGCAATAAAACGTATATGTATTTTTTTGTTGTTGATGATCCATCTTAGGCTGAACCTTGACCGTCATAAACCTCTTGGATGACAGCCGGGGTCTGTGAGAAAAAACACTCGGATGCGAGGAAGAAAACTGTAGTAACCACGATTTATGCACACTATTAAATTAATACAGTTCGTTTTTTTTTGAGTAATTATCGATGAAACAGTGATAGCGTAATAACATATATCGTAATATCTTTCTCTCGTCTCTCCGCTCTCCTCTCTTCTCACTTCGTTTCGCTCTCTTGCTCGTTCTTTCTCTCTCTCTCGCCTCTCTCTTCCTTTTTTTTCCTTCATCTCTCTCCTCCCTCTCCCCCCATCTCTCCTTGAAGTAGGTGTCTTTTAGAAAGTGAAAAGAAACGAGATTATCGAGAGTAATGTGGTCGGCTCAAATGTCACTGTTTGTTTACAATGAAGATTTGAGGTGCACAGAATGCAACTCGGTTACTCGATCATTGTGTTTACAGAACATAGACAGTTTGGAACGGGTGGGTGTCATTGTGTCAATGCGTTCGTCTCCCACACTCGCATTCCCATGTTTCTATTCATTCATCCTCGGCGCGTGCCCTTTATCTCTTCACCCAACCATGTGTCATGGAAGCATGGAACGCCAATGTCTTTCATTTTTCATCATTTATACCCTACTCTATCTTATATAGTGCCGTCTCATGAAAACATATCTTCATAATATTATTGGCTATTGTCTAATAATGCAATACAGTCATCGAAAAAATTCGTTGATTTTTCAATCTCTTCCTTTACTCCCTCTCTTTCTCTTTTTCTTTAAAGATTAAAATATTGCCGGTTTATCAGTGTTTTTCGTAGTTGTTTTTGATCAATCCACGCTCAATTTCAACCTACATCTTAAGATTATGCTGTCTTTTATGCACAAAAGGGAAAGAAGGTATGCTTTCTTTAAATTTACATACCACAATTTGGCGGCACCTTCCCATTCTCAAAACATATTCATGCCTCGATAGGATCGCAATAGGAACGCCTGTTGCATGGCGCGGTCATTTGACTTTTCTGCTCTCCAGGTGGCGGGATCCATTGTTCTTTTATAGAGGATGTATCAAAGGGCAGCTTGCCATGTGGGTGGCCTGTCTCCTGTTTATCGTTGCGTTGATGTTTTACTACTATATTGACACAATATTTGTAGGATGGCGGAGTTCGATGTTCCTGATTTTGAGCACATGAATGCCATTAGGCATGCGTATGTCTCTCTCACTGCCGTTCTGCCATGCCTGCTCAGTCCGCGCTCCCCTTCTCCGACGAGCCTACTACACTGTGGAGATGGCAAAAAGCGTCGTTCTCGCTTCTTCAGCTGTGGACGTCGAGCTGGTGGGTTCGTGGGTTGTCTGTATGAGTTGTCGATTGGTCAATGGTCATATCTCTGTTAGCGTATTTTTGTTTTTATTGTTTTCCGATTCCAATCACATTTGCCGTAATCACTCTATTTATGACGTCATTTCTCTTCTTTATAGTATACACGGTAATATATGTTATTATTTTATCACTTGCAGCACTATCTCCGTGTATTCTCTGACGCCTCTGCTGCACTGTTGGCTCGCATGACTTGCCGTGTAAACTGGTCGTATGAGCACGGCTTTGAGGCTCTCGCCACGCGTCAAATTCTCCAAGTACGAACCACTCTGCTCTTGAAAAGGTGTCTCTTGAGTGACTTCTCTTTTTAGGTTGTGCTGGACGATGAGAGCTGTGGACGTTGTCGATTCGTCGGCTCTCTCTCCTACATAGAGTGAATGCGCCCCAACGCGTTTTATGACTGCGTTCTTGTTGATATTTGTCAATAAATATTGACTTTTTCCTTGATTGATTCATCTGGGATCTCTCCGCCACTGTTGCTTCTTGTATGGCTTGGCGAGTTGTGGCAGATCAGTTGTCTTGTTGACTCGTCGATTTATTGCTTGTATATGTAGTATTTTACTCACGCTATACGAGGCGTGTATCAGGAAGAATGTATTATATTGTGAGACTACCTACTGACTAAGACGGCGCTTTTCGAGGATGAGGGAGAGGTGTCGGAGGCAAAACGAACCGTGCACTAAGCTCCCATCACTCTATAGCACCTTTCCACAGGCTGCTCCTAGGGCGCTCCGGGGTTGTTCGGTTGTTCCTACAAGCTGGCAGTAGGTTTTCATGTTACTGTAAACGAGACATCTCCAAGTGGACGCCTTCAGCCACATATAGTAAGAACGGGTGGAAAGTATATCTAAAAAAATCAGGGAAAATCGCGTAGACGGTTCTCGCTATTTAAGCAAAATAAAATTAGCGAGATAGCCTACTAGTCGTCGTATTCCGCTTACAGAAGTGCTCTTCTTGCGCACATGCGAAAGGTAGAACAGACGGTCATCTCCAACGGGAACATGAACCGTTTCTGGAGACATGTGAAGAGCAAAGACTCTTCCAAAGAGAGCTTCCATCAATCACAGACAGTCAGGGAGTGTTGAGAAGTGATGACTTAGAGAGAGCTATACTCATAAACTCTCACTTTGTGTCTGTGTTTACCAAGGATAACAACAAGAGATTTGTAGCTCCCTCCAAGACCATCCATTCTCCCATGGCTCTTCCCCAGATTACATATGTAGTTGTCTACTCCTATTTATCTAGGCAGGTCAGGCAACAAAACGTCTTCCGGCCCAGATGGATTAGCATATATTGTTCTAAACGAGCTGAAAGAGGTACTAGCTCATCCTCTCTCACTCCTCTTCCAGATCAGTCTCGAAACTGGCTTCCCGCATTGTGGCAGCAATCTACCGTAATCCCGATGTTCAAGAGTGGAGATCCAACCAATGCAAAGAACTACAGACCGATAAGTCTCACATGTGCTCCTTGTAGGCTATTTGAGAAAATTATTGTATCTGAGTAAACTTCTCACTTCTTCAAGAACAATTTTATTAGTGAGTATCAGCATACATATAGTTTTAGTTAAGAAAAGATCAACAACCACTCAGCTGATTGAGTATACATCAACAAGGACAAGACCATGACAGAAGACGGGAGACGAATGAGGAGCGCATCGAAAGTCATCAACAATCACCGACGGTCTCTGACGCATGGGAGAGTGCCGACTGCCGTTGACGAGAAAGCGAGCAGTGATGTAGACGTTCCCGTAGAGTACGTAGAGTCTCTTTCTCCTGCGTGCACCCTCATTACTCCCTCGTTTTGCCTTCGACACCTCTCCCTCATCCTCGAAAAGCGCCGTCTTAGTCAGTAGGTAGTCTCACAAAATAATATATTCTACCTGATACACGCCTCGTATAGCGTGAGTAAAATACTACATATACAAGCAATAAATCGACGAGTCAACAAGACAACTGATCTGCCACAACTCGCCAAGCCATACAAGAAGCAACAGTGGCGGAGAGATCCCAGATGAATCAATCAAGGAAAAAGTCAATATTTATTGACAAATATCAACAAGAACGCAGTCATAAAACGCGTTGGGGCGCATTCACTCTATGTAGGAGAGAGAGCCGACGAATCGACAACGTCCACAGCTCTCATCGTCCAGCACAACCTAAAAAGAGAAGTCACTCAAGAGACACCTTTTCAAGAGCAGAGTGGTTCGTACTTGGAGAATTTGACGCGTGGCGAGAGCCTCAAAGCCGTGCTCATACGACCAGTTTACACGGCAAGTCATGCGAGCCAACAGTGCAGCAGAGGCGTCAGAGAATACACGGAGATAGTGCTGCAAGTGATAAAATAATAATATATATATTACCGTGTATACTATAAAGAAGAGAAATGACGTCATAAATAGAGTGATTACGGCAAATGTGATTGGAATCGGAAAACAATAAATACAAAAATACGCTAACAGAGATATGACCATTGACCAATCGACAACTCATACAGACAACCCACGAACCCACCAGCTCGACGTCCACAGCTGAAAAAGCGAGAACGACGCATTTGGCCATCTCCACAGTGTAGTAGGCTCGTCGGAGAAGGGGATGCGCGGACTGAGCAGGCATGGCAGAACGGCAGTGAGAGAGACATACGCATGCCTAATGGCATTCATGTGCTCAAAATCAGGAACATCGAACTCCGCCATCCTACAAATATTGTGTCAATATAGTAGTAAAACATCAACGCAACGATGAACAGGAGACAGGCCACCCACATGGCAAGCTGCCCTTTGAGACATCCTCTATAAAAGAACAATGGATCCCGCCACCTGGAGAGCAGAAAAGTCAAATGACCGCGCCATGCAACAGGCGTTCCTATTGCGATCCTATCGAGGCATGAATATGTTTTGAGAATGGGAAGGTGCCGCCAAATTGTGGTATGTAAGTTTAAAGAAAGCATACCTTCTTTCCCTTTTGTGCATAAAAGACAGCATAATCTTAAGATGTAGGTTGAAATTGAGCGTGGATTGATCAAAAACAACTACGAAAAACACTGATAAACCGGCAATATTTAAATCTTTAAAGAAAAAGAGAAAGAGAGGGAGTAAAGGAAGAGATTGAAAAATCAACGAATTTTTTCGATGACTGTATTGCATTATTAGACAATAGCCAATAATATTATGAAGATATGTTTTCATGAGACGGCACTATATAAGATAGAGTAGGGTATAAATGATGAAAAATGAAAGACATTGGCGTTCCATGCTTCCATGACACATGGTTGGGTGAAGAGATAAAGGGCACGCGCCGAGGATGAATGAATAGAAACATGGGAATGCGAGTGTGGGAGACGAACGCATTGACACAATGACACCCACCCGTTCCAAACTGTCTATGTTCTGTAAACACAATGATCGAGTAACCGAGTTGCATTCTGTGCACCTCAAATCTTCATTGTAAACAAACAGTGACATTTGAGCCGACCACATTACTCTCGATAATCTCGTTTCTTTTCACTTTCTAAAAGACACCTACTTCAAGGAGAGATGGGGGGAGAGGGAGGAGAGAGATAAAGGAAAAAAGGAAGAGAGAGGCGAGAGAGAGAGAAAGAACGAGCAAGAGAGCGAAACGAAGTGAGAAAAGAGGAGAGCGGAGAGACGAGAGAAAGATATTACGATATATATTATTACGCTATCACTGTTTCATCAATCATTACTCAAAAAACGAACTGTTTTAATTCAATCGTGTGCATAAATCGTGGTTACTACAGTTTTCTTCCTCGCATCCGAGTTTTTTCTCACTGACCCCGGCTGTCATCCAAGAGGTTTATGACGGTCAAGGTTCAGCCTAAGATGGATCATCAACTACAAAAAATACATATACGTTTTATTGCATTAATTTTATTCCGTAAATTGTAAAAAAAACGTGTCTGAAAAGTGACAACGGAGTGAGTATTTTTATCTCTCAGCTGGTTATTAGCAGGTTACTGCCTTTTCAATTTACTTGGTGAACCGACTTGAATATGTGACGGCTTGGTTAGATTTTTTTTAACTCTTGATACTTTGCCATGATTGTTTACAAACCGCATTATATATATATATATATATATATATATATATATATATATATATATATATATATATATATATATATATATATATATATATATATATATATATATATATATATATATATATATATGAGGATAATGCATTGTGGGTTGCGGTTAGTATCACCTCATTATCTCATGACCTTTCGATGGCCCCTTCATTCGGAGATCATTATCATTGCCTTATATTTTCTCTGCGATCGTTAAAACATCTGCGATTACTTACTATCTTCTAACTCATTCGTTGTTGATATTGAAACCTTCCTTTTCTTACGTTATTTCGATAATCGTTATTATTTCGTTATTATTTCATTAATATTTCCAGAAATGTTATTAATTTTAATACTATTACCTGTATTCTCTATCGTAAACGCTGAAGAGATTTCTCACACGGTGAGGATACGGTGGGGAATGTATGTTGTCAAATAGGAAAAAAATCACTAAATAGGGAATATATTTGTTGAGTATCTTTGTTAGTTCAGGCGTGGATTACTGACGAATGGATGCCGTGTAATGCTAAATGCAATACTACCGGACAACAGCACAGATACATCTACTGCCAAACGGTCAGTGCAGCATTCAGAGTTCGAAAACATTTTAAAATGCAGACATTCGCGAATGGTTCGATCGCCGTGGTGGATAATGGAGCCTGTACTGATCACACTCCCAATGCTTATCAGGAGTGCTATCGGTGAGTGTTGTTTTGTGATA
>CAWZYM010000292.1:0-252500 GCA_963966185.1 Rhabditoides inermis | reverse complement strand
TCGACCCAATGCGAGCACTCTGTCCTCTCCCTGGCTGACTCCCTCCTCGAAGCACCCACCCAGCAGCCGTCCGAGATCGATGTCATGTCTATCCTCCCTTCCGAGGCGCCCACCCAGTCCCTCCTCGACGAGGTATCGATCGGTTATCGATTGATTATCGATATTTATGAATTTCAGAATGTTCACTCTACCATGAGCTCGTCGGTGTACACTGCTTGTGAGGCGGTGAGTGAAGTACTGTAGAGTATCGTAACCTGAGTAGCGTACCGTATTCCATTCAGTGCGCGCCGACTGATGCTTCTCTGATCACTGCGAACGGCTGTGTCGACGACTTCGCTCACCGCTCGAGGGTACTGTAGAATACAGTATCCCGGGGTAACCTACCGTTTTCCAGTTCGTCTCTCTCGGCGCCGTCTCGCTGGCTTCTACCACGGACGGATATGACTTCAGCCCGGTGCTTTTCGTTGATTTATATCGATTGATTATCGATCACTTTCAGAGCCATCCTGTGGAGTACCCTGCTGTGTCTGCTGCCAATCACTTCATTCCGCCGCAAGAGGTGAGAGCGGTGTACGGTAGCATAAATATGGTATACGGTAGTCCAATGTATTTGATTACAGTGTCTACCCGAGGCGGAGGAGGCGGAGTCTTCGATCTCTCTCTACGACTCGAGTATCGCGTCTCGTGACTGTCCCGCCGACACCGAGGAGTCGGACGAGGAGTCTGTCACCCACGAAAACACCATGCGCACCGAGGTACCGGGATTACTGTACCTACAGTAGCCTACAGTATTCTACAGTACTTCTGTTACAGTATATTCCGGCGCACGACTCTGCCCACCCGTCTCGCTGGGACAGCTGGCCCTCTCTGCTCACCGCCAAGAGCTCTCTCGACGATTTTGTCACAGAGGTGACTGCAGCATACTGTATTTTGAAATGTTACGGTATTCCAGTTCCCTGACAACTACTATGACGACTTCAACCCGTTCGACATTCTCGACGACGGTGGCGACAAGGTACAGGACCCATTAGGATACTGTAGCCTACCGTATACCTAGGTTGACTACTCGACTTCGGAGATGGAAAGTCTGTCTGGAATGGAGTGGAGCTCTCGCCGGAGCAGTATTTTCGCCACTCCCAGGGCCGATCACGATCATGGAGACGCCGCGTCGTTGTGAGTACCGGGATACTGTAGATTAAATATGAGATACTGTAGTTGGGTTACTGTACTATTTCAGCGCCTCCCCGAACATGTCGTACACGCAGCACAATCGTGAGGTGGACAGTCTGCAGGTATGAATCTATTGATAATTGATCGATAATCGATCGATAACCGATCGATATTCAGGCGTACCTAGCCGATCTGTCTTCGTCGTCGCAGCACGCGTCTCCTGACCGCCCCACTGCTGCTGACTCGAAGGTAGTCGATCAATAAACAATCAATATCTAGGCTTTATTGTGTCACTAGTGTTAGAAGTTGTTTGATGCGAATCCGTAGCAGTTTCAAAGTAGAGAGACACAGACACGTCATGATTGGGGAAGCACTTGATTCTGTGGAAGAGCAGTGTCGGAACGAGAGCAAGCTTTTTTTCGAAAACCGTTTAAAAATGATTGGAAGTGATTGATGACTACTTTACCACACACTTTTGCAGGCGCGAGTCACTGCGCGCTGTATTGGTGGAACGGGCCAGTGGGCGTGGCTCAAGAAGAAGACACTCACCGTCACCCTCATGGACTCCAAGCTGGAGGTGCGCCCTCTACTCTCTCTCTCTCTCTCTCTCTCAATCCCTCTCTCTAGATCCACATTCACGACATCTCCTCTGGCACCGGTGCCGGCAAGATCGTTCGCAAGCTGCGCGGCATGTTCGAGAAGGTACTGTAGTACTGGGGTTACTGTTCTCACTTACCGTATACCTAGGACACCAAGTCTGTGTACGTGTCTGCCGTGCAGGGCATCAAGCGCTATGAGATTCAGGGTGAGAGAGGGAGAGAGATGGAGAGAGAGAGAGAAAGAGAGAGAGAAAGAAAGAAATTCCCTCCAGACGGCACGTTCCTCTACAAGCTGTCTGTGCGGGGTCAGAAGCCGGGCGATTCTCGTGACGAGTGGGACCTCCTTCCCTATATCGACGACGACATGCTCAATCTCTGCGACCAGATCGCCATTCAGGTACCAGGATTACTGTATATTGAATTGTTTTACTGTAGTGGAGGCATACTGTAGTTTGAATTCACCCTACCGTACCGCTAGGTGGGTCAGCTTACGGGTCGCGCGGTTTCCTTGGAGGGTGGCGATGCAAGTACTCTGGCTGACAAGACGCGCATTCGTTGCGGAATCACTGGGTTTGTTTACTTTGTCAACTTGTTTGTTAACTTGTTTACTTCCAGCCCGGACGCGTCTCTGGCTCGCCACAAGTCTTCGTCTCGCCTCTCGTTCTCGTCTCTCATTGGAAGGAAGAACGAGTGATCTATAATATAGCCTCCATTTACGAAACGTATTTAATGAGTAATGCTTAATCGGAAGAAAAATCTCGTGTTATTATTAATAAAAGTTTGGTTTCGAGGAGCTTGATGATGACAGATGAACTACACGATAAAATAAACAACATGTTCAGTTTCGTAGAGGGTGTTGTCTCATTGCTCACTCGGCAGGCCATTTCATCGATGCCTTTTCAATTTTTTTTTCAATTCAATCACATAGTCTTAAGAAATGTAGAAATTTCTGAAGACATGTGTGAATCGTTACATCGAAATGAGCGCGCGGTATTAGTTCAAACTGTGAAACATATCGCATTCATGTTTGGTATGCTTCATGCAATTCACGCTCGGAAATTCGTCGCAGTATCGTAAAGTGTTTATTATCATCCAGCCAATCGCTTTCTATACAATACACTCGTCATCCCACTCGAATCGCGGATTGATTGGAAAGTGCATTGTGATATTGACTCCGCGAATCTGACGATAGCCATCCACCAGAGAGTTCGTGCAGTTCACTCCAGGGTGAGAGGGCAGCTGGAAGAGGGAGAAGGTGAGAGAGAGAGAGGGAGAGAGAGAGAGGGAGAGGGAGAGGGAGGGAGAGAGGGAGGAAGGGAGAGGTCCTTACCTTGCAGTGTTCCGGTCCGGGACACAACATGTGTTCCTGTGTCTTGGATAGATCGTACACATAGAACGTGCGCGCGTAGCACTGCCCTATAGACTCGCCGTACGTACTCTGGAATACAAGTAGCAACTATACAAGTACGAGTAATTTACTAACAAGTCATCAAAGTTGTTGAGTTCAAAACGAATGATTCACAGGCACACAGAGCACGCAGATTACTCTGTGTTCACACGGTTCGGATTGTTGCACAGCGCGCCCACAGAGAGAGAGAGAGCGGCGCGCGCCCAGGCCGCACCGCGAGTGAATGGGCGTGTAGCGATTTCAGTCGAGAAATTATCGCGCTCTAGCGCTTGCTGGTAATTTTGCGCGTCGCGTTTTCGCGGAGCGGCTGCGCTCCCGCCGCTGTCGACTGTGCAACTATCCGGGCCGTGGTTCAGCATGTACCAGTATACATTCCAGGTACTCCATTTGCATGTCGTGTAAGTGTGTAAGTCCAACGATATTCTCACCTTTTGGGGGAGAGTCTGGAGAATATGAGGGATTTCGCGCTTCGTCTCGTCGAGAATGCTGTAATATGTCATTCAATCACGTACGTTTCTCTCTCATCGCAAATACTTATGTATCTACTTTCGCAGGTAATTTTCGCAGGGAATCTGTAACTTTCACCTCTCAATCGAATCCATATCCTCTCCACCAATCAGATAGTCGGCCAGTTCCTTCTTGTCCTGAAATTTATAGTTAGAGGGGGAGAGAGAGAAAGAGAGAGAAAGAGAGAGGGAGAGAGAGAGAGAGAAAGAGAGAGAGAGAGGGAGAGAGAAGGAGAGGGAGAAAGAGAGAAGAGAGAGGGGGGGAGAGCGTGCCTGTATGAGTTGGAAGTGCTTGGACAGCTTGGGCGCGAGCTTGGGTCGATAGTTCGGCTCTCGGCGGTGACGGGAACGGAAAGAGTGACCGGCGACCTCCAATCAGCCAATATGGTTTGTTTTGTAATGCATAGTTTCATTAATCATGATTTAACCTGAAACCTGCATTGTTTCATTGGGACATGTTTTTGCTGTGCTAGTTTTAGTTTAGTAATTATTATTTAGAAGCGGTCACTCGGGATTCGGGATTTGTAGCTCTGATTTATCGGATTGATGACATGTTTTCTTATCGATGGCAATACGTGAGTATGGATGGACGCTTACAGGCAGTTTATTCGATTTACATATGTGTCGATGATCACGTTACATTTTATACGTTCATGTTTCCGTCAAAATAATAAAAAGTTCACCTTTGTGATTTCCTTGAAATGCGTGATTGAATTCAGCTGGCTCGGCATGTTGTAGATATGGTAGTCTGAAACGTATGATAAACATACCGTATACACACCGCACACCTTATATCGTACCCTTCCGGTTTTTGTATCTGCCCTAAGGTTTATTCGAAACGTATATCTAGCGTACGCATTCCTTGAAATGTATCTCTCCCTGAAAACGTACATCCTCTGAGGTGTTCCGGGGCGACATAGTGAATCCAAGTAGCGTTCACGTAGATCGGACGGACCACCATCTTCCCCGTTTCCGAGACGTTCTGGTAGCGGACCTGCGCGAATTCTCTCTCTCTCTCTCTCTCTCTCTCTCGTCCTCTCTCTTTTTCCCTCCCTCTCTCTCTCTCTTTCTCTCTCTTTCTCTCACCGTGGACAGAGTATGTGCTATAGAGAAATCCTGCGGGTCGGTGTCTGAAAAAAGACGATAAAAAGAGAAGACTCTTTTACATAACTCACACATCTCCACCTCCGTATTCTGCTTGCTGTACATTAGACCGGCAGAGCGCGGGAGAACCTAGAGGGTAGATCAGGGTAGATCAGGGTATATCAGGGCAGATCAGGCATGTATATGGTAGATCAAGACCTACCGTACCTGGAAAAACTGTCTAAACTCGTCAAACAGAGTCTGTCCGAATCGCGGGATCAGAATGTCATCGAGATCGAAGAACATCACGAATTCAGCAGATTCCTCAAATGTTTGTTTACCTTTTTATTTGTTTATTCGCTCACTAACCTTGTTATACAGTAGACAGTCCGTCTGTGCCACTGCCTGACTCCGGAACTCCACGTTTGTATTCGGAGTGAACAGCGTCTTGTGACCGAATCCAATCCGGGGCCACGTCTTCAATGTTTACATGTTTACATAGTTGTTTACTTGTTTAGTTACCCTGATTCTCGCCATATCCTTGCTCTCAAAGTGTTTCAGCAGTTCGTAGATCGGCGTCTCAGCACTTCTAAACACAAATATTACTTCTGAAATGCTTTAATTAAATAATATCCAATGTTATCCTGTTATGTTTTCATTGTTTGTATCATTGCGAACCATTCGTATTCCAGTCTATAATCCAACCTTGAAACGTATCGCGCAAAATAAACAGATCGCGATAAGGCCATTTGCGTTGTGATTGGATTGGTACAGGTGGTATGTACAAAACATTGTCCAAATATGTACATAACATACCTGATGTAGACATGTAGAAAAGCACCGTAGTAATGAGCTGTGTGAGCGTTTACCTAAAGAAAACCAATTCTACTAAACGTAACTAGAACTGGAAACAATATTGTGCAGATATTACGTTCAATAAGTGAAACGTAAGCATTTCCTTGAAATCTTTTGATATCTACTTTTACATCACCACAATCTGAACAAGGAGAGAAAACAAGAAACGTATCGTTGTGATCATTTCGAAAAGTATCGCGCAATCCGTACCATGGCCATTCGCCAGTCGGCGTTGGTGAAGAGAGGGGCTATGCAGGTGACAACGCCTCGCTTCTTCGGGTCGGGACGTTCCACAGGCAGCTGCAGGGAGGAAATCTCTCTCTCTCTCCTTCTCTCTCTCTCTCTCCTTCTCTCTCTCTCTCTCCTTCTCTCTCTCTCTCTCCTTCTCTCTTTCTCTCTCTCCTTCTCTCTCTCTCTCTCTCTGTCACCTTCATCATGGTCCCTCCCAGGTCCAATTCCACCACGTCCGGGTCCTTCACAGTCTCTCCGAAGATGACGAAGCCATTCCAGCGACATACTTCGTGCAGAGCCATCGGCTTCACCTGGAAGAGAGGGTAGAGAGGGAGAGAGAGAAAGAGAGAAAGAGAGAAAGAGAGAAAGAGAGAGAGAGAGAGAGAGAGAGAGGCGTACCTTGGCAGTGAACATCCTCGTGTCCGTTTCGTTCTCGCTGCCCACAATGACCTTGGGTATCTTCCTATCCAGGTGCAGCGATGACTGCAGCAGGATCGAAACCGCGTTCTTTCCGAAACTGAAACGTAATACGTAAGTTGATTTGTTTTTTTTGTACGAACAGAGTTTTCGTCAAATTGGTTCCTTTTTATAAGAGACTGAATTTGGGCAAGGAGTGAAACGTAGTTCTTTCAAATCAATTTGATGAGTTTCAGGATACATAGAGTATGAATACATCGTCAACAGCAGACAAAAAGAGAAATCAAATAACACAAAAAAACAGTTTACTAGTCGCTGATAAGTTTCATTTGAAAATGTCCTAACAATTGCTCACCTCTTGCTATAGTCCCCATAATGGTACACAGACACCAGATAGGCATTCATGGATCGAGTGACGTTGTTCAATGGCTGACACGGAGCCGAATGCAGCCACACATGCACCCTGCAAACGTAACAAGTGAAACGTAACGTTCCAAGGCGGAAACGTAACGTTCCTAGGCTGAAACGTACCGCAGCATGACGCCTATAGCTATCATGAGACCGAGAGAAACGGCGCATTTGATGAGTGGCAGCCGTTTGCGGATGTAGTAGGGCAGGGGTAGGTGTTCCAGCATGGTCGAATGTCGAATACGACTGCAATCAATGCTCGATCCGACTTGAGACTCTCTATGTGACCCATTTTAGAGCATGTGTACAAGTAGATTTGCAGACGAGATGCATATCTACGGGCGTTCGCCTCTTATCGCATGTTCTTTCATTTCATCTCCTTTTCAAGTCGTTTCAATTCAATTGTTTAATTGTTTAATACCTTCTGAATCACATCTTTTGTGGCCACTTCCGGCGGGTTTCATAAGGTATCGCCTGTTGCGAAATGTTGCGGCGCGAAAAGTGCGCGCGTTATCTCGCCCGAGCGTTCGCATTGATTGCTCGCGCGTCCCCGTCTCTCTCCCTTTCCCGTGCACTCTCTTATCTCACCGGCGCTCCCCCACTCAACCCACTGACCATTGCATTGCCACTCTGCCCGCCTAGAGAACAGCTGATCTCACCACTGCACTCACTGCCACACTGTTTCATAGTATTCGCAGACTGTGCTGTCGTCACAGAATGTCGCAGGCTTTTCTCGACGGAAGGGAAGACGTGTATGGAGGCGTCACTGTGAAGTGAGTTGAGAGGGAGAGGGGGGGAGGGAGGGAGGGAGAGAGGGAGAGAGGGAGAGAGGGAGAGAGAGATTCGTCAGGACGGAGACATTTGCCAAGCTGAGCGACGCTGATTTCTCCTCGGCACTGAACAATTCCCTGGATAAGTGGAAGGACGAGAAGAAGAGAGGCATATGGTTCCACGTGGAGCTACACGTGAGATTGTTTGTTTGTTTGTTTGTGTATTCTGCAATTAAGGGAACTGAAATTGTTTCTTTGCGATTGCTGACAGGGTTAATCGTGTGAGGAAACGTATTCATTGTTATGATTTTTCACACTCCTTTCACAAGCTGTAAGTATTGGTTTTGGTCAGCACTACTGATGAGAGATCAGAATGGATGATCTCTAATCTCTGATATGATCTCTCGACAGTGCATACTCTTGTTCTTGTCCTTTCCACATGGACATGGCAGCGAAACAGTTAACGACAACGCTGACAGCTATTCAGCCTGAATAGTTATTGTACTGAGAGAAAACCGGAAAGTACATTGTACTTCGAAACTTTGATGTAATCACAGTGTTCTTTCAGTACGAACCCGACAATTCGGAAATGAGAATCCAACCGAACCGATCACATACGTTTATAATTACCTGTATTGAAATACGTTTCGCAAACACTTCTTCATCCTAATCACAAACACAATGCAATTCAACCATTGCCTAGGCCATGCCTATGCTAACTCAAGTATAATTATTTTTTTTCTGGAACAAGTACAGTTTCAGACATAGCTGTGACATGTATAGATATAGCGTATAATAGGCTCGCAATTAGCTCAGGATTTTTCGTTGAAAACATTATCGTGGATTTTGACACTACCGTTTACTAAACGAAATGCACTGCATATTGTTTTTGCCGTTCATATCTCTACTCAACAGATCTCTCACATGACCGCGTGGCGTAGTGGAAACGTTCTTGCTTTGCAAGCAGCGGTCCGCGGGTTCGAGCTTGGGTACCGCAATTGTTTTATCAAATTGAAAACATAATCGAAAAGGTTTTTTATCGTTTTCTAACCACTCTAATGTCTCTCGTGAAAAAAGTAGAACTCATTTGCGGGCCCACTATACTTCGAGAACTCTAGTTCACCAAAGTGAACGTGTCGTTAATGAATGAATGAATTTATTACAGAAAAATCTGCGTCACACAAATCACAGTCACATTAAAAAAATATCCCGAAGCAATCAATTTAATGAAGAAGTGGGGAAGGTGAGAGAGGAAGAGATCTGGTACGTTTGTGGCACACGCCCCCAGCCTTGGTGGAGGGTGAGGAGCGGCGGAGGGAACCGCTTGCACGACCGCGAGGTGTGCACTAGGAAACGAGCGCACATTCGACAACCATCACTCTACCTTGTCTCACTGTAATTGAGCGTTTAGCGGATCCATAATATTTAATTGAAAAGATGATAGAACTATATGCATCGTCTGTGTGGGAGTGAGTGCGTGATTGGATGGAAAGTGTTCTGGTGGTGAGTGCACGACGGGTCGACGGGGGAGTATGGTGGCGGGGATCTAAGGGCATCTCTTCTCGAGTGGTGTGTATGGAGGGAGGTGAAAGAGGGCCGAGCCGTCGACCGTCATGAATGAGTGCTGACCACCAGAGAGCAGCCAGAGTGAAGTTGAGCCAGCGACACGCCAAGACAGTACGGGCGTACAAACACACAACGAACGACACAAACTAGACAGCACAAACAAATAAAACACTGAACATGTATACTGCCAACCCATAATCATTCATAATGTGTCTTAATATAAATGCCAGACAAGTTTAGACTACAATTGCATTTTGACTATATCAGCGTTCCTCATATGTCTCGGTTGCAGAACTCCCGCTTCATTCCCCTGCTCGCCTCCGCGGGCTTCCGATTCCACCACGCACAGCCAGCGTGCGCTGTGATGACACGCTGGCTGCCAGAAGGACCCAGCACACTGCCAAAGTGAGAGGGGAGAGGGAGGGAAAAAGGGGGGAGAGAGGGAGGAAAGAGGGAGAGAGAAAGAGAGGGAGAGAGAGGAGAAGGGTTGTTTTTGCGTAGTTAAAACGTGGCGAAAAACGCATTATTCGACCCTTGTCCAGCTATGATTAATTACTGCCAATGAAACGTATAGTAGTCTTTATATTTTGTACAGTAATCATGAGTGAGGGAGGAAGAGAGATAAGGAAAGAGAGAGAGAGAGAGAGAGAGAGAGAGGAGAGAGAGAGAGAGACCACCTCCCTTGCAGGTACGCTCACACGCAGATCGGCGTGGGTGGTCTCGTGGTAGATGCGAGTGGACGGGTGCTGCTCATGCGGGAGAAGAAGGTATACTGTATACTGAATAGGTGTATACTGTAATCATACCGTAATTTTGTCGTATACCGTATATACGTGCTTGCCAAATATCCGTTTTTTTTGTGTTGCATAGCGTTTTCTACCCACTCGCTCAGAAAAAAAAACGTTTGTGGAAAAAATAACTTCTCAGGGCATCTATCTCGGCTGGAAGTTCCCGGGAGGAGTGAGCGAACCCGATGAGAGTATATTCGACACGGCTGCGAGGTAGAGGTAGAGAGAGAGAGAGAGAGAGAGAGAGAGAGAGAGAGAGGGAGAGAGAGAGAGAGAGAGAGAGAGAGAGAGGGAGGGAGGGAGGGAGGGAGAACAGAGAGAGAGGGAGGGATGGAGAGAGAGGAAGAGGGAGAGAAGGAGCGAAAGAGAGACAGAGAGACAGAGAGACAGAGACAGAGAGAGAGAGAGAGAGAGAGAGAGAGAGAGGGAGGAAGAGAGAGAGAGGGGGGGAGGGAGGGAGGGAGAACAGAGAGAGAGAGAGAGAGAGAGAGAGAGAGATGAACCTTTTGCAGGGAAGTGTTCGAGGAGACCGGCGTGAAGACCGAGGCTCAAGCGGTGCTTTGCTTCCGGTAACCTAATTTATTATTTCTATCAAACCTATTCATTAAAAACCCCACCTAGGTTATAAAGTTATCAAACTACCATACTCGTTTGCAGTCAGATGGCGCGTTCTCAGTTCCGTGGGGTGGGTGACATCTACTTCATGTGTGTGATGCGCCCTCGGAACGAGGCCGACCTCGAGATCCGAGCGTGCGCCCACGAGACAGCGGACGCCAGGTGGATGACCAGGTGGGCAGGGCAGTGGATGTTCTGACGCGTTGACATAGAGTTCCCTCTCTCCTCCACAGATTCACTTACTTATCCCTGCACCGATCGCGCGCAAGCAACTTGGAATGTGTGATCAGTGATCGATGCTCTCACCATTAGGCATGATGCAGATCTCATAGAAAATTTAAAAAAAATCTATTCTTTTTATAATATCGGAATTTGATTTAATGAAGCGCTACAGTCAATCTAGTGAATAACATCCAGAACACAGATTCACATTTAATTGAATATTTTGAGGGATGAGGTGTCGGAGCTTCCGGAAGACGAATTCCATGAATTCCATCACAAGATACTTGCCAGGTGGGTATGACGTCATTTGTTGTACCAATAAGATCACAGAGTGGTATATAAATAATTGAGCATGTCTTTTATTTAATTCAACGTCTTCCCGTAACACATACGTTTCACATCTCACACGAAAACAAGGATGACACGAGAGTGTAATGCACATATGATGCAGTATTGCCATTTTCAATTGCAAGTGTCAACGATTGACTGTGCTTGTGACTGAAATGTTATATCATTCTGTGCGTCCGCATGTCAATGGGCTCTGACACAGTCTTCAACCCAACTCGTGGTCTGATTACATGATTACTCATTTGCAATATACATGTGACAAGATATGTAAGTTACAAGTTGCAAGTTACAAGATAGTTTTTATCCTTACCTTCCAGATACGACGCGTGGATAGCCTCGGGTCGCAGGGGATGCTACAAGGAGTCCGACTTCGCGCCTCTCAGGGGAATCGATGTACACATGTTCTACGTCGATTAGGCTAATGTGGTTGCATGTTTTCACGTCAAATTTGAGAATGGTGATTGATCGATATAAAAACAATAACATTTTAGTATTTCTCACAATTCAAACAAACACGTGAACACAAACAATTCGCCAATGTATGTTTCGTAAACAGACAATACAGTTTATAGTACACCTGGAAAAGTTTATCGCGAATGTGTTATATGTGTTGCACATTCCACTGGGGCCTTCGAAGGAGAAGACAGGCGGAACACGGAGGCCGGACCTCGCCTGTCCGCCTATCGCCCTCCCCCTCTGCAAATCACGTGAACCGTAGATTTTCGAACTATGCCACGCGCCGCTATTTACACGAAATACGTGGCACTCTGTTAGACAAAGAAACAAACATGTCTCCAACTTTTTCCCGGAAATGAAATAGATACTTCGGATAAAAAAGGTTGGCGAATGGGAAATCAGAAATCAGACCATCACAACAACATCCCACAACTAAAACCAACAGTAACTTATAATTTATGTTTAATTTATGTTCATCGGTGAGCAAAAGAGAGTCACATTTTCTCAATAATGGGGTACGAGGCGTAGTTGGCGATTCCGCACTGGTTGCGTCCGCGCGCCATTCTCATGTGGCCACCATCACCCCAGTCCTCGTTCCAGCTGAAAGCGAAAGAATATGCAGGCATGAAATAGGAACGCGCAACCAACAATTCCGCTCTCTCTCTCTGTCTCTCTCTCTCTCTCTCTCTCTCTTTCCACGGCGCAGACACGCGGAGAGAGTATTGGAAATGAGAGCGTATACCGTTACTCACAGACGGACGGACATGACGTTTGCCGTTTTCTATACAATTAGGATTGGGATGTGTGACTGGCCTGTTGCGCACGGTCCAGTATGGATTCTGTTCCGCATCCACTCCGTATCCCATGATCACCACCCCATGGTTCGCGTCCCTCGGCGAAGACGAGCACTGCTCCGACGAATACACACCTGCAACTATCGCTGTCTTACCCCTACAGTACAGTGATGACCAGTCAAACGGCCCCCTCCGACCCCCAAGAACTGTGAAGCTATATGATAATATTATTCAAGTTTCACGAACCATGCGTGTATTTCTGAAAATCGATGGCGCTAGCGTCAATGGCCACTGCGATCGGGCCGCGGTTCTCCAGTATCCACAACATCAGATCCTCGTCGTTGGGGAGGTCCGCGAACTCCGCGATGCGAATAACGCCAGAAGAGGCGACTGGCTCACACTCTTCCTGCAACAGAAATGATTAAACATGAATGAGTTCGATTATAAAACGAATAACAACCTCTGTGGCAGTATACTCGTAGTAGCTGTCTTCGAATGCTATCGTATGGTTCATTCCATATGCGAATACTTCATTTATCCATCCTCCCTCGCAACCTTTTGCTTGCACGCAGTCAACAATCTGCTGTGTAGAGATATTACGAAGAATTCCCTGAATTATTACAGTATACAGTTTAGTACTGTTAATACAATACCATTCTGGCAGCGTGTCCGGAGATGGTGTCAGCGGCGGCGAAAGCATAGCAGCTCTTGCACTGTCCCTGGTCCTTTACTGGCATTAGAGACAGATGATAGTTGAGCATCTCACTGAACGGCCCTCGAATGCTGGGTAGTGTTGAGTTCGTATTGCTCGCTGTTACACCAGCTTTCTTGACACTCGCGGGAACTTTCAGTCCGCTAGACATCTCTCGCCATTCATCAGTTGTCTAGAATGTTCAGCATTAATAGAGTGAATCAGTTTTGTGTTACCCAATCGGCGAACTTGTTGATTCCAATGTCAAATGAAACGAGTCCTTTTGCGAATTTTTCGTTGTGTTCCTTGACCAGTATGTATGAGTTGACGTAGTTTTTCAGACGAGTTGTTTCATCGATTTCTTGTTCTCCGCCACTTTTGAATGGATTGAAGGATCTTCCTGTAATTTTCGATAGAACTGGATTTTTTAAGTCACGTACCGTATTGCTGTTTGAATTGAGGCCAAGTGTCGAAGGCTTCTTCGGCAATCGATTGTTTCTCGATAGGAAAATCGTTTATGCTACAACACTTGTAAAACAAGTTTTAAAACTAGTCTAATCCAAATATTTACAAACGTACAAACGTACCCAAATCCACGCGCTGCTTTCAATAGAAGCGAAAGCTGGATTAGAAAAAGACGCATTTTTCATGCGGTCCATACATTCTCGCCACTTTTAAGCAAGCCAAAGCATGAGTGATTCATGAGTGATTGTGTTTTCTGTGGTGTGGAATTACGGCGATACAAGTAATCGTCGTTCATATTACCGTTACGATTACTTTTGTGTTTTTACCAATTGTGCTATTTTTCTAGATTCCATAATTATGTGTTTTATTGGCCTTTCAAACGGAATTTCATCGAATTCAACAACAAATTTTCAGATAAGACATAACACAACAATTGGAAACTATTCGAACTGAATTTCGACGATAACAGCAACTTATCGTATAAATGATTGGGTCATTTGACTACGCGCGCGTCTGTCGGTTCAACGAGAGAACGCGAGATTGGCAACGACGAACGACAGAATCCAGAAGATCCTGCACGTCATCCGCCAGATTGATCTGGAAAAAATGAACACACAACTTTATTTTACATCTCTAGGTAGATATAAATGTTTTTTGTATACCTATGTAATTAGTTACGTTTACCTCAACCATGTTCTCAATAGTCGTGGGTTGAGTGAGAATGGATTCCATGTATTGGCTGAGAGCGGTATTCACGGAAGCCACCCTGTGAAAAGCAAAGTTTCCATCTGCGAAGGACTCGATCGATGTTCCGAGACTGAACAGGATACAAAATAGTCTATTCCAAAGTGAGTTCGACTTACTTGTTTGGCTTTTCGATGAAAGCGCACGAGATCATTTTCTGATTGCAGCATTTGTTCGGCACGTTTGTATCGAAGAAATACGTAGGGGAATGCATAACGATCACACAACCCTGTAAACAATAAATTAACGATTGTAAATCAATTACTTACATTTTTGCGCTTATCGATCCGGACAGTGATCGACTTTGTTGCCAGAGACTTCTGGTGATAGTTAATCAATTCATTGAAATGCTTGCATGTGAGCTGAAGCGAGTGAAGATCCTAAATAACTCATATAGTGTGTTCCCTTTTTTGACCGACATAGAGAGCTTCTAGACAGTGCATGCAAATTCGCTCATTGCTGTCTGATTAAATGACGGCGACCGGTCTATAGACATCAAGCCAACTAGTTGTAAAATCAAAAATCAGGCTCTGTGGAGCCCTCGGCCTACTTGTCAACCATGTACTGTCAAAACGCCATCTCTCTAGCTCTATCCATCACCGAAAAAAGTGTACCTAACTGATTTGAGTTCATGTAAACAACAGGGTTTACGGTAGTAGTAGTAGTATGACAAATGGCAATTCTGACACAACTAGTGTATGTGGACGTGTTAATGGTATGACATATTTCAAATCGAGCAAGTTTTATACACTAGAAAAGTACTCCTGTTTTTTTTCATCATATTAAGTTGCAAAACGGAAAAGCGACGCGCAATTGTAAGAAACGACAGCCAAATGAGACATTTGCATAATAATCGCATCTTTCGTCTAATATTCCGACCGTCGGAATTTGTCGGTCAGAAAAGGAAACTAAGGAAACACACTATATACAATTTTATATTTAATACAAATGTACCTTGATAGATAGCGGCTTGAATGCTTTGAGAAGAAGCTCATTGGGTAGATCGAGTAGCATAGTTGTGAGCAAGTATAACACTGAGGACGGAACCGAAGAGCATTGTCGTAGTCATAAGTCATGCCACAAGCACTTCGACCTTCGTTGTGTTCTTCAATTATCTTGCCTGCTAATTGACGTATCTTTATTGGGTCATAAAATTTATCATCACCTTTCCATGTACATACTCGTACATTTCAAACAATTACGTTAACATGAAAAAAACACAAACTATCCAGGCAAACATATATCAGTTCGAAAACAAACTAGGATTAGGAAGAACTTTCCTGTTTCTAGTTTGTCCGCGCGTTAGTGTATAGTGGTTAGAGGAATGGTGCACTCGCGTATTAGAATAGGATCATTATACCGTACACTTCTTTATCATAAATCGCCTGGAAACGGGCATGATAATCTGAATTTTGTCTCACAACTCACATTTCACTAACGTAAAAACTGTATCTTGTTTCAGACTTTGAACGGATTGGAGTACTTTTTTGTTATGAGCAAACTAGCAGGTGTATATTGAAATAGTTTACAACATCAAAAAAACTACGAAAGAGACATTAGTGTATGCTATGTGAACGCGTGAAATGAATACAATACTGTTACATTACGAGCATATTGTTTAATCTGCTATAAAAGACTCTCCATTTCAAGTGGGTCGATTGCCCGCACGCTCGTAGGAGATCCTAAATACAGTGAAGTCATTCAACATCCATTACGATCGATCAAAAAAAAAGATGCTCAGCATACCACATCATGCTCATACCGTATCTAACTGAGACGTCGAAGGAGAAGGATCATCACTTTCGCCTCTCACTGGCATTCTACAAAAAGAGAAACATATCAAAAAAGTAAGGTAAAACATTATAAAGATGAGGAATAACTAGGTTTACATCATCATACACAAACCTAAAATGGAGAATGGTTATCAATGCACCTCGTGAATGACTATTCATCAGCAAGATTAGATAGGAGGGGGATAGAATGTCGTTCTCGCCGAAACACATTCCACGCGCCAGCAGACGCGCACATGATACAAGTGCGTTGGAACACTCTGCTCCTGCAGAATTCAATCATTTATTGATTCGGTTTCTCTCTGTCTTCATTGTCGTGTTTTGGATGCACGTAGCATGTGAGACTCGAACAGAGAATGTTTATTAGCGAGTGAGGCGCACATCATCCGCATCACTTCTCCCCTTCCCCCGTCCACTCTCCCTCCAGCATCTTCTGCTGTGCCGGGAAGGAGGCGGTGAGTAGAAGGTCGTGCGTCAGATCCCCGAACGAAGCATGCCCCGTCTCGTTCCGCATCGAAGCTGTGATCTGGAAGGACGAAGACTTCACGTATTCATATTTCATAGTTTGCGTTTCACGCTGTACCTAAAAGCGGATTCTGTCGGATATGAACAATGCTCTAATCTCTTCTATCTTCAATATCTTCACAGCATATCTCACCTCATTTCTCTCTCTTTCTCTCTCTCTCTCTCTCTCTCTCTCTTCCTCTCTATCTTCCTTCCTCTCTCCCTCTCTCCCTCTCTCCCCCTTCTCTCTCTCTCTCTCTCTCTCTCTCTCTTTTCTCACCTCATCGCACACTCTATACCCGATCGTCTCGTCTCTCCGACTGTAGATGGAATACACCTCCCCTCCCTCGAAGTGACTCTTTCTGTTAAGGTCCTCTAGGAACAGACTGAGCTGCGGACACAGGCCAGAGTACAGACCTAGGGGTACGGTAGGAGTACGGTGAAACAAGTATACAGTATCCAGGCTACCGTACCAATGATCCTATCGCAGATGGGAAGGGCGCCGAGTGCGCATGTGGGAAGCCCGAAGCCGGCAACCTAAATCGTACATGTTTATTTTACAGTTGGTGAGATACGTTTCAGACATTTGATAAAACAAGCTACCTTTCGTTAGGTTTAATCGAGCCAGTGTTTCATCGAGACATTATGAAAAAAAAAAACTCAACGAAACTATTTAAAAATATATATTCTGAGAAATCATTTTCTTACGTTTCAAAACAATAATACAAACGGTAAACTTATCACAAGATAATAGTCTTTCGACAAATTTTGCGTGTAATATAGTTATAGATTACAATGAATATAGTCTGCAATGTATATTGAAATAATGTATAGTTGATTGGCAGCGAACCCAACCTGCATGGCGACCCCGTTGTTCGGCCCTGCTATCCCGATGAATGTGTCGACGAAGCGAGTGAGAGGCACGCCTAAGTCCTCCTGCGTATCCACGCAGTGACCTGGAATGGACAAGGTGAAGAGGTAATAGGGAATCCTGTGAAGTGAACAAGTCAGCTACGACAGAAACATTCAGTCTGTGCTTGATCCACCCACCTCCCAGTATGGCCTTCCTGACAACGGGCACTCCGAGGGAGTACGAGACGACATTTATGTTCTTTCCAGTGTAGAGGCGGACTGCGAGGAGCATCGCGCGAACCTGGTGGAAATACTGTATTTCTGTTTACTGTATTTCTCTCTCTCTCTCTCTTCATGTATATGTTTATCTCTCATTATGTACATGATTCTATCTCCGTCTGTTTTCTCTGCTTATCCGACGATATGCCCATTAGCGCCCATTCCACTCTCACGTATTTCAGCAATACGCGAAACGTATGTCCACTATGAAGAGTCGCCTTGCTCGCATTTTCGATATGTAAATGTCAGGGAATGTGAACAGTGAAGATAGGCTCGCACTTGGCTCAGGGTTTTTCGTTGAAAACATTATCGTGGGTTTTGAACATACCGTATACTGAACGAAATGCACATCATACTTGTTTTGCCGTTCATATCTCTACTCCACTGCACTCCTCACTTGACCACGTTGACAAGTGATAGCGCTCTCGCTAGCAAGCAGCGGTCCGCGCGTCCAATCTTGGGTACCCACGCAAAATTTTGTCAAATTGAAAACCTTCGTTCAAAGGGTTCTGATCGTTTTCTACCCACACTACTGTCTCTCGTGAAAAGAACTCATTTGAGGGCCTACTATAGGTAGAGAGAGAAATAAAAGAGATTGACAGTGATGGAGGCAGATGAATAGATCAGATACATAGATAGAGATAGAGATAATCAGAGACAGATATATGAAGATAGATAAATTCGGTTTTTAATCTGGATGTAATGGCGGACGATTGCATGATTGACAAAGTATTTTGTGTAGATGTATATATAATATATGTGACGTTCTCTCTCTCTCTCTCTCTCTCTCTCTCTCTCTCTCTCTCTGGTTTTTGTTTTGTTTTGAAAAATAAACATCTCGCCAATTAGCACACGTTTCACTCTCCCATACTTCAGCTGTACACAAAACGTATCTGATATGTCAGATGTCAACTATGGAGGATGAAGGGTCTTCACTCTTCATCAGTAAACGACGGTATAGATGAACTATTCTTCTTCTTTTCCCCGCGGCGTGCGGTCGGGTCCTCATTTTGCCCCACCGCTGCCGAAGGTTTGGTCATCGACAAGAATCCTTCCCGAGTAACCAGTGAGGCGGCGGGAAGTACACTCACGTGGAAGCAGCTATGGCGCGAGGAGGTACTAATTGGCACGGAAGAGTATCTAGCATTTCAGGCACTACTGTATGCTTCATATCATTATGATTGTGTTGTCATATTCGATTCCGGATAAACGATTGATTGATTGATAGATGGAGAGCGAGACAGAAAGAGAGAGAGAGAGAGCGATATATAGATAGATAGAGATAGGAAAATGACAGACACTACATACGTCTCTCTTCCTCTCTCGCTCATCTATCTCTTCTGTGTGATGCGCACATTGAACACATGATTCTTTTCCAGCAATATTATAACAAACAAGTTATCGATTTCACAATCCACCATTTCAAGAGTGCTGGGAACCTCCTCCCCACCTGTTTGACGTACTCGCACCGCATCGCGTACTGTGTCCACTGCAGTGGGTTGCTCTGTGCGCCGTCGTAGTACGTCGTCCCGAACACCTCCCCCGCAGAGTAGCCCGCCTTCGATCTGGAATTACAACGTCACTATCATCATGACGTCACCGCGCATCGACTCGGACATAGCAGTGTGTGCTCACTTTCGTAAATGCTTTATTCGTGAAGCAAAAAAAATAGCAGTCAAGGATATCAGCATGACTCTGCTCACCTGTATATATCGGCCAGTGTCTTCATCCTCTCCCCAGCTGTGTCGGACACGCCGTGCACGAATAGAATCGGCGTGTGTTCACTCGTCTCATCCCTCGTCTCCCGACCCCCGAATGAACCCACTCGGCCCAGGTCGCGCCTCAAATGTGGAAAGATTGGTTTTTGGGTAATCTCATCTCGAAGATATAGTCGGAATCAGCAAGTTAGTCTTTGCGATTAAGAAGAGAGGAAACTCGATGCGGACCTGACTCTCCTTTTCACAGTACTCTCTCCTCGTCTCTGACCATTGAAAGAGAGAGAAAAGGCGGGCAGCGGACTTTATGTTCGCGAGTTGTTTATGAAACTTCGTCCATCAGTCAGTAGTGATGTGAATGAATAATGAGTTCATTGTGATTGGATTAGGAAACTGACTATCATCCTAATTATCTATCAACCTACGCGCTACATGATCAACGTTACCTTTCCAGGTGCTCCCTGAACTCCAAGTTGTACTCCTGCTCCAGAAAGATGCCGAAATCCTTGGAGAAGTAGGCAGCCGCTAGTGGAAAGAAAAGAGAAAGAAGAAACATTTCGTCTCGATTTCTTCCTCGAAATGTCCTCACTACCCTTTTTATACCAGTAACCAGGAACGCAATGGAACATGGTTTATACAAGTTCTAGCGCAACAAAAGAGACACAACAAACGATAGGTATGTATATTGGGATGAGAACGGACATTCTATGGGATAGGCTACTGTACACAAATACAAATCACAAACGCAAACACGAAAGAAGAGAGGAACACGTACACAGAACACTAATAGTAAAACGACGAATGCAAGTTTATCAATGACAACAATGACAAGGAAATAAGGTATACGGTACTCTGGGTTTCGGTGCATGCATATTAGAATTACGGTACTACCGTATCCCTCAGTCCCTTCGGTCGAATTCCACGGGCTCTCCCGCCTCGTTTTCGAATCCGATCCGGAAGTAAACTGTGTTCGAGCGGATCCAAGCCTGGAGAGATATTGATTCATTGATTATTGGGGGGGGGGTTAATCAATATCATGATTACACGGAAAAGTTGCAAATATCATTATGCCATGTGTGAATCGTACGATATACGGCACATAAGCATTAAAGGAACCATTCAATGTACCGTACCCTGTCTCACCTGTTCATTTCCCCACTTGATCTTGTATACTCCGGCCGCTGGCAGTTTGATTCGCAGGTTGTCGGTGGTCGGCATACCGGGGTAGTCAAAGTCAGGACACCTGAAAACATGAAACAAAATTTAAAACGATATAAAGTTATAATACCCGTTTATCTCACCAGTCATTCATCTGCTCCAGTGGCCAGTCGACTGCCGTGATCTCTTCCGAATGCCAGATTCCCATGCCGAACGTCCGGTCACAGAACCTGCGGGTTACGGTAGTATAGTAAGAGGTACACGGTATGCTTGTATACTCTGCGCCAGAGCGATAGTTTTCGATCTATCTCGCTTGCAGTTCGATATACGGTGCCATAACCGTCTGCCTCTCTGGTTTTGCGCGCTATTACTTACCGCGTTCTGACTCTCCGTCTTCCTCTGATCTACCCCACCACGCGCAACTTATTGCGAGCATTGAACTATAGTTTACCGATTCTATGAACGCGTGTATGATATTCAACAATTCAACTTGTCTCGCTTGCAATTTGGTTTGTATCACGGAGTCATGGAGTAAATTGATCAAAACTAACAAAACAAACACATGTCACTGACCGGTTGATGACAATGTAGGTCGGGTGATGCGCGGGAACCACGTAGGTGTAGATCTGAATTCAACGCCGTCGAGATTCATTCAATTCTCAGCATATATTTGAAGCTTCACATTCACTATTCCTGTATTTCTATTCAGCAAGAAGACAGGCATTTCTCTTTCCAGATAAAAAAGAGGAATGGAAGAAAGAAAGGAGAGAGGGGGAGAAGAGAGATGAGAGAACGAGAGAGAGAGAGAGAGAGAGAGAGAGAGAGAGAGAGAGAGAAAGAAAAGAGAGAGAGAGAGAGAGAGAGAGAAAGAAAGAGAGAGAGAGAGAGAGAGAGAGAGAGAGAGAGAGAGAGATGCTCGCGCACCTTTCCCTTGCCGGCTGGTATGACAGCTGCCTCCATGTCTTGCCACGCGGGGGCTGTCGGAGAGGGCTGCCAGTAGAGAGAAGAGGGGATAGGTTCAAACGGAATGTTCAGACGGTCCCTGCAAAGCGATCAGTAATCGATAATCAATCAATAATCATTTATCGTTATAAGATCGTTAGTCATTAGATCATCCTTCTCCAAAGCGTATTGTAATCATCGATATATCTATGACTATGATATCTTATACAATAAGTTTAGAGCAAGTGCGCATTTGAGAATCGTAGCGTAGTGTGTTAGTGTTAGTTGCTACGTTTCAGCGGCATGTTATGGGTTTTTGCGCTTGAAATGTGACAATGATCGATGAACTTTCTTTTTGTTGAAAAAAACTCCATACGTTTCATATTTCTTTGTTTGCGATAATTTGTGTTCGCTTTGATCTCAATATATTTTGAATGTTCGTCCTACGTTTCAGCCGGCGTGCTTAGCGGAACACGCGATTATAGAAACAATTCTTTCCTTTCGTTCAAAATAAAGGAAAAATTTTTTTAGAGCTAACAAATTTTAATACGATAACATGATGAATGATATATAGGATAATATTTATTTGATATCCGCACCTGCACATGGGATCCCCGTTTCCATCGACCAAAGTGCCTCCCCAGTGCGCCGGCAACTTGTCCTCTTGAACATACTGAAACAATCAATAATCAATCAATAAGTGAAACCTATGATTTCATTAACGATTAGATAGAACGATACGTTTCAGAAACGCCGTGTAAACGCGTTTACTTCATTTCCGTAATGTTCCCATGCTAGCCTCAACAAATCCATAATCCATGCCATAGTAAAACAACAATATGAAGATTGAAGACAATAAATTAAAACATTCAATCGATAAATCGATAACTCACCTTTCTGACAGCACTCTTCCAGTCGGAGCCGGCAGAGTGGATGCTCACTTTGGAGCGGGTGCGCTCCGGAAGCAGGGGACCGATCGCCTGAGGGCACAAAGAGATTTCTCTCTCTCCCTCTCTCTCTCTCTCTCTCTCTTCCCCTCCCTCTCCCTCTCTCTCCACCTCCCCCCTCTCTTTCTCTCTCCCCTCACCTTCCACAGCACACTCATGAATGCGGGTGTGTTGATGAGGACACAATGCGAGATCCACTCTGGATAGTTCTCGTACACCGACGCCCACAGGATACGGTACGGACCTAGAAGGAGTACGGTGGGTCGGTATTCATTGAATTTCATCGCTCTAACATCTAAAGCAAGAATTACACAAAATCGGCGTCGTGGCAATATAAATAAAGGGTGAAACTTATGAGTGGTGCAGGTTTTTGAGTTTAAAAAGTCAGTGACAACTGACCGGTGACAATGTTGAGTAGCGCCGAGTCGAACTTGAGTCCCTCTAGGTCGAGGATGTAGACCACAGCCGCCTGTTTGCCCGTGCGACGCTCCACCTCATTCAACGCAGACAACATCTTCTCCTGCGAAACATACTTCTGACTGCCTGATATTCTGATTGTCTCGTTCTCCTGTTATTCTGTCTTGCTGACTGTCTGTAGTCTGTAGGTTTGCTCAAGTAAAAATAGAATGTGTTGTTGAGTACCTGGAATCTGCTCCTCTGTATGAGGAAGTCGGATAGCTGGACGCTCTTGAGTATGCCGAGCAGGTCGATCCGGCCCGCGCACTCGATCACCAGAAGCGTGTTGTCCTGACCCGTCTCACCTGAGTATCATTATAACGATATCATCATTTGACTTTCGTGTGTTACTGTTTACAATTCTAGTTTTTGTGTATGTTGAGTTTTGATAAATCGAGTAAAAAAAAACTAATTATTCAAGTCTCAAAGAGATGAAGATTGGCGCTCATAGTCAGATTCATTAATATTTCCATTGTGAAACGCACATTATAACACAAACGTCATTCTGAATATAAAATGTCTCGTTCACCCACCGACGAGTCCAATGGGGAAGTACTGCTTGAGAATCTGGTGCTCGGGAACCTGAAATGTGACTACATTGTACCTGCTGATCTAATCTACTATGACAATCTCCTCTGACTTTCCGAGTTGCCAAGTATTCCGAGACGAGAAAAGACATATACTCATTTGAATGAATGAATATATATATTACACAAGTTTGTTTATGAGTACTTATGACAAAAAAATCTAACAATGGACTAGGAGAGCTGCGGTTTGTTGTTTGTAACTGTTCGTACTCGGCACTCAATTTTATCCAGTGTATTCTTATCCAATCTCCCCACCTCTGTGAGGATATGATCCGTGTCGTAGTAGTTCCTGAACTTGAGATGTCTCGTCAGATGAGCAAGTGCCTCCTCCAGATTGAAGCCGTAGCCCTGAATGAAGACGTCAAAATCCAATTCACACTGAATAATCTTCTGAACAGAGACTACCTGTATTTTATGTTCTTTCGGACGGTCTAATTTTGACATTTGTGGTGAAGTGGGTAGAACAACCATTAACACATCGATAAATCAATACCGACCTGTGCCCACCGCAGCAGGTTATAGTCGGTACCGTAGTGCTTGGTGAGCAGGTCCTTACTCTGAAAACGAGAGTTATTTGTTATGTGTTCATACGAAAATATGGTACCGATACAATACGGTACGGTTCATGAAGCGTGATACAGTGTAAAGAAAAAAGGTGTTTTGAAAGGGTGCTGAAGCTACTATATCTTTGCCCAGCCCCAGACCCAGACAGACCAGCTTTTTCTTTATTGGAGAGATTTCGAAATACTAAAGTTGGCAGGAAAAGTAAAGAATTCGATTTGCGCAGTCATAATCAATCGTTTCCGAGACAATACAGAGATGCTTGTCTACTATAGTTTATAAAAGTGAAAGTAACCCAAAGCACTCACATTTCGTCGGAGATAGTCGACAGCGTTCGCCTCTTCCTCGTTCATTTCGATCACTGAAAGAATCAGCCATATCTCAAATCACACACACACGCACAAACACGATGAATCACATCACCACATCAACAATGACACTATCTCTCTCTCACGCTCTCTTTCGCCGAACTGAACCTATCGCGCAGCGAAAACCAGTAATGCGTAGGTGGAGCGCACGGAAAAATGTCGCAATCGTGCGGCACTCAAACGACAATCGCGTCCAAGAATCTGCGAGACTTTATGACCAGAATCACGCAAGCTCTTCCGAAATTGGAGAGAGAGAGAGAGAGAGAGAGAGAGAGAGATCATGACACAAGCGCAAGCTTGGAATGCCGTTGCAGCGACCGCGACAATATGAGACAACACAATAGAGATGCCTATCTACCTAGCCAACGCAAATTCGCAGCTACGCAAATCGCACAACCGCACACACACACTAGCCAACATCAAAAAACATGATGTCTGCATGTCTGCAAAACATGCACGAGGACAGAGGAAGAGGACAGAGGGATTGCTGACACTTGCATCTCTATTCACTATTCACCGAGGCAAACCGCGCGCATCGCCCCCGCACAATGGGCAACCAGACCGAGGATACTCCGTCTACTCGACTGCTACCAGTCTCGCCCACTTACTCACTACCTACTACTTTCTACTTGTTTCAATTCCAGCCGCCTCCCGTCTCACTCTCTCTCTCTCTTCCATCAGAGATCATCTGGCGCGATAAGCCAACCCGTCTCTCAACTCTCTCTCTTACCTCCATTGTTGTTCGCGTCATCCATAGTGCCGTTCTCGCTGAAATTCACGAAATCACACGACGCACGCAGCACACACCACCAAACACTCGGAGGGAGAATGGTAAACAGCGATAACCTACTTTCACACACGAGCGGCAGGTAATGTAATGCGAAAATGATCGGCGGAGAGGGGCGATTGGAAAGGCACGGTTGAGTGATCCCAGGGGTTGGAATGAGACAGGGGGAAAGACCCAAAGAGAACCGAAAAGATCAGGGAACGGCTCGAAAAACGTGCAAGGTGATAGTGTCTCATTACAGTCGCAATGATCGCTGTCGAGGTCAGAGCTCTCTGTCTCTCCTTCTCTCTCTCTCTCTCTCTCTCTCTCATGATACCAATCCGAACACCTTTCTCAAATCAACCATATCCCATTTATTGGCATATCTGATCTCGCAATCCCATTCCCCATCTTATCGAATCGAAAACTAGTCACCCAATCACCCTTTCCCAACAAAGAACACAATCGAAACAATTTATCGGGGAAACGAACAAATATTCTGCAAAACAATTAACAACCACTCTAAATATCTTTCTCTAACTACACGTGCTAGCAAACTCGAAACTCAAAAAGTCTATATACTCTATGCGCACCGGGGAGTCTGACAAAAGTACAGCTGATGTACCTAGGCACAAACGGACCCTGCTCCTTCTCCTCTCCCCCCTCCCCTCTCCTCTACCATAGCCATCCCTTCTTGCCCTTGTTGGCGTCCTTCTGCATCTCCTCCAGGAATCGCTTGCAGTACTGTTGTATCCGGGGCTCCTCCGATCGGGACAGCGTCACAGCCTTCCGAGCCCATTCCAGAGCCTTCTCCTGAACAATACAGCTTTCTTCACAACTACCAACACTGCTAACGTGAAACAAGTAGATGCTACTAGCGTAACATAGAGTTGCATAAGAGTATGACTGGAGGACGGGACACTGACCTTGTCCCCGGTGTGCCAGAGGGCCTCTGCGTAGTTGCAGTAGTACCCGGGCAGCATGGTCGAGCACTCGTTGATGTGCACGATTCGGTCGGCGCCGATAGACAGGTACTTGCGGGCCAGGGCGAACCTGCACCGTACACCATATCACTAGTATACTGTATACGATTCGTAGCAAAAGTACTCCTCCTTCTCCACTTTTCCGGGTTTTTTTTCGTTTTTTTTCGATTGCTGATTTTTGGTGCGGGCAGTTCCATAGAGTTTGTTCGTAAATGAAATTGTTTAAAACACTGCTTTACGCTATCCACAATTCCATAACAAATATGGTTCGCAATTCTTCTCCCTTCCGGACCCACCACGTATTTGACTGTTGAACAGACCTCTCTCTGCCAAAAATGAGACGGACAACCGACGTATTGTACAAAAATGAGATGAAATTGATGGACACAGCGCGTATATCTCTTTCGGACACACCACGTATTTTGCAAAAATAAGACGGACAATGCATGTGTCCACTCAAAAACCAGACGGACACACCGCGTATTGAAATGAAACAGCGATGGACAATCTGCGTGTCCAGCTATCTCTCTCTCCATTCTCAAAATATTATATTTGTGACTCAATGCTGATAAATAGAAAATGTGTGACCGGATTGAACATGTGACGTAGACAATTTGTTTTGTTAGCTGATTGTTTTTTGGAATGTTAAACTTGCTAATTGATCATTCTAATATCTCGATATTAATGTGATGTTGAACAAGGTAATTATTATTTCTTCATTGTAGATGGCTGACAGCCTACGGCGCAGCACACGGCTCCGAAAAGCTCCAGATCAAGTATGTATTTTGTAATTTTTACTGGCAATTCTGTTTTTGCAAACGTTCACTGTATTGTTTTAGTTTGGTCAACGCGCTCCTCCTCAGAAGAAGCGCAGTCGCACGATCAAAAGGAGTTCGTCCAGGGAGAAGGAGCAGGCAGAAAATGTCGGAGAGTCGCTTGCAGACTACGAGGTGGCAGCGGTTCTCGACCAGGTGAGAAACATGTTGTTATAATATTGTCATAATTTCGAAATCTTTATTCAGTATATTCCTAATGGAGACCTTCTCACTGGTAGTTCAACAACGTACACGCCACCACTCGAGGAAGATGTTCAAGTAAGATTCGTTGTATCTGATCATCATTAACATTTGCTTCAGGTTCCGTGGGCGTTCTCTTCTGTTGTGCCTGCCGAACAGGTGGGACAAGAAAATTCGTTATAATAAATGTTCTCACAAATATAGGTGAAGGTCAACACTGGATTCGATGTTGATAGCAAGTACAACAAGACATACACCATCATTGGAGGAGCCGATAAAGTAAAGGTAAGTGCTTTTAACTTGGATAGTGTTACACTCGTTATATCAGATTCGAATTACATGAATATTCTTATATGTAAGTAGGCGGGATTTTTTGAATTTATTGATTGTTTTAGGGTGCGGAGACGAGTTGTATAGACCCGCAGCACGTGGTCAACATGGACCTTGAGATGAGCAGCACACAGGAGCCGCCCGTCACTCACCCTCCCGGCGAACCGCTCGATCAGGTGCGACTTTGAATGATCATTTTTATTGATTGTTTGTTATAGTGTGTTGGCGTGTCTGGCAGATCAGTGGACGAGTCGGCCGACGTTCCCTGCATGGACATGAACGTGGACAAGGAGTTCAAGGTGGTTTTTTCTCGTTTTTTTTGAAACGTATTGATTGTTTTAGGGCGCGCAGTCGTGTACGACGGAGATGCAGCACTCGGGCTCTCTGGACAATGGGAGCAGCACACAGGAGCCGCCCGCCACTCACCCTCCCGGCGAACCGCTCGATCAGGTGCGACTTTGAATGATCATTTTTATTGATTGTTTGTTATAGTGTGTTGGCGTGTCTGGCAGATCAGTGGACGAGTCGGCCGACGTTCCCTGCATGGACATGAACGTGGACAAGGAGTTCAAGGTGGTTTTTTCTCGTTTTTTTTGAAACGTATTGATTGTTTTAGGGCGCGCAGTCGTGTACGACGGAGATGCAGCACTCGGGCTCTCTGGACAATGGGAGCAGCACACAGGAGCCGCCCGTCACTCACCCTCCCGGCGAACCGCTCGATCAGGTGCGACTTTGAATGATCATTTTTATTGATTGTTTGTTATAGTGTGTTGGCGTGTCTGGCAGATCAGTGGACGAGTCGGCCGACGTTCCCTGCATGGACATGAACGTGGACAAGGAGTTCAAGGTGGTTTTTTCAGAAGGACTCAGAAGGACATCAGAAGGACTCGTAGTGTTGATGAGGTAAGTTGAACCTTTATCACATGAGTTTTCATTCGTTTAGTTCACATTCGACTCGAGCCTATGTAGTGGTTTGGTCCATTCTGCGTCTTCTACTCGGCTCGGCGTGGGAGGGATTCCAGAGTCTGGCGATTGGTTGATTGATCGATTGGCGATTGATCGCTTGAACATTATATTATTCTATATTATTCTTACATATTAAATATTTGACAGCTATAGTGCAAAAGAATGTGTGGCACGTTATTACACAACGCGTTTAACCCTCCCTCTTCCCTCACTCCCGCACCGATCTTCTCGCTCGTTCTCGATGGGCGGTCACCAAGCTGTGTGCTGTGCATCTGGCGGATCGAGACGAGATCGGATAGATGCAGTGCACGGTGGAGAATAGGAGGGTGAGTGATCAGTTTGCTTGACCGACATATTACGGTTTTCCAACTTTGCAGCCTATATTTTACCAGTGAAGCTTATTATACATGTATATGTCTCTGTGTGGTCTGGGCACTCCGGGAAACTCGATCCCCAAGCTGATTGCGATGACGCACCTGCTCGAGGAGATCGACTGTAGTATATGTTTCCGTTTCAGAGCAAGTCGATCGTGGGCATTCGGATCGTGGCGGCAGGAGAACAACTCGTGAGAGGATAGAGAGCAGCCGAGCAGAGTGCCATACAGGGTGAGGGAATACGATTTTCGTATGATATTACATCGGGAAAGGATAGGATATGACATCACTGCGCGGCAACATGCCTGTTTTTATAACAGATTATATGAATAATGACCAGTAGCGTCTACTGTCTCACTTCTGCAACTGTAACACTGAGCAACAGTTGCTGCCTAGTAATTAGAGTGTGTGTTTGTAGGAGGACGCTCCGGCGACGCTTTCCCTGGACGAGCAGCTGAAGCGCCTGGGGCTGACCGAGCCGCAGCGGAAGCGGATGGATGAGGATGAGTGGTACGCAGTCAAGGAGGGCATACAGGTGCGCACGGCTATATTGATCCTGTTTTTCACTTCACTCGAACGTACAGTGCAAACATTTGGTTTTCTTGTATAGCGATAGGACCGATTCCACTGTGACAATACTACAGGAGTTGAACGACGAGGTGCTGGAGAATCAGGGCGAGTTGGGGCACGGCAACGGCGGCGTCGTCAACAAGGTGCGCTTCTCTACTTGTTTACGTGCGTGTTTACTTGTCAACAGTTGTTTGTTTGTTGTTTACCTTGTTTACATTATTGTTGTCAGGTGGTGCAATGTCTGCGGGGTGTAATGATGGCTCGTAATGTTGATTATGCGGTTTATTCAATTGTAAAATCATTGTTCTATGCATTTGTTTCGTTGAGTGATGTGTTTGTAGACGGACCGTATTTGGGAGCAGCATCTGGGCCGCGTCGCAGTCGCCGTCACCCGCGGTCTCACGTACCTCAAGGATGAGATCAAGATACTACACAGAGGTCAGAGTCATACTCCAAAAGAATTTCAGAGTTAATTTATATTTACAAATTGTGTGAAAGGAAAGCATGCATTGCTTATCGTATTTGTTTGCAGACGTGAAGCCGTCGAATATGTTGGTGAACAGCCGCGGAGAAATCAAGCTGTGCGACTTTGGAGTGAGCTCATTTATTCATTGATTGCATTACCTTTTGCACATTTTAACAATACCTTGCTCCACTCTGTGTCTGCCTCTGCACTTTCTTTTATGCATTTTGTTCTACATCGACACCTTTTCGATTAAATATATAAGGCTAGCCTTGATTTATTGATTGACTAATTGATTGATTGTAGGTGAGCGGTATGCTGATCGACTCGATGGCCAACTCGTTTGTCGGCACGCGCAGCTATATGGCGGTAAGTATGTTGGATGTATGCATGTTTGATTGATTGTGTGTTTGTGTTTTTGATTGATTGATTGATGGTTGGCATTGCTAGCTGCCTGATGATATGCGTGTTGTAGCCGGAGCGCCTGACAGGCTCCCACTACAACGTGCAATCTGACGTGTGGTCGTTCGGTCTGTCGCTCGTCGAACTCACAGTCGGACGCTACCCCGTGCCAGCACTCACAAGGAAGTCAGTACCCTTCTCAGCAGGGAAAGGATATGGAATTGTGTGTGTTGCGGGACTTTGCGCACATGTTCAACGTGGCAGAGGAGGAGGTGCAGATGGAACCGCGGGCAGAGGTGGGTGCAACGAGGAGGAGGAGTAGGTGAGATGGCAACTTGGGAGCCTGCGTTACGCTCTAAAATTTCATTTTCTTATCACATATTGTGAAGGAGAAACGGCAATCTGAACAGTTTAATTTCTCGATATCGTTTTGATTGTTGTATTTCAGTACACGACAGCCCCACCTGCCGCGATGGCTATCTTCGAGACGCTGGACTACATTGTAAACGAGCAGCCGCCCACCCTCCCGAGGGGACTCTACTCGGAAGAGCTCGTACACTTCACTGGTCAGTGCCATTGCCATTCCAGTTCAATCCTCACACACATTGTTATTTCGAATCCGTTCATGATGTGGATGTGTTGCTATACAGTGTTTGCTTTCAGACAAGTGTCTTCGCAAGGTGCAGCTCGAGCGAGCGAATCTGAAGACACTAGCTGCCGAGCCGTTCGTCAACCATGGATAACGTTGACATATCTCTTCTGTCGATAAAATGGTACGGGAAATTTTCGCGAATCATTCTTTGTGGTTGGCTGTTAAGAAGTGTGTGGTGCAAACAAATGTTACGTAATGAACAATGGTGTAGTGTTGTAAAGATACGATGATGCGTGTTCCTAGTTCTTAATTAATTGGCCAGTTGTTTTTCAAGATTTTAATGAGTCACTTACGTGGAATGTCCGTCTCATTTTTACTCACATACGCGGTGTGTCCGTCTCGTTTTTAACGATACACGTGGTTAGTCCGCTACTTGAGAAACCCCGATGCGTGAATCGTCCGTTATGTTCGTCTTGTTTTTGAAAAATACGCGGTATGTCCGAACACGATATACGCAGATTGTCCAAAATTCTGTCTCATATTTGAAGGAGCTCAACAGAGCTTCGCCCCGATACGTGGTGTGTCCGCACCTCAATTCTCCCTGCGAGCCGAATATAATCTAAAGAGGGAAAAAGTTAGAAGAAAATTTCTTCCTAGAAAATGTGGGAAGAGGTTTTGGTTCGCTGGTTCGCTGTATATGTTTATCTCTCATTATGTACATGATTCTATCTCCGTCTGTTTTCTCTGCTTATCCGACGATATGCCCATTAGCGCCCATTCCACTCTCACGTATTTCAGCAATACGCGAAACGTATGTCCACTATGAAGAGTCGCCTTGCTCGCATTTTCGATATGTAAATGTCAGGGAATGTGAACAGTGAAGATAGGCTCGCACTTGGCTCAGGGTTTTTCGTTGAAAACATTATCGTGGGTTTTGAACATACCGTATACTGAACGAAATGCACATCATACTTGTTTTGCCGTTCATATCTCTACTCCACTGCACTCCTCACTTGACCACGTTGACAAGTGATAGCGCTCTCGCTAGCAAGCAGCGGTCCGCGCGTCCAATCTTGGGTACCCACGCAAAATTTTGTCAAATTGAAAACCTTCGTTCAAAGGGTTCTGATCGTTTTCTACCCACACTACTGTCTCTCGTGAAAAGAACTCATTTGAGGGCCTACTATAGGTAGAGAGAGAAATAAAAGAGATTGACAGTGATGGAGGCAGATGAATAGATCAGATACATAGATAGAGATAGAGATAATCAGAGACAGATATATGAAGATAGATAAATTCGGTTTTTAATCTGGATGTAATGGCGGACGATTGCATGATTGACAAAGTATTTTGTGTAGATGTATATATAATATATGTGACGTTCTCTCTCTCTCTCTCTCTCTCTCTCTCTCTCTCTCTCTGGTTTTTGTTTTGTTTTGAAAAATAAACATCTCGCCAATTAGCACACGTTTCACTCTCCCATACTTCAGCTGTACACAAAACGTATCTGATATGTCAGATGTCAACTATGGAGGATGAAGGGTCTTCACTCTTCATCAGTAAACGACGGTATAGATGAACTATTCTTCTTCTTTTCCCCGCGGCGTGCGGTCGGGTCCTCATTTTGCCCCACCGCCGCCGAATGTTCGGTCATCGACAAGAATCCTTCCCGAGTAACCAGTGAGGCGGCGGGAAGTACCCTCATGTGGAAGGCGCGAGGAGATACTAATTCGGCGCGAGGAGATACTAATTTGGCGCGAGGAGATACTAATTCGCATGGAAGCAAAGGAAAACCCGGAGCTACACGTCAAGAATGGTACTCTAATGGTCCAGGAATGATTATCGATCAAGTATCGCCTTCCCACCACTAACCTCGTCAGCCTACCTGTCTTTCCCCGGCGTTAGCCTATGTATCTAGCATCTTAGGCACTACTGTATGCTTCATATCATTATGATTGTGTTGTCATATTCAGATATAACGATTCCGGATAAACGATTGATTGATTGATTTTGATTGATTCTTTATAAGATCAATTCATCTGAAATGACAATAATCTGTTCAATAGACATAACTATCAACTCCTCTAAACCAAAGATCCATTCACTCTCTCTCTCTCTCTCTCTCGCACGCTTGCACCACCTAGCACAGACTAGTTCCATCATTTTGCTCACGCTTTCACTCACTGTAGACAATCGAATCAAGCGGTAACTCGAAATACAGAAAGCAAATTAAATACGAGAAACACTCATTCTGAGATCATTATCTATCAAATTATTCGCCTCTCTCTCTCCCTTCCTCCCTCCCTCCCTTCTTCTCTCTCCCCTCCCTCCCTCCCTCTCCCTCCCTCTATCTCTCTCCCCTCCCTCCCTTCTTCTCTCTCACCTGTTCTTGAGAATCGCAGCTGCTCCAAAGTTGTTCAACAGATTCATCGTGTGAAACGCGTTAGCTCCATAGATCTGATACGAGATCTAAAGTAGCAGAACAGTGAATCATGCGGTTAGGAGGTACCGAAGTCTAGCTACAGTAATCTAGTGATCTACAATGTTGTAGTGAAGTATACGGTAAAGAATCGAATCGAACTTCAAACTGTCGCACCTTTAACACCTCGTCCATATACTCCTCCGCTTCCTTCTCCCTCGTCTCGTCGCGGAAGTTGATCTGCAAATCAATCAATAAATCAATAATTAACCTTCAACAAAAAACCTTCCCGCGGCGTGCGGTCAGGTCCTCATTTTGCCCCACCGCCGCCGAATGTTCGGTCATCGACAAGAATCCTTCCCGAGTAACCAGTGAGGCGGCGGGAAGTACCCTCATGTGGAAGCAGCTATGGCGCGAGGAGATACTTATTGACATGGAAGCAAAGGAAACCCCGGAGCTCTACACATCAAGAATGGTACTTTAATGGTCCAGGAATGATTATCGATCAAGTATCGTCTTCCCACCACTAACCTCGTCAGCCTACCTGTCTTTCCCCGGCGTTAGCCTATTATGTATCTAGCATCTTAGGCACTACTGTATGCTTCATATCATTATGATTGTGTTGTCATATTCAGATATAACGATTCCGGATAAACGATTGATTGATTGATTGAATAATTAACCTATACACTCTAGCCGAAAGTGCGCCGCACACCCAACCCTCCCAATTCGATCATTTAGCGTGTTCCCCAATCATGTCTACTGACGTCACCACGTGTTCTGGGTTCTTTTGTAATAACACGCACTCGCATCGCCCTTTTCGCGACCACTTCCTCCCCCACTTCTCCTTCTCCTCTTATCGCTGCTCCATCTCCTGCTCCGCCACACTATTCACATGTTCGCCTCTCCCCTCTCCTCTCGCACCTTCATCATCACACAATACGTGAATCGACTCGCCAAAATATCGGGGAGCGTCTGTTCTCTTCCATCATTCAAAGTACACATTTAGATCGCTATCGCCACACACTTTCACCGCTACTTCACTACTTTCACCATACTACAGTAACGAGGGGGAGAGTGAATCAATCTCGCAAAACCATCAAACCAACTCACACGATGGAGGGACATCACAAGACAGCACAAAGATGATCACTACTAATAACAAAGTGACGCGTCACTTTCAAAATGTCATGTAATGCGTCCCAAACAAATTGGGGAACCTGGGAAACATTTCTAGAAAGACACTCACAAGGAAATGCGCGTACGACTCGAGGGCCATTCCAAAGAGGGCGATCGGGTCCGTGTACGAGGCGCCGTGGCTGGAACGGACCATCTCTCTCTCTTTCTCCCTCTCTCTCTCTCCCTCTCTCCCTCTCTCTCTCTCTCTCCCCCTCCCCACTCACGCATCCACCAGGTGTTTCTCCTCGACCAGTGCCCCGTGGGCCGTACTGTACTTGCGCATGTGAGTCTCCATTACCTGAACAGATGCATTGTACCCTTGAGACTTACAAAGATGATACAATGAGAGAGAAGAGGGAAAGACATGAGGTGAGGGATTGTAAAACAAACGATGTAAATTGTTCATATTTGACAGAAACCGCTATTGAGGATTGAGTGAAACATATGAGTCGGGTTCAATTGCCTTTTTCGTAATATTATGAAGAACTGTGAAATTGGTAATAGTAAAAAATTCTGGAAATCAAAAGCATTTCGTTGCTGCAATGTAAAATTGTTCAAATTATAGATGATCGTCAATTTCGCACTTCTGTTATGCAAAATAGGCCCATGGATAACCCATGGACGACTTTGCAATTGTGCGCTTGTCGTGGCAAAACATTCGCCGCGCGCGGGAATCGAACACGAGAAGCGAGCGCGCGGATAACGCAACGATACCACTAGGCCATCCATCCATCCTTTTGCTGCGGCCTCTGAAAGACGGGGAACAATGCGCTGCGTTCCGAGAGAAGAGACTCGAAGATATCATGCTTAGTTTGTGAATGCAATGTTGTTTTGAAAAGAAAAAACCTATTCTCCTAATGTGATTTGGAAACAAAACAATCGATAATTCAAGAAACACTCGCAATTGGCATTAGCTATCACATAAGTTGCGCGCTGTCGACTATTGGTCAGTGGGCACGAGAAAGAGGGAGAGAGAGAGGAAGAGGGAGAGAGAGGGGGAGAGAGAGATCATCCAATTTCGACCCACTTGCATCTGCTTGCGCACGCAGTGCTTGTAGCCAGACTCGGCGTTGTCAACCTAAATATTTTTTTAAAAATTATGTTATCAATAAGAAAATGACTGTGATAAATGGATTTATTTTGTGAAACCGTTGTTATTCGGTGGCGCAACACTTCCCAACCAAAACAACATCGCACAAAGAAGTTTTTCCCCTCACACATCTGAGTAATACAAGCTGAAGCGCGTGAAGATATCGACACATTGCTTCAATAAATATAACTCTAGATCACCTGTCCCTTCTGGGCGAGTATGTCTGCCAGTTTGAGGGAGACTCCGATAAACTCCGGATCCGCGTCCCTCTTCCCGTGCAGCTCCATCAGACTGAAACGGGAAGGGAGGATAGAGATATAGGATAAGTAAAGTGATCCTGATCCAGGTAAATGTAAACACTCGATTAGAATACTTGAAATACGTTTCATACAAATATCATTATAACAATCACATTAAAAAGTCGAACAATCTTATAACGAAACTACGCTTCACGCAATCGATACAACCACCAACATATTCGATAGACTAATCAGTCGCTCAATTAGATGCATTCTAATCAATCGATAAATAGATAAATCAATCGATACCCACCGTCCGATGACGACGCGGAACATCTCCTCGGCCTTGTCGAGCCGGCCCGCCTGATAGTACGTGTTCGCAAGCTCATCGTACACCCTGAAGGAGGAGGGTGTCACTCTCTCTCTCTCTCTCTCTCTCTCTCTCTCTCTCTCTCTGTCCTCTCTCTTTCTTTCTTTCTCCTCTCTCTTCCTCCCTCCCTCTACCCCCCCCCCTCCCCACCTGGTGATTGGCAGTTCCTCCTTCCTCTCCCTCGCCTCCTCCAGTGCCAGCTCCAGTTGCATTATCGCCGCGTCGTACTTGCCGTACTTCCGGTCCAGCCACGACTCAAAAGAGATGCGTTACAAAACAAACAAATATGTATAACATAACTGACAACTCGGGTTTCTTTCAAAGCGCCACTACAATACACTGTTTTAGCGTATTAAATGTTACAAGAAACAATAATCGAGAAATCGAGTACCCAATCCAATAGAACCCGTAGATAAAAACGATGGTAACGATGGTAACCATCATCCTTTTTATATTTCAACAACACTAACAATACGCTTCATTAACAATGAAAATTTCAATAATAAATGTTTCCACACTTTTACTCATTTCCATATTTGTGGCTTATTGGAAACACCAGTCGAAGCGAATACCTGTTTGATCTTCTCCTTGAGTGGGTCCTTGTCCAGCTGGACTGCCTGTTCGATGCCCAGGAAATCCTTGACCGTCACCATCCACGACAGACCCAGCAGCGGGCCAGAGTACTGCCATCTAGGGAGAGAGGGAGGGTTGGAACATGGAACACCATAGGCACAGAATCAATCAATGAACAGTTCTTATAGGGAATTGAACTACTAGATCAGGACAAAGAAACACCGTGAGATTGAAACGAATCTGTAAATATTTCGCATCACTTACGGATGAAACATAACATTTCCAAAATACCACGCGTCAACTACACCACTTGCTATGCAAATTAGCTTTTCGTAACTTAAACTCAAACATAATCGATATTGAGCTGTACTATCAAATACACACATAACCAGCGTGTGAAACATAACAATTCCAAAACATTTCTTCAACCCACCTGAACCACTTGCCCTCTCCTCCTCCTCCTCCTCCTCCCTGCTGTCTCTGCTCCTCTCGCTGCTCCCTCCTTCCACTGCCTGCTCCTCCTCCTCCTGCTCCACTCGACGAGGCCACCACAGCCCGTCTCAGATGCCGTCCGCCACTCCGAAACACAGAGTGCAGCATCTGAATCGAATGAAACATTGATCCATGTTCGCATGTTCAATGCATTAGATGTTGGTTACAAGACAATGCAAAAATTGTACAAAGTAAAACTGTAACGTTCCAGATATTTCTCTCTAGGGTCAAGTAACCCAATAGTAAACAATAGTTGGAAGATTGTCACAGTGATTTAAAACTCTTTATTACATGCATTCTCTTCACCACACATATTGGCACGGGATATTTACACTCGAGTAACGCAAATAAATATCACGAAATATATAGAGCTCTGTAACAATACTCTCTACAATAATTATACCATCTAATCTCTCTGTTCCTAATCTCATATTGAGCACTCAACTCAACATGTCAGGCTCCGCCCCTCGAGGCCCCGCCCTCTCAGTCCATCTTGGGGGCGAACGAGGAGCCGCAGCTGCACCCCTTCTCGGCCACCGGGTTGTTGGTGACGCGAAACGACGCCTTCATCAGATCCTCCACGTAGTCGATCGTCGCGCCGCGCAGGTAGCCCAGCGACAGCTGAATGACTGGATAAGTCCCGCCCTCTCTGGCCACGCCCACCTCGTCCACCACCACCTCGACGCCCTCGCGCTGCAACACACTGTCGTCGTCGTTCACCTACAAAAATATATGTGAAATGTATAAACAAACAAATCACAAAAAAAACTATAGTGACAGATAAGTTTCATTTGTAAAACAAGTATACTGTTCAATGCCAAAAGACAATATGATTCGCGTCGCAAAAATGTCGAAAAAAGGCACAGATTGCCAAAACGAAAACAAAATCGTTCAACACAATTAAGATTTCACTACCAGTGCAAACATCAATCAAAACCCATTCAGTGAACGCGCTCTCCTTCCTCCTATCCCCTCTCCCTGCCCACCTTGCCGCTGTCGTCGACCTTGATCTTGTACTCGAAGCCACTGCATCCGCCACCGTCCACCTCCACCCGGAGACGCTCGCCACACTCCAGCACTGTCTGCGAGGACGAACAATGAACAGTCTCTCTCTAGAAGCGAGAGAGAGAGAGAGAGAGAGAGAAAGAGAGAGAGAGAGAGAGAGAGAGAGAGAGAGAGATTCCTCTCACCTTTAACCTCTCCACGGCCACGGGTGTGATCTTGAGCTCCTCCTCACTCAGCACCTTTACCTGCTTGTCAAACGACGCCGCGCTCAGCGAGAACAAGCGGCTGGAATCATTCCATAACCACAGACTCCGCCCCTCCACGCCCCGCCCACTCACCCGCTGCTCCACGCTGGTTGGCTGGTGCTCGGCCGCGAGAGCAGCGCCCGACAGAGCACCGGAGAAACGCGAGAAAACATCACTACAACAGCCAACTAATACAACATTCAACATCACATCACAAATCACTTCAGATAGTTTCACATCGACACAAACGATTCTTTGATTTTCAAGCAACACTGTACTGCTAATTGACACATTTCTTTATTTTTCAAAATATAAACTTCTTGAAACATATATTTCATATTTACAAAAATACACAATCATATTGCACGACAGAGTCGCATTCACAAAGCGAAGCAGAGAAAAGATACTTGGATTCATAAATCAGAGACAGTTGTCTAAAGCCTAGCGATGGTAAAAGCCGGGAAAATGATGTGACATATATGGGGTGAGATATGAGAGGACGTCCGACGCCTACAGATTCAAAAAAATGGAAGAGCGGGACATGAGACATGAGACAATTCAGCAATATTGGCGAGTGAAACACGGCGAGAGACAGAAGAAAGAAACGAGAGACTGTGAAAACATGCAAACGTATGAATCAATCGATACATCAATAATCCGATAGTCACAAACTCATCGTCGCGGCGGCGGCGCGGGAGACATCTGACCGCCGATGCGACGGCGCTGACGTTCGAATCTAAATTTGATACTTCAATTTCAAATATAGAATAAAATATAAGTTTCCCAACTTCATGAAACACTAATTGAGAAACGATAATAAATAATTCTCAGTTGAGACTGTCTAATCCACAACCATAAGCTATACGTTTCCCAAACTTCATATAACACTTATTGTGTACAATAATTAATCTCCTTTCGAAAAAAACTCATTATCTTGTAATAACAATGTTCCACGAGTCATACGTTTCTCAAAAGTCATTAAACAGACATTGCGCAAACACACCAATTAATCCAAAGGATAAATATAAACCACCGCCGTTTTGACAACCGCATAAAGATTCAAATCTTGAAGAATTGATATCAATCGATAAAGAACCCCCCGCGCACCTCCTCTCCATCTCCTCCAGCAGGCGGGGCGTGTAGCGCACCACCAGCTTCACAGTGCCCGTCGCAGACTTGAGCAGCTCCACCGCACGCTCGTGACACTCACACTCAACGTTCTGCAATATTACCGTACATGGTAGACTCATTACCAATTTCATTCACTATTCACTTCACCACATTAAGCACTAGACTTTTTACTTTCTTAATGTTTATTTACACGCTTGGTATACATATTTACGCTCAACTTGCCAAGTCAATCAATAATCGATAACCCCCACGCACCACTCCATTAACTGCGATGAGCTGGTCGCCGCGCTTCAGTCCGCCATGTCTGTCCGCCACTCCGCCGGGGATGATGCTGAAAGGAGCGACATGAATTATAGCTTACAGGACCGGGAATTCAGCAACACATATGTTTCATTCTATTGAGATATGCATTCTTGAACATATACCATAATGCTTCCTCGTTAAAAAATATGTAATTGTACAATAGGAAAATATATAATTTAAAAATAAACAAGATCACTCACCGTGAGATGTAGATGGGCGAGTTCTGCTCCTTACCGCCCATCACGTTGAAGCCGAGACCCTGTAACCATACACATCTCTCGATCTCCTTCTCCTCCCCCTCTCTCTTTCTGCCACTGCCTCCACCGTAGCATACCTCTAACATATCTACCAATCTTTTACAAAATAGGTTACATCATAAATTCAAATCACCGAGAGAAAGGTGGTGGACAATGATTCTTGGTTAGAAATTCCCAATTCCCACACCCACCACCCTCCTCCTCTCCCCACTCGCACCTGTTCCGTCTTGGGCAGCTCGACAATGCGTGGGTGGGCGTGTCCCTCTGCCGCCGCGAACGCCGCCACCGTAGCCTTCGCCGTGGCCGTCGCTCGCACCTGACACGGTAGGTATACACAGAGACACATACACCACCCGATTGATTTCTCGACAAGACGACAAGGACATATGAGACATATGAGAGTATACGAGAAAAGTATGAAAACCACAAAATATACGTATCACCAACTAATCATTGGGAGGAACGAACGTATATTGCAATACCACGACTGTGTTTGTATAATGTGAGAATAATTGGCAAACTGGCATACCTCCGGCGGTCCTTCAATGTCGACCGTTTCGAAAAGGTTCTCGTACACCTCGCGGACCGCGCCGAAGAACTCCGACTGCAGGATCTTCTGCAGCTGCGCCAGCTTCGGGGAGTTCACCTGCACAACACATATTGGATCACTCGCCAATTCATTGCTCACACGATTATATAGGTAGTTATGGATGTAATACATAGAACAGCATACAGTTCACCGATTCAATAAGAGGACAGGTGCATATATAATATAATGCATTACGTGCAGGCTCACTCACCTCGCCCGTCTTCTGTACATGTTCGATGAGTTCGAGGATGCGGTGGATGTCGCGCTCCAGATTCAGCCCCTCCGCATTAGGCTTATCCATCTACAGCAATATGTAAATGATGCAATGCAATACGAGAAGTATAGGTATTGAACGGCTCCGACAACCGGTTTAGTGCATCGCAAAACTGTTCGAAATATAGTTTAATAGTTTATACAGTGTGCGCGCAAACAAACAAGAAGGAAAACAACGGAACCGTAACGATAATCTATCTATACTCTCTAACTGGACTACAAAACGGAGAAGGGGGTGATCCGTGATCAGATCTCGGCGACCAGGTTGTAGTTCTGGCTCGGCTCGAACGGGATGATGTTGAACGTGAGCTTCCTGATCTCCATGCCCTGAACATGATTGTGCATAAAAGTAATAAGCAAATAATGTAATTGTAAAATGAGAACGAAAGAGTAACACACCTGTTTGTGTTCGTAGATGGCCATCTCGGGCTGAGCCATGTCCGGGTCGATGTTCTCGGTGGTGATGCGCACCACACCGTCGCAGCTCGCCTTCAGCAGCTTCTCGCCGCGGTCGTTCATGTAGTACACCTACAACAACACGTTCCATACCCAGCAAAACAGCACGTCATCCCATACAGAACAAAACCTGTTTCGTTTTCTCCCCCATTCTCCCGGATGCAATGTGACCACTCACGTTGGCTCCGGGGTGGTAGTTGAAGGTCTGCTGGCAGACGAGCATCTCGTCCTTGCGCACCGTCTCGCCGTCGGTGCGGTAGATGCCGCGGAACGGCAGGTTGCGCGGCGGCTTCAACAGCCCACGTGACTGCTGCACCAGCACCACGCTGCGTTTCAAGAGCGACATCTGAGAGTGAAACCGACATTAGCACGAAAATAAAAGAGTTGCACATTTTGTAATAATAAAAATGAGTGGAACGTGAATAAAAAGTGAGTAATATTGATTTTTACTTCAGTAAATTAAAATATGACAAAGTACAAATGCCGAATATTTGGCAAAACATCAAGGTGTAAACATGCACATCATAGCAGGCTCCGCCCACATTCCACGACGTACTAAATTAAAAATAGAAATGAGCTTACAACGTTAGAAAAATTAATTTATTGATTAAAAATACGTTTATTGAATAGGTATGATTATACACAATTCATTACAGCAAGCGCCGACACGAAAATCGATTCGTTTTCAAGAGAGATGGCCGAGTTTGGTTTGGCGCGTGATCCGGTGTGCAGCCCGCCCGCATGATAAATACCGGTCAGTTCGATTCGCTGGCTCACTCCTGTCTTGTTCTCGGTCGCGAGCGGTCGTTTCTCTTTATTTTCTCTCATTTTGTGTTTTCGCTCGTTTCTGGCCTAAAATGTGCGCGTTTTGCTGATACGTAGGTTGATACCGCGATCGCGAGAAGTTTAGTTCTGCATGATGCGTAGCACTTGTCCGTTCAGCTCTTTCGAAACTCTGCATGCGTTGCATTTGTTTATGTTATGTGCACCCTTTACTACGAAACTGTAAAATCGCGTTAATATTTTTTCGCCTTTCAATCAATTTATGATGGTTTTTGCAGGTTGCACATCAGCTGATCACGATGGGAAAGCGCAAGTCGAAACGCGCCCCGCCTCCTAAGGCCAAATCTGTGATGCCGCTCGACACGCAGTTCAACTGCCCCTTCTGCAACCACGAGAAAGTTTGCGAAGTGAAAATGTGAGTAATATTCATTCATTTTCTCCTCAATTTCGTATTTGTTCAGAATTGTTTCATCATGTTTATCTGTTTCATCATGTTGTGCAATGTTGACCCATATTTGTTGTTGCAGGGACCGAGATCGGAACATGGGCTACATCCAGTGCCGAGTATGCATGGAGGACTTCCAGACGAACATCAACTACCTGTCGGAGCCGATCGACGTCTACTCTGATTGGATCGACGCCTGCGAGACGGCCAACACGTGAGCCGTGCACACCATTGATCTCCTCGTCCTGTCAAGTTACGTATGTCTAGCCGCTTTATCACATTCTATCCCGCACCGCACCTAGTGTTTGGATGTTGGATTTTCATCGTGTTTATCCGGGAAGGGGTTCGAAATCACCACCATTGGATTTCCGATCTCACTACGCTCTCCGATATCCTCAAATATTGTTTCATGTTGGTTCGTCGTTGTTTCGTCCCGTTGTATGTATCCCCAAACATGTATATATTCATATCGATGTCAAGTTGTTCAAATTAAATTAAAACCAATAAACATTTGAAAAATTGTATTCCCATCGCATTTGGTGTATCGCAACGCCTGCACAAAGATTATGCAATCTCCCTTTGGAACGTGTTTTGAAAGACGGGTTGAAATAGAATGCGGGACGATTAATCTAATTTATTAAACGCGCTTCAAATATCTCTGGGAAGAACAAGAGACTAGGGCGAGAATATGGCAGGGTGCAAATTGTCTACAAATTATGATGAGCAAATACACGTGAGACTCTAGAAACGTACAAACAATAAAACGTGTTCAGTATGATATAAAATGCAAAATACAATGTATAAAAATCTCGTTGTGGGATATTCAATATGGAAAGTGTCAAAGAGTACAGTAGAAGAAGCAGATCTATTCGAGGGTCATGATGTGCAGGTCGATGCAGGCCTCCATCAGACAACCGACCGACCACGCTTGTGCCTGAAGTATTGATTGACTATCGATCGGTATCCGTCTCCCCTACCTGACAGCTGCCGTTACAGTACTCTCCGTTGTGCTGGGTGAGCTCGGGAAGTGAGCGCCACGGAGAGTGACGGAGGTGGTGGATATAGGTGCCGAGACGGGAGCGCACCTCCTGAGATACGGTAAATTGGATACTGTATTTTGAAAGCACGGTACCTTCTTGGCGGCCTCCCAGTAGATGCCTCCGAGGATGTTTCCGATGGCGAGACGGGCGCGCAGATAGAAGCACGCCACCCACACCCACTCGGGGCCCTGGAAGAGATGAAGAGGAGTTGATTCCAAATTCAGAAAGAGTTGCACACTTCACATCCACCCTATCCCAGCTATATTACTCACGTCAGCCTAGAATCGTAAGGAATTTCAAGAATTAGATATTGACAGCCGCATCAGCATTGAATACCAATCAACTTTCTAACAACAGACAGACCCGAAGTCAGTTACGAATAGTTTCGAAGATATTGACCGCTCGCTACTTTAGAATAAAGAAAAAGAAAGCCAGTCTGTACCTGGTGGTAGTTCCATCCCTTGGCCGTCTTCTTGTCATCGCCGTCGTCGTCGTTGTTGTAGTAGCCGTCGTACGCCCAGTCGCTTAAATCAATGATTTAATCGATAATCGATCGATAAGTGACAGACAAAATAATTTTCTACCGTAATCCTAAGGGAACGAAACAGATCAAATTATTCTCCTACCGTAATCCTAAGAGAACGAAACTGATCAAATTAATTTGCCACCTACGTGGGATCGAGCGTCTTGATTCCGATCGGTCCGAGCAGCGCCATCATCGCCACGTCGAGGGCCATCCACGCGTTGAGCGGGTTGAGCAGCGACGGAGACTGGAAAGGGGGGCGGTGGAGGATACTGTAGCTTGGGGTACTGTACCGAGGCGAGTGCGATGGTGAAGTTGCAGCGCAGCTGGAAGTCGGTGTAGCCGGCCGACGAGCCGTGCGAGTCTTTCACGATGCCGCGCCTGGAAACAAAAAATAAAATAAATGAAGCTGAGGCGACCTTGGTCAGAATTCACAGGATTCACAGATCCTAATATATAGAAAACGCAATGTCCGTCTGTCTGTAAGTGACGCTCATGCGACACTCTCTAACTCTATAATACCCCAGCCGGCGCCAGCATGTAGTGGAGTAAACAGAGTCAGACTAGGAAAGAATGGCGAGTTGAAACAGCAGCCCTTGGAGGTTGGAGACGACCGTGGCTAGCTCATCAAGATACTCATCAGGATAAAAGGTGGGTGAGGAGCTAGGAGGCCGACCTGTTGATGTACTGTCCCTCTGCCGTCTCCTCGACAAAGAAGTGCTTCTCGAAGGAAGCGGCGATCTTCTCCGACCAAGCAAGCCACGTCCAGCGAGACCCGTCGGCTGAATAGAAAGATCAGCTCGTGTCTTCCTACTTCAAAAAACCTAAATACCGTGATTAAAATGTCTAGCGAGTCATGAAAGATCAAAACCATCAAAAATTCATGAATGATCCACCCACCCCTCTCGCCACCGTCCGTGCTGATGAGTCCCTTGCCCGCCCAGACAGACATCTCCTTGAGGACTGCGTGCGCCAGGGCCTGGAGAGGGAGGGGTAAGAGAGAGAGGGAGAGGGAGAGAGAGAGAGAGAGAGAAGGAGAGAGAGAGACCCACCTGCAGTTCCACGGCGGCTCCGTCCCTGGGAGAAGCCGGCTCACCGCGGTTGCCAGCCTGCAACCAGTCTCTCACTTTCACCCAATCACAATTTGCTATACAAACATAATTTTGATAAGTTGATTTGTCTTTTAAATTGAGTACAGTGCAAGTGCTAGAAAAGAAGCGATATTATTCTGCCTGTTTGTGGACACAGTTATTGATGTGTCTGTGAAACGTATACAGCAGTTCTGATAAGTGTCTGTGAAACGTATACAGCAGTTCTGATATGATAATGCATAATCGTATAAAGACTGTTCATGATCACAATACAAAGGCAAACGCTATTAAAGCAACAAGACTATACAAGATACATAGCCAACGTGAAAAAAATACCTTATCCGAGCTGCCCATCTTGTCCATCCACGTGCCGCAGTTCCACCTGGAAAACGAATCAATAAATCAATAATCAATCAATATCGACTACCTGTTGCCGCCGTGCACGAATCCAGTCTCCTCGTCCACATAGATCTTGATGTTGAAGCCTGGAAGAATATTCGATAAATATCAGGCTCTATCACCAATAGTCTCCAAAACGAGACTACTACTATCTTTCGTCCATAACTCCTATTGAATGTGTCCTAGTGTCCGACAGCACAAGCGACCCACTCTAATAATGACACTCATTCAACAGAAAGGTGAACTCATCGATCTATAGTGTTCCCTTTTTTGACCGACATAGACAGCTTCTAGACAGCGCATGCAAATGCGCTCATTGCTGTCTGATAAAATGACGGCGACCGGTCTATAGACATCAAAACTGTGTTTATCGATCGATATCAAGCCAACTAGGTGGAAAATCAAAAATCGGGCTCTGTGGAGCCCTCGGCCTACTTGTCAACCATGTACTGTCAAAACGCCATCTCTCTAGCTCTATCCATCGCCGAAAAAAGTGTACCTAACTGAAATGATTATGCACATAGTGCTCAATTACAAGAAAACGAAAGTAGATACAACATTCTAGTTTTCACACATCTCTTTGAGTATGGAAGGGTCAATTGTTGTGGAAGTTTGAGCTCTACATCTGTTTTCGTTGTTGTGTTATGAGCTACTTTGTGAAATCATGCAATCGTGTTAACCGAAATTGCGGCTCGCCAAACAATTAAATCAAAAATCGGGCTCTGTGGGGCCCTCGGCCTATATAAGCACCATCTACTGTGAAAATTTCATATCTCTAGCTCTTTCCTCCGCCGAAAAAAGTGTACCTAACTGAAAAGCTCAAATCAGATAGAGCTCTACAACATGTCTATTAGAAAAGTTACAGTGTGCAGGTAATTGCGAATCTCTTTGGATATGAAATAGTTAGTTTCTGTGAAAATTTGAGCCTCCAATCTCTTTTTGTTTCTGAGTTATGAGCTACTTTGCAAAAGCATACAACTGAATGAACTGAAATTGCGGCTCAACAAAATCGAAAATGAAAAATCTGGCTCTGTGAAGACGTCGGCACACATGTGATACAACTACTGTGCAAAATTCAGATCACTAGCTTTTTCCACCGCCGAAAAAAGTGTACCTAACTGATTTGAGTTCATGTAAACAAGAGGTTTACGGTAGTTGTAGTATGACAAATGGCAATTTTGACATAACTAGTGTATGTGGACGTGTTAATGGTACGACATATTTCAAATCGAGCAAGTTTTATACACTAGAAAAGGAGTACTCCTGATTTGAAAGTTTCATCAGATCCAATTGAAAAGCGGAAAAGCGACCGCGCTGACGCGCAATTGTAAGAAATGACAGCCAAATGAGACATTTGCATAATATTCGCATCTTTCGTCGCGTCTAATATTCCGGCCTTCCGAATTTGTCGGTCAGAAAAGGGAACACACTATATCACACTTCATGGCTCGCACTCTCGTCCCTCCGTCACTCGTCATGGCAAATATAAAGTGGAAGAGATTCTCTGTACTCTTCAACACACCACCCACCCTCGTTCCGCATGTGCTCGTCTATCCTTCCACCCGCGTTCCTCTCGCGGTACTCGATGCCCCGCAGGTGGCGGGACACAGCCTCCACGATCACCTCCCGGAGGGGCTGCTCCTGGAAAGATGAACTTTACTCTCTCTCTCTCGCTCTCTCTCTCTCTCTCTCTCTCGCTCTTTCGCTCTCTCGTTCTCTCTCTCTCTCTCTCTCTCTCTCTCTCTCTCTCTCAGAGTTCTCACATGCCCCTGTTTATTGTAATAATGGCATTTTATTTTTCGCGAAACTACTAGTGATATTGACACTGAACGGTGTCAATAGATATTTGAACACGTTGATAAACGTACAATAGGCAGTACTTCTATCTATCACAATCTATCACATATTGCTGTCACAGAACGTTGCTCCAGTCTGGTACCCTGACGAAACATACAATGAAAGGTCATCTTTTTTCTATCATACATTTATCCATTCTCCCCCATATTTTCCGCACCCATTCAATTCCTTCTTCTACTCTTTTTCCATACTTTCTCCCCCTCCTATCTCTCTCCTCTCTCCCCCACTCACCTTCTCCTCCTCTCCGAACTCTGTCGTGTCTTGCGGGTAGATCCTCCTCACAGGTGCGGCCAGGATAGACTCGCCATCCGGGGCATGCTCCACGTATCTGGAAGAAGGGGTTGAGAGAAAGGAGAGAGAGAGGAGAGAGAGAGAAAGGAGAGAGAGAGGGAGAGGGAGAGGGAGAAGGAGAGGGAGAGAGAGGGGGAGAGAGATACTCACTTTACAATCGAAAGCAGCCAGAACCAGACAGCGTCGCGGCAGTTGTACCTGAATTTGAGACTTTATTCTTAATAACTCCAAAATTGACTTTCAGATTCAGTTTATTACAATAGGCCTACACCTACATCCGTGACATTGATGCCCACGCGACATTACTTCTTCTTGTAAAAAGTGAAGCATATTCAAATTATCATCATCATCATTCAACAGAAATTGATCATAAATGCAAGAGACCGTCGGCCGTCGGAAGAAACACACACACACAACCTCTAGAAACAGGGGGTACAAATCAGGTTACACATACGCAAAGTACGAAGTTCTAGTATTAGAAGTTACATGAGAACTGAGAACGGAATGAACAACAAGTAGACCGCGAAGAGCTCTTACCTGGCGCCCTGTCCCTCTGCGAGCAGGTTGGGGATGAGACCGTGGCGGAGAGAACCCGCGTAGGAGAGGATAGTAGCCCTGGAAGGAGGGAAGAGGTTGTCAATGTCACTTTAAACTATACTCTGAAAAGTAGGCTTCACTCCTAGAATTTACATTCATGAATCTCATCAACAATATCTTGTGTGTATTCTCAAATGATTACCAATAGCACGTACGCATCCACGAGACCACCGAAATCCGTGTCATTGGAACTTGCAGTAGGCATTGTATCACTATACTTTACCATATTCCACCGTAATTTACGTAATCGATATTGTGTGCGCTGCTACTTGATTCGAGATAAACATTCTGATTCTGATCCTCAAAAATACAACTCAGTCTAACAGTCAGCAATCCCGCCACTCACTTGGCCTCTCCATATCTGCCAGTGGAGAGGAGACAGCCTGGCAGGGCGATGAACGTGTCCCTGCCCCAGTTCCTCCAGATGCCAGTCGAGAAGTGCGGCAGACCGGCAGACAGAGAGGTCGGAAGGCAGTCCTGATGCACGTACATTGGAATTCCAACTACTATAGATATGTTTCACGTCCACCATTACTCGCTATTTGAACATCTCATAACAATCGGTTGTTGTTGGTTGTTGATGAACATTGGAAAATAATACATCTATACTCATTCACACATTATGTTCACGTTAGCGACGTGAAATACGTCCAACGAAATACATAATTCAAAGATTCTTCGCGATAATGTCGATCATATTTGCTCGACATTCTCTGATGGATCTCTGATTCTCTTATCTCTAAAAACAACTCCCCACCTTGAGTTCCTCCTCAATAGAGGGTGGGAGGGGCGCCATTCCCGCGCCTGGAACGTGGCCCATGAACGCCACAGACGCCAGCGCCAGCTGCTTCATCACCGCACCCGAAGTCGACACGCGGCTGAGTAAGGGTACGGTAGAGTTACGGTATACTGTACTTTGGTATGCTTACGGTACTCACGGATGCATCATGTCGAGCACACGCTGCCTCGCTTCGCGCGCCATTCGAGAGACGATGCCCTCAAAGTAGCAGGGACTGGAAAAGTTACAAATAAAAAATATAAGTTTCAACTCAAAATCAACGTAGAATGTAGAATTCCGTGTATCAATAGTCGATCATTTTCTGTATCCAACCCACGACATACCACTAATAAATGTTGTAAACTATGATTTTAGGAAAAAATATCATGCTTGTCACACTGACCGCAGGTAGTGTGGCATCGAAACGAGCGGGGCGAGGAGGCGCGAGTAGACAGACGAGAGCTGGAGAACGAGGATCTCTCTCTCTCTCTCTCCTCTCTCTCTCTCCCCCCTCCCTCTCTCTCCCTCCCACTCACCCCTCCCATTCCGTGCTTCTCCACCCTCCTCGCAATGTAGTCGCACAGCCACGTGCCATCGCTGACAATTGAATAAATACACTATCCATTGTATTCAATGAAAGGATAAACCTCTGAAATCAATAAATCAATAATCCACTACCGAATATTGCCGCAGATCGGGTGTCCGAGGTCGTTGTTGTCACGAACGTGGTCGAGCAGCGGCACGATTCCTGCACAGAAAACATTTTTGTTACAGTATTGTTCTCACTCGGCCTCATCCGAGTAATTTCTTGAATCGGGGGATAGATACCCTCCAATATTCTTACAACGAGACTGTGCGCACCCATGAGTCCGGCGTAGACGATTCTTCCGTGGGTGGGAATGTCGTAGCAGCCGTCGCCCACGCACACACGCTCCTCCTCCTCGCACGAGAACAGCACCTGAGAGGGGGGGGGACTCTCTCTCTGTCTCTGTCTCTCTCTCCTCTCTCTCACATGTAGATACTTCGTTGTGGTAAAGGTATAATGCGCCCGTGGGTGGCCTACCCTGCGGGTTACCTTCGCAGCAGACTGCTACCAATTTATCACCTTGGTACGGTCAAGCGCCCGGGAGGGGGATCGAACCCCTGACCCACCGAGTGTAGCGGACATCGCTAACCACTACACTACGCGGTGCTCAAAACGTATAGAACAAAACAAAAAATCTCTCTCATACTACAACCCACTCTTGTTTCACATCCAGCATCCACTAATGGTACAACACATGTAGAAAGCGAGATACTCTGCCCATACCTTGTTCATCTCCCTCATCGTCAACTTGTTCAGCTCGGCTCGCAGCTCTCCCACCAGGGCGGACTCGCCCGAGATGATCGACTGGGCAGACGAGATCGAGGCGGACGAGGCGGGGTCCAGACGGATCCTGCAGGCTCTCTCTCTCTCTCTCTCTCTCTCTCCTCTCTCTCTCTCTCCTCTCTCGTCTGTCTTCCTTCTCCCCACTCCACTCGTTCTAATCACAGCGGAAAAAGGTTAGGAAGATACTAATAAAACTAAGAACTAAGAAACAGCCACCCACTTGATGGCGACGACACTGCCGCTGGCCAGCCCGGTCAGCTCGACCCAGTCCCCGTTCAGGCTGAGCATCTCCGCCTCGCCCGGCTGGATGTGCTCCCGCACCTGCACCGTGAAGCAGTCCGTGCCCACCAGGGTCGAAGACGATTCTGAAGAGAGTAGGTGGAAAAAGATGCCAGTTGAACACGATCTATACATGATCCGACGAGATTCGTTGACGATTCAAGGAACCAGTTGAAAAAATTGTAGCGATTGGGTGATTAAAAAATCAAAAGCTCTGTTATTATTTTCAGAATGAAAGAGATAGTATATGGGACAAAAGTGAAACTTAACTAAACCTGGAAACAGGGTTATGGAAATGTTTCGGCTATCTGTCGTGTTCATTTGTGATCGAATTATAAAATTTGCGGTTTTATTACATTGCCATGGCCCACTAAATCATCTACTCTTACAGCGCTAATGGAAAAAAGACATCTCATGCATGTGAAATTTATGTTCTATGAAACACCCAAAAGAGAAACAGGTCAAATTAATATCTCTCATATCGTAATTCTCGAAGAATTAAAAACGTAGCGTAACTCACCCGGAGTGCGCTCTCCCTTCACCTGCACCGTCTTCATCTCGAACAGAACCTCCTCCAGCACACCTGAAATCAATCAATATCAATCGATACGGTGACGTCATATATGTTAAAATATATGTACAATGTACACGTGTACCAGACATCAAATGGGGGGGGGGGTGTTGCCGACTTCCTAATGCAATATTGTCATATCAAAACCCGTATAAAAGCAGGCGCAAAACGCTACAAACACACATCGCCCTTCTTTTGCTCACATTTAGTTCTACAGTGCCTTTTGCAGATGAGACTCTTTCTCTGCACTCTCGCGCTCCTAGGAGTCGCCTCGGCCGGATACGTGAGTCTCTCCCCCCCTCTCTCCCACCATCCCTCCTTCCAGCGCCACTCTGCCGGCTTCAAGTCTTCGCAGGCCATGCTGGACAGCCGGCAGGAGGAGACCAGTAACGTGGCCGCCCTGCGGCGTGCCTTTGACATGCTGAATCCAGGCGCGAGGCAGCCGAGGCTCAGTACCCGTCGTCCGAACACTCGCCGACCGCGCATGTTCAAGACCTTCCGCAACCCCATGATCTACTCCCGCGGCAACCGCCACCTCAAGAACATCGCAGTCGGCCGCAGCGACGGCTACCGTCCCGGAAAGTAAACACTCACTTTTGAGTAATTGAGCTATTTCGAATCGATAAAAGTTTGCATTCCCTACTGACAAACAGATAAGTTCCACCAAGTAAAGTAAACAAGTCACATCGAAAAAGTGGTGCAAGACCATCACAACCTGATAACATCTTCAATAACAGAAGCCAAGTACAAGTACGTACAAAACTAAAAAAAAACAGTCGTTTCAACCACCATACTATCAGTACGAGTGCGATGAGTATTCGAAGGCGTCCAGGGAACAACAATACCATCCGCTCACCTCCGACAGGGAAGTGCTTGAGGTGCACCCTGTCTCTCTCGAGCCTCGACCCGTCGAATGCCGTATGACACACCGCCACCACGGTCTCGTGCGTGCGCGGGTTGTGACGAGTGATCGCCACCACATCGACAGACATCTGGTCCACGAACACCTGTACGGTAAGAGACGGTACTCGATAGATACTTCAATACGGTACTTCAATCTACCGTACCTGCGTGTAGCCGTTTGCCGCCAGCCACGCGTGCAGATCGTTGAGCACCTGAGTTAGTAATTAATGACCGATCAATAATTCAATCGATATTCGATATACCTTTCGTCCCTTAGTGATTCCACTGGCCTCGGTGATCGTCTCGCCCCAGCGAGAATAGAGACGCTCCTCGGACACAACGTGGATCTGCAAGCATCTCTCTATATCTCACCCCTCTCTCTCGCTCCCTCTCATCTCTCTCTCCCTCTCATCTCTCTCACTCTTAATTTTCACTTTTCTTCTTTCACCATTTCTGATTGTTTTTCTGATTTTTTTTAATCCTACCGGAGTCAAGTGTTATGCTCATTACGATTAACCAAATCTGCTAACTATACCAAACCACTGAAACATACAATGAACCACATGTCCGAATGCTTTCTTTTCGATATTTCCTTTTTCCACCTCTTTCTCATGCTCTCTTTCCGACACACACACGGACCTCCTTTTCTATAACTGAAATTCTATAATCAAAAAAGGCAGATTGATCAATTACCACCGACAGGGTCTCACGAACTATACCAAACAAGTGCAGTGAACAATAGTCTGTCTATCCAAACCTCCTTACTCTACCCCCTCTCCCTCTCCCTCTCCCCCCTCTCCCTCTCTCCCCCCCCCCTCACCGCATGCTCGACCATCTCGTCGTATCCACGCGTGCTTCCGGCCGCGCACCCAGCCATGGCTAGCATACCGGCTGTCGGCAGCAGGTCCCAGATAGAGCGGGTCTGCAACACGGAATGGTCCTCTCTCTCTCTCTCTCTCTCTCTCTCTCTCTCTCTTCTATTCTCTCTCTTTCCCCTCCTCCCACATGAATCGGCGACGGGTTGTCGTGGCTCTGATCGAGGAAGAGAGCGTGCGAGACCGACTGCGGCGCCAGGCGGGTCGATTTCTAAAGTACAGTAATCCTTACCTAACTACAGTACTCATACCGTACCTGTATCATGGCGCCGACGACGTCTCCTCCGTAGCGATACACCAGCCGTCCCTGCTCGTGGCTGTCGTGCGCCGATTGCGCCTCTGAATACAGTAACCCCAGTGATACAGTACATTTTACAGTAATTTGATAGTACCCAATATGCACATCAGTTCGCACGAATCCTGTGCATCCACTAACTCTATGTTTCACTCCCAAAACAACTCATACTATCAACTTTCGTGATCAATATCTGATGTGACTGATGTGAGCGTAAATGTTCACGTTAATATCTACAGATTACATCGCTACCGCACCCCAACTACCACACCCTTGATGAGGTTGCTACAGTCCCTGACAACTTGCACGTTATTACTTCTCCCTTGTCGTAAAAATAAACATATCAATATACCGTACCCCTGATGAGGATCGCTACCGTACCCCAAATGACAGCTACCGTACCCCTGATGAGGCTGGTGATGCCGAGTCGGTTGACGAACATGTTGTCCTTCTGCTCGCTGCCCGTGAACAGCTCCGCAAACACGTACAGATCCGGGCGGATCTCGCGAGCCGCGCGAAGCAGGTACTGTAACATCGTGTACGGTACTTTGAACTGGTGCTACCGTAATCTACCGTACCTCAGCCACGTGAATCGGAGTGCCGTGGGCGTTATCGATGCGGAGACCGTGGAACACAGACGCGCACTTCTGGCTGGAAAGGTAAAATCAATAACATTCAAAAATCGATAAACAATCAATACTCACGTGTACTCCTTCATCGTGTCCCACAGGTAGGGGCAGTCCTCGGGCTTGTCGCCGTAGTTGAGCTTCACACTATCGCCCCAGCAAACCAGCTGGCGGCGGAGGTACACCTGTAAACAGGTAAACAAGTAAACAAGGTAAACACACCTCCGAGGTGGGCAGGGCAAAGTTGTCGAGCGCGTCGCCGCCCATCGTCCAGCCGTTGAACGCCTACAGTAATCCACAATATACCGTATACCAAAGAAATCTACAGTAGTTTATGTATGATGTACCGGTATGATTAGAGTTGTGTACCATATACCTAACAAAATCCGATACCGTACCTGCAGGTACGCTCCAGTCTTGGAGTCGTACGCCAGATTCTCCTCCTCCTCCCAAGAGGACACGGGAAAGGTGTGCAGGAAGTAGCTGAAGTAATCAATACCAATCGATAATCAATCGATACGCACTCTGTGAGAAGCGGCGCATTCTCGGTGACACGTCCCTTGCGCGGTCCGTGGCCATCGACGCGCTCGTATCTGGAAGGAAGGATTCGATAATTAATCGATAAATCAATACATATGAGAGAGTGGTATGAATAGGGAACATATCGTTCACTGTATGTTTCAGTTATTTGGTATAGTTTGCGCCACTTCGGCGGCTGGAATGATCATCGTCAGAACTGATTATCGTCAGGAAGATAAATCTAGAAAGAGACAAAGATAGACACATCGAGACACACACACAGACTTAGAGATGAGAGAGAGAGAGAGAGAGAGAGAGAGATCCCCCCCACCTGATATGCCCGAGCACGGCCCCCATGCCGTCCATGCACACTGCCCATCCGTACCGCCCGCCCTCTCCGTTCAGCTCCTCCAGCCGGTGACGCAACGCCGCCGCGCACGACGCAACGTCGCTGAATACGTATACGGTACTTGGAATCATACGGTACCTTCCCGCTACTGTCATAGGCTATAATCCTAATACTGTCCTTAGCTACAGTATCACACGATATACAACGCTACTGACTCTGTCTGGTGGTAGATGCGCACAGCCTTGTCCCAGTCGACGGTGCGTCCGAAGCGGCGCCACTCCGCGTCTGGCTCGAGAGACAGGGGAGACGGGTCGGCGGAGAAGATGTGCTCCACGGGGCGGTCTGAACGAGCAGTACACCGTAACCCTTGCTGATACCTACTGTTTCGCAGTGGCCAAAAAAAACTGTACCTCGTACGCCTGGGACCTATTCTCTTCCAAAGTAACAAAACACACGTATATATTTGTCTGATAACTTTTTGCGCACAATACTGGTCTACCGTACCCTTGATGAGTCTACCGTACCCTTGATGAGTGCCTCGAACTCGGCGACGAGCTTGTCGACGTCGCACTGGAAGAACTCGTGCATCCGACAGCGGGGCAGGATCTCGGTGCGGAGAAGGTACTCGAGAGACTGCAACAATGAGTTGTCTGCCTCTCTCTCTCTTCATATGTCTCTACAAAATGTCTGAATTGATACCTGATTTTATTATCACTTACTTGACCGTATATTATGCATATCACTAAAAACCTATACTCTCCCATACTTGCAACACTTCAAAAATATGTGTATAAAAGAAGCAGACAGTTCTCCTAACTTCTTTCATCCCTCTACTTCAACATATCTCTCTCTCTCTCTCCTTCCCTCTCTCTCTTCATCCCGCTCTCTCTCTCTCTCTCTCTCTCCCTCTCTCTCTCCCTCCTCTCTCCACTCACGTGCATATGATGTGCATTGTCGATCACGGCCGGCACTCCCCTGTGCTCCCACTTTCCCTCCGAAATCTCGCGGCCTGTAATCGATAAATCAATACCGTTGGAAAATTTGCCTTACAGGGGTTACATATTTTTTTCTCACCGTTCAATTTGTATGATATGCAAGACATGAACCAAGTGAAAAAAGAATGAGAGATTATGGGGCTAGTGAATTCGATAAGATACGGACAAAATATGATGCATGCAAGCAAAATATGAAAATTGAATTGATGAGAAATAAAAAATCGATAAACCATTTAAAAAAAAAAAACTAAAAGACAATTGGCGCAGAAAGGAAAGAAAAACTCTAGACGGAAGGAGTGGTACATGGTAAGAGAGATGCAGCAAGGAGTTGTTAGACATATAAAACTTTGATCACTCACCAAAGTGGTGCAGCACCCTGTCCAGCACGTACGCGGGTCGGAGGTGCGGCGAGTTGGCGCAGTTGTACGCACACTCGGGGTGCTCCTGAACCGAATATGTCTGAGTACAGTAACCTGGTCAGTACCCCGTTCTGAACCGTGATACAGTTCCTCGTTTGATTACAGTAACCCTTACTCCCCACCGTACCCTGAGCCAGTCGGCGTTCTTGGCTGCGTGGTTCCACACCACATCCTGCACTGTGAGCGTGTTGTGCTCCTTCTCGAACTCGCTCACAACAGCCGCCACCTCGTCGTACGAGAGACCCTGCCCGTTCTGCAAACAGGTATACGGTAGGTACCAGTACAGTAAGAGCAGGATTGTGTGTGCTACCAGATCATGCTAACATTGTATATCGGAATCAGGCTGGAAGGGCTTGACCGACCTTGCCGAGCTTAGGATTGAGCTTTCTGTGGTCCTTGAGTGAGTAAGAGGAGTTGGAGATGCCGAGTTCGTGGATGGGAGTGAGGTGGATCATGTTGTATCCGGTGCGGGGCGCTGCGAGAAGACGAGACGACCACTCGTCGATCGGACCTGCAGGAAAGTTGAACAAGGGCAAAAAGGAAAATACAAAATCTACCCATTTATACGCTAGAAAAGCCTTATTATACGACTAGGTCAATACGCCAGATATTTCACGTGAAGATTTCTAGGCAACATGGAAATAATATAGTAAACAACAGAGCCTGAACAACTATACCGAGTAGCTTGGCGAGGTACGTCTGGCAGGTGATGCCATCGAGAGAGAGCGGCCGGCCGTTGCACATCAGCTGCGGGGACACCAGGAAGTAGCCACTGCCAGAATGCGCCATTCTGAAAGGAAACGCGTGAACACCTATGCATACAAGTAGAATGTGCAGTGTACAGTTTAGTAAACAGGTAAACAACCCACTCTCCGTCGATGGTGAACTGGTAGCGGAACGCGCCCGCGCGATCACACTTCACATCGGCCACGGCCGAGAGGTGGTCACCCTGTGATTACGGTATGGTGATCAAGGGATATGGTAATGTGAATATAGCTACGGTACCTTGGAGGCGCTGGTCCACGTGAGCGGAGTGTCGCCAGTGAGAGAGGTGGTGATCTGCAGAAAGGAGTTGGAGGAGGTCATTATGAAATCAAAACGGACCTGCACATCGGAGCCGAGCAGACTGCCGCCCCGAACAAAACGGACCGTCCAGCCTGAAAAAATATAGTTTTTTTTGCTTGCTTATCATAAACGTAAACAAACAAACAACAACACAAACCTTTTTCAATGCGCCGAACGACGGTATCGAGGTTCTCGTCCTTTTCGAGAACTATTATGCGAATCTGGTCAGACGCCGTCATCTTTAATAAAACTGCTTTGAAGCAATGGAAAAGAAACAAAAACGATGAGAATTGCGGAGCGACTGAAATCAGCTGTTTTTTCGCGCCAAAATTGGTGTAGTGTATGGTAGTGCGCGAGGGTCAGTGTCGAAGTAATGCACAATAAAATGTTCGGCAAAGTGAGTCAATCAAAGCGAAAACACACCACGTGTGTCTTCTTTTCTTTGCTTTCTCTCGCTACCGACAGAGTGTTTTCTCTATCAGATATATCGATAACACAGACCAGCAATGTTTACACACTAGCCACTAGTCGACCGATAACGTCAATGATGAAACACTAAGCAGGTAAACAATCCCAATATTCGTCGAAACGACGATTGAACGTATGATCTCGGAACTACAACGGGTATGAAAAAGAAGAAGAAGAGAGAGAGAGAGAGAGAGAGAGAGAAAGAGAGAGAGAGAAGAGAAAATCCGCTTCTGCGCGCGTGCGCTTTTCCAATTTTCCCGCGGCTGGCTCGGCATATTTTTCGTCTGGCCGTCTCGCCGCGTCTGCGCTCTCTCGTCTCTCTCTCGCTCTCGTCAGCTGTGCCCATCGGGGTTTCCCTTCGTATCTATTTGACGAGCACGCAGAAAGAAATTGCGACCCAACCTCTCAAAATAGTCATTTATCACCGGCCAAGGTCAGCGATCACACAGCGGGAATAATAAAAAAATACTAGTGAACTAGCATATATAAAAATACAATGTAACGGACGCGTCATAAATGTAGGTAGGTAGACTTGTTTCACTTGTGTTGCATGAGCCAGTTGGCGAGCCACTCGATTGGGTTAGGAGGACGCTGCTGCGAGAGTTCGATCAGACCCTGGAACAACTTCCTCTCTCTCTCCCTCTCTCTCTCTCTCTCTCTTTCTCTTTCTCTCTTTCTCTCCCTCTTTCTCTCCCTCTCTCTCCCCCTCTCTCTCCCTCTCTCTTACCTCGTGCAGCACTTCGTACAATGTCTGGTCGATGTACTGTCGAATGGGCAGAGGAGCGGGAGGGGGAGAAGGAGGGGAAGAAGGAGGAGGATAAGGAGGAGTGGGAAAAGAGGGCAGCTCGATTTCCTTCTCCTCTTTCTCGTTCTCCACCGCCACTTTCACCTCTTTTCCGTCGTTATTCTCCGCGGATTCCACCTAGAATAAACACACTCATTTCTCCTCATTGTTTGTATTATGTGGATTGTCTGTACTGAAGAAATAATGCACTTGTGTGTTGTGTGGTGGAACGGACCTCCTTGTTCTCCTCGATCTTCCCGCCAGCCACCCTCTTCTTCACTCCCTCCATCGCCTTGTTGTACATCACCATCTTCTTCTGGTACATCTTCAGAAACGGTTCGTAGATCTTGCGCGGCAGCAGGTTGGCCTGCAGTATCGTTTGTCGCCCCGCCCCCTTTCGACCCGCCCCCTCTCACCTGTGCGATGGACTCGAGAAGACAGATGCGAAGCAGCTCGAAGTTCTCGGGGCTGTCAAAGGCGCTCAGGCGCTGGCTGCGAACCTCCTGAATGGAAATACTGTCTGAAGTAAGGCGAATATGAGTAAAATGCAGTGAAATGCTTCTGAAGCTGTTTGGAAGTGTGTCTGATGGTGATGACGGAACCCCTGATTATGGTACCTTGAAGATCTGCACCATGGTCGTATTCTTGCTGGCGCGGATCATAGACATCCCGATGTCCATGCCTGCGATATCGACATTTGAGAGAGAGAGAGAGAGAGAGAGAGAGAGATAACGTACCGATAAAGACAGCGCTGCGGTTGATTCCCTCTTCGGAATGCACGACCATCGGCAGCCCACCCGCCAGCTGGCACGCCTCGCGGTGCAGGGCTGGTAAGGTATACGGTACTCCACCGGTATACGGTACTTCACCGGTAAACGGTACTCTACCGTACCCCACCTACCAATGAGCGGGGAGGGATCGAGCGGCGCGATGCACTTGCGCCACGGCGACCAGATGTGGCAGACGTGGTGCGCGCCGGAGGGGCTACAGTAACCAGGACAGATACAGTACTCCTTGTTAGATACAGTATCTCACTTTCTTACGAATAACAACGTCATCTAGCCACAGTAATTAAAAAAAAAACAGTGCAAAACAAAAGACTAAAGTTCACCTAGATCAACAAGATCAACAAGATCTACAAGATACTACAATGCCTAGCAAAAGTTCACCTACAGTAATGCGGTATACCATACCCCATGCACTCCAGGATCTGATGTTGGATGTTGTTCTTGGGCTTTGGGAGGGCGGAGGTGTGATCGACGCGGATCGTATACTCTCCGAACACAATCGAATCCCCGACCGGCCAGTACTGGAACTGCTGGCAGTGGTCTGCAAGAGAGTCTCTCTCTCTCTCTCCCTCTCTCTCTCACTCACTTCCTCTCTCCCTCATCTCCCCCTCTCTCTCTCACTCTCTCACATTCTACCCTCCCTCTCACCTTCCTTCAGATCGCTCAGCATGACGACCACTGCGCACTTCTCCGTGTAGACCATATGCCAGAAGTCCCTGGCGGTCTGCTCCAGAGGGGCTTGCGTGCAGATGTACCTAGAAGATGGCGTTGTAAGAGAGAGAGAGAGAGAGAGAGAGAGAGAGAGAGAGAGAGAGAGAGAGAGAGAGAGAGAGATGCTCACTTCCTCTGCCTCTCCGGAGTGTTGATCCAGCTCGCATGTATGTAGTCCTCCCCCTCCTTCCTCCCTCGCAGAATCACGCGATTCTGATCCGCGCACGGGTAGAGGTACCTGACAAAAAGACTGAGTAGTCATTATCTTCATGTTTTTAGAAGAATAGCAAGACTGCCAGCCGATTGTTTTCACATGTCAGCCAAAAACAAGACAGGACCATGAGTCTTTTTGGCATGTCTCCACAAGATTCAAGCTCACGTGGAATCACATAACACGAAAATAAGAAGACCGCACCTGTTGAGGTGCATGTGCTTCCTCCACTGCTCGCTGGTCGCACCCTCTGGCTGCCAGTACTCCACGCCCCAATACTCGCCGTCCATCGGCTCCTTGTCCTGCAGCATAGGTTTAGCAAGTTCAACGAGGTGCCTAGACAGTTCAGTCAAGTCAATGGGTCATGTCATGTCGTCAAGTCAATGTCCATGTCATGCTGTCATGCCAATGTTGTCATTCAGTTGTCAATGTCATCAATGGGATAGATGAAACGTTTCCATCGCTACTGTCAATTTGGAGTTCGGCTGACCGAGTTGAGCACGTGCGAGATCAGCTTCGACGCCCACTTGTAGCGGTTGTCCGTCTTGTCCAGGCCGGCTGGAAGGGGAGTGAGAGGGTTGAGTGAGAGAGAGGAAGAGAAAGAGAAAGAGAAAGAGAAAGAGAGAGAGAGAGAGAGAGAGAGAGAGAAAGGGAGAAAAGGGGAAAAGGATACCTTTTGGCGAGACAGGCATTCCGACCGTTTCTTCACGATGCTCCGCGAACAATGAGGGAACAAAAGGAGGAAAAGGAAGAAAAGGAAATGACATTGTCATCTCAAAATCTTTTTTCTTCAAAGTTTCCTATTCCACTCCTCATTTTAATTCCAAACTCGCCGCTGAGCGCCGATGGTGTTGTGACCGCCGCCATTTCGTCGAATTTCCCGCGCCCGGCCGGTCGACCCTTTCTCCTTCTCCCTTCCATCTCAAGTCATGAGCCGTCGCGGAGCCAACAAGGTGAATCAGTCTTCCGTAGATCAGTATATTCGCATCAAAACTATGTGGCCGGGGTTACGGTACGTTTTCGCGTTGAGACCCAGCACGCGATCAAATCGAACATCCGCGAGACGATCGAGGACGTGGAGCGCATGCTCATGACCATGCCCCGCAACGACGACAAGGTTCGGGGTACTGTAGGCTACCGTATACCTAAAAGGGTACGGTACCCATGATTCTCGTCGAAAAGGATACTGTATGGTACCGTATAGGTTGAGGTGTCGTACAAGCACGACTCTACCGTGGAGCGCGCGCTCGCCCCGCCCCTCGCCCACTCGACTCCCAAGTCCTCCTCCTCCTGCTCCTCCTACTCCTCCTGCGCCACCTCCTGCTCCGCCTCCTCAGGCTCCTCCTACAACTCCACCCAGAGCTCCCGCGCGCAGGTGAGCGGGAGTTGGAGAGGCGTGGCCAATACTATGTTTCAGCGCGGCCTGATCGTCGACGTTGACGTGATCGAGAAGTCGTCGGGCCGGATGCTGGAGATGAAGATCGAGCTGGCCGCTAACGCCGAGGTACGGTAGTCTACCGTATACTGTACCGATACCGTATACCTAAGTCCTAAGTTACCGCATTTTGCAGGGTGAGGTGGAGCCGCGCCGCATCCGCGTCAACGGAGTGTGGAAGAACATTGAGTGAAATTTCAACTTACAGTATTCCCATTTCAAAAGTACAGTGTTCCGTTTGTTTCGATATAAAAGCTTTATGTTCCATAGAAATGTGTGCAAGAATCATTTACAACAATGCAATACTTTGGTGTGTGCTATCGCTTCGCAGTTTTGTGTAGCGTGTCTGGAGTGTGCGTCTGAAAATCAACATTTTCTAACTGTCTCGAATTACCATATCGATCTACAATTTTCTCTTCGTTTCTTATATACTGAGGGAAAACGAGAGACTCTCACTACCAACATATCTAACCACACCCTCAAACGACGCAGATCCGGAACATCTACAGTTCACAAACTCTGCGCCTTACAACTTCTGACATCACTGTTTTATCGTCTTTCAATTTTTTCCAACGTACCAATGCTTGAACAACAATCTCCATATATCTGTTCAACCGATGTGATCTACTGATCTACCGATCTACCCCGTCTACCTGTCATTCCCACGCGACCTTGCTGGAGTTGCTGGAGTGGGCGGAGTCTGTGCTGGTGGTCCGCTCTCCCTTCACCCACTCGTCCCGGCGAGCGGCTGACGAACGCTTGTCCGACTCCTGCAAGGAATGTTAGATTGTAGAATAGAATTAGAGCGCGTTGTGTGATCGTGTACGTTTCAGAACTTTCTTTCTAAGAGAAAAAAGAGAGGTATACATTATACAACAGCACAGAGAAAATTTATGCATAAGAGATAAACAGCATTTGAGAAAAATATTATTTGTATTGGAAGACATGCTAACGTAAGTTGACGAAAACAAATGAGATTAGCTACCAAGAAAAGAATTAGAATACTGCAAAATTGCACTGATGCGTACCTTCTGACTTTCCAGCAGCACCACCTTCTCCCATTCTTCCAGTGCCTCCATCAGATAATCGCTCATCTCGCATTTTCCCTGGTGCTGAAAATCACTTTTGAATTTTCTTCCCCTACATAATTTAATTTTGTGTTATCGACTCACTGCTCACTGCAATGTTCTGCGTTTGTACTAATCCTACATGATATTTACACGAAAAAGCTTCGAGCACTATATAATTTGCTACCTTGAAATGATCCCAATTGATATTTCCCCGCAAATGTTGCGGACATAAAAATATCGTACTAGTTAGTACAGGTCGACATTTGTGTGAATACGAATGCTGCAAATGCTAGCGACTGATTAGCAATTGAAGATTGAAGGTATTTCTTTGGGTAAATGGATGAATTGAATTCACCCGCACATGGTAATCTCACTAATCTCTTCCCAGTACACAGTCATATTGACTAATCATGTGTTGCTTCGCTGCTTTTCATGTATGATAGTTGTTGTTATGTGCTGAATGCAACGCCCACGCGATATTTAGAAGAGTAGAGTAGACACAACAATAAGTTTTACGAAGAGAACCACCCACACACCGCAACGAACAGAAACGACTAAGTGCAACAAAACGAAACGACCACATGAACAATATTTACTATAATGCAAATAAATAGTTCGGAAAACTGTTTGTTCAAAGTTCGAAGCTCACAATCATCGAGTCAAAATAAGGCTCGATCTACCTCTTAACAACTTTTCTCTATTCGCAATTGTTCGTCTTATGCTCACAATGTGTAGTGCCATAGTCTTCTTAAGACACCCTCCACTGAGTAACCTTTTGAGTCTCCCTTTATCTTCACTTTTACCAACGCTCACAATGATCGAGTTCAAACACCGTCGAAGTATGTACCTCAGAGCATGCTCATAAAATAGTCAAATGCAAAAACAAACAAATTTAACACATATTCAAAAAAATCCAAAAACTTTTTTTTTCAAAGTACCTACCTCGAAGTACCTGAGCGCGTGCTTGAGGCTCATCTTGTAGTAGTGCATCACGTACTGCAGCGTGAACGCGTGACACTCGTTCTTACCGTCCATTGAGAACATCAGGATCTGCACAGGGAATTTGTTTGTTTGTTTGTTTACTTGCTCGTTTACTTTATACGATAGAGAGAGAGAGAAGAGAGAAAGAGAAAGAGATACTCACCGGACACCCCTTCGATCTCGCTTCTGTGATGAACTGATTGACGACTCGAAACCGAGAGATGATCCACTGAAAGAAGGTCGGGAATACGAATACTTCGTAAATATATAAAAAAAGTTTCAACGTCCTACCTCGTCTGGCAATGAAACGTATTTATTTAAAATACGTTTCATTGTTCACATTAGTTTCCGTTCCACTCTATTTTACTCGAGTAGGCAACTACATACACTAAAGAATCAAAAAATACAATCGAAATTAGGTAAAGTACGAACACAAATGTTATTGCCATGATTTTCTGACACCAATAGAAACTAATAGAGAACAAGTATAGTGTACCTGCGTGGTGTGGTCCTCATCCACCTGGATGACGAGTTCGGTGGGTGCGTGGAAGGAGCGGTCACTGCACTGACACGCCAACACGGTCTTCATCGACAGACGCTCCACACCCGTCAGGTTCTGAATGATCACTTATGAGTGCCGAAAGGCTGTAGCCACGTTTGCATCCGCTATGTCTGTAATTTGTGAAAAGACAAAGAGAGAGAGAGAGAGGGAGGAAAGGGATAAGGTACTCACGAGCAGGTACTTGATCTTGTTCTGGCACAGGTATCGCAGGTTCGAGCCCATCTCCACGTTGCCGCAGTGCAAGTACTCAAGCACCTAGAAGAGACATCTCTCTCTCTTTCTCTCTCTCCTCTCTCTCTCTCTTCTTTGTAGTTTGTATTTTATTGTTCATCATGTATAGGCACGCCTGAATCCAACTTTTCAGTATTGTAACTTTGCTCCTATAATACTAATACGTTTCAAAGAATCGATAAATCAAATGAACATGCGTCTCTGCAATGTTTGCCAACATTTACAGCATTTAAAATTTGAAGTTTTAAATAATCATCAGAATATAAATACACCCTCTCGCCCAATATGTCAGAAAAGTTGCAAATTATCTATCTCCTTTTACTCATCTCTATCTATCTCTCTCTCTCTCTCCCTCTTCTTTCTCTCTCTCCCTCTCTCCTCTCTCCCTCCGTGCTCACCTTGACCACCTCACTACCCACACTCCTCCCCCCTCCTCCCGTGTGTATACTGTCCAGTGACTGTGAGTGTGGGGGTGACGTCACTCGGTTCGGCGTCGTCGGCTTTGGACCCACGCGGATCATCTATAACACATGGAACTCCCATCATGGAAGTCGAATCAACTGTCAGCGTGTACGAAAACTGTGCACACGTCTATATCGAATGGTGCACGCCGTTTTGTGCGTTTCAGTGTCTGTTCCATACGTTACACGATCCTAACAAGTAACAACAATTTTCACAGTTCACTAATTCCTCTTCGATTGCGTCTGCTTATAAAATAAATAAAAGTCAAACCCACAAATAATCTTTGATTGTAATTGTAACGCAAGGTCCCCTGCATTGTAAAAAAAATATTTCGAAGCGTTAGTTACTGATTATGAGTATTTATGCAACATACATTTACTAATATATACTCTTTTCATCACCCATAATTTGGACAAGCCACAACCCACTATTTCTGTTTTACTACCCACATTAGAGAGGGCGCGCAGCGCCCTCTCTTTTGGCTTAGGATAGGGCTCGCGCCAGAATTTTCAAGAAGCGATATCCAAAAATCATGTTAGCAGGAATGCGAACTCATCCAATTTATGTTAGTTAGATTTGCACGGTTCCGTAGGCCATATCACTAATTGATGGCATCTTTGTATCTTTTCTCCGAAAGAAGTTATGAGCGATCTCGCGCACCCATGAGTCGGCAGGCCAGCGTGTGGGTGGGTCCGTGGTTCCCGTCACTCTGGCTAGCTCTCTCTCCCGGCAGGCGGGCAGGGCGCGCAGAGAAATCGCGAGAGAGCACGCTGTCGGCAGAGATCGCAGACATGCACTTACTCCACGGCGACCGAAATTCTCGATTAAAATGTCGATTAAAATTGTTTCTATACAATACCAAGAAAAATATAGTTACATATACACGCAACATTGTGCGTCACATCATAAAATGTGTCACATAATAGTTCTGTGCGTACTAATTAAAGACAGAGCTTGGGAATCAGTAAGAGAAGAAATTTCTATGAAATTCAACAAAAGCACATGTATTATCTGTTAAAAAGTACTTGCGTACAGATATTAAGTTTGTCTTGACCCAATTCAACAAAAGCGCATGCATAAAACGTTTACAAATACTAACACAAACCTGCGCATAACGGACAGTGGACACTAACAGATGAAATATAACAATACAAATGAATAACGTCATACGTCCATATTAGAGAGAGAGAGAGAGAGAGAGAGAGAGGAGAGAGGGGGGGAGAGAGGCGCAGGTTTGTGTTAGTATTTGTAAACGTTTTATGCATGCGCTTTTGTTGAATTGGGTCAAGACAAACTTAATATCTGTACGCAAGTACTTTTTAACAGATAATTGACATTGTGTTTAGACTGGACTGCACCAATAGAATACGACTAACGTTAATTTTGGTTTTGTTGCCGTTCAAGCTCCTGAAAACCAACACAATCCTCCCCCTCGCCCACCTTTGCCTCTGTGAGGCTGCTGTTGCTGGAGCTGCTGCCGGCCCTGTGCGGGGGCCTGGCCGGCTCCTCCAGGGGAGTCGGCCCCGTCTGACTCCTGTTCAACTGCGCCCGCCGCGCACGCACCACAGAGGAGGACAGGCCTGCAAGCACCTTTCAACATCTGCTCTGCTGTTCCTAGAAGAGTATTAGGCGCGAGCTGTCGTTGGAAAATCGCTGGGTTGTGGTATTGTGTCTTTTATAATGTTACATGAAACCAGACACGATAACTCTTACACACGTTTGTGAATTGATGGTGAAATGTGTCTGGATTGTTCTGCCAGAACAAACCACAGACGTTTCAGACGTGGCATGAATGTGACGGAACATCTATCATTGTTACACTCATTTTTCAAATATGCAAACACAACTCTTCGAAATATTCTTCACATAAATCTGTCGCGATGCCGCTTGCCAAACTACAGAACTAAAAGGCACTAACCGACTATGGTTGCGGTACTTAGAAACCCACCAACAATACTAGCCGCACTGCCACTTCGACTGGCACTCGGGGTTGGAGGCTGGCTGGACTGCGAGCGGCGGCGAGAGGACGAGGACGAGGTGGAGGGAGCAGACACTGCAGGAAACAGTCTCTCTCTCTCTCTCTCTCCCAATAATCCTCTTTCTCTCTCCCCTCTCTCTCCCCTCTCTCTCCCTCTCTCTCCCCCTCTCTCTCTCTCTCCTTTCTCTTTCTCTTCCTCTCTCTCTCTCTCTCTCTCTCTCTCTCTCTCTTAAATTTGTGATGCAACAAGTTGCATAAATGAATCAATATTAAACAGTGAAATGCTCACCCGAGTCAATGTATATGGGAGTGCTGTCCCTTGGCCGCGACATGTTGGTGAATCTCGAAAAAAGTAGATTTAAAAAAAATGTATCGTACAATAATAATGCGCGATAAAGAAAACATATAGGAGATAGACATACTACTGGTATTGTTGCAATAATAATAATATGGAGGGAGAAGATATCAAACGTGAGAGATGGAGGAAGAGAAAGAGTTGGAGGAGGAGAGATAGATAATCTGTAAGTGGGACATTCTCTCCACAGAAGAGATAGAGAGAGGTGGCAGATAGGGTGAGAGAGAGACGGGCACAGTGTCACTATAGAAACGACTAGGGCTCATCAATTACCCATCTTCACTGTACTCACAGTTTCTCTACCTCTCTCCCCCCCTCTCTCTCCCTCTCTCTATCTTCCTCGCTCACTTTCTTTCTCTTCATCTCTAATGATAATCTCTTTTTTCTCAATCCAAAGGCACTATTAATTCGCCACCCTCACATCTCGTACAGTTTCGAACTAACTTTTTCGGTTCGACAATAGAAAAATGAGAGACGCGCAAGCGCTCGTCGTCTGCCTCTCTTCTCTCGCCACAGTCTCTCGCGCTTGAACTCAAACCTACAGCCGTCAAAAGAAGGCAATTTGGTAGTGTTTATGTTAGGCTCCAATGAGATGAATCCTAGCGTGATTAATGCTATACTAACTCTACGGGACATTTTTGCAATGGAAATAGAAAGTCGCGGATTTTTTTTCGAGAATTGAGCTCTGATTAGTGTCTTAGATGGGCAGTACAACCCCTTAAACGCTCGAAATTGTACCGAATTGATATGGTAGATAGATAGACATAGAACAAAGAAATTATGACATTTTGACACCTCTTTTTAGACACTCTTTTTGAAGCTCGAAATATTCGTGACAAACTGAAAACAGTTTCAAATTGATCTGTTTTGATTTCATGAATTTGAATAAGGGAAATCATAAATGTTAATGATTGATTGATTGATTGATGAATGTTATCGCGTCTCTGTCTCGCCCGCCTGTGGCAGGGCACAGCCAGAGAGACGCGACTCCTCTACGCCCCGCCCCCCTCCCCTCTCGCACCGGTTTCTCGAAATAATACATGTGTGAAATCATGAAAACGAATTGCTGAAACAGCTTTATAACAAGATGGAACACAATATGGCAAGTTCAGTGGTGCAAATCTCATTTCGATCAGACGTCATTGAGTTAGTGAAAAATGTATACATCGTATATGAATCCAAAAGTTCGTTTATCCATACTCAGTCTGATTTCTATCACAGCGGCTTCTTTTCATGCTGAATCGTGTTTTTCGCGTGGGCACGTCGTCGGTTGGTCATTCGAGGGAGCACGGGAAGGGGAAACCGGGGACGGGAAAATGAGAAGTGTGTTGATGAGAAAATGAGAAACCAGGCGCAATGTTGAAACCATCATAAATAAAAACTTCAATTAAAAATAGGAAAATACACTAATGCAAATTCTGACAACGCAGTTATGTTTTGATTTCCTATGTCTATCTACCATATCAAATTGGTACAAATAAGGGGTTGTACTGCCCATGTTAGCAGTCCAAATTGTGAGGGTGTATCGTGTATATCAAAGGAGTAAGTGAAGATGATCATGTGCTACAAATATGCTACTTCTCATTCATAACCAATAATATTTAGTTTGTATAGTAAAATGCTATAGAATTGAAATTGAGAGTGGTTTGGTTATGGATATATTTTTTTCGAGAACGAGAATCAACATTGTTATTATGCTGAACTGTTATTATGTTTTTTTTTGAAACAACTAAGAAATTTCACAGATCATTTGTGTAATTGCAGAGTGAAGCCTACAATGTACAATGTCTGGACCATTAGAGTACCACTCTTGACGTGAAAAGCTTCGGGTTTCCTTTGCTCGCGCCATAGCTGCTTCCACATGAGGGTACTTCCAGCCGCCTCACTGGTTACTCGGGAAGAGTTCTTGTCGATGACCGAACATTCGGCGGCGGTGGGGCAAAATGAGGACCCGATAACACGCCCCGGGGATAAGAAGAAAAATCGTTTTCTATTTATGAACATGCAACATCAATGTTTGCATCATGCTTTACCTACTGAGAGATATTTTGCAATTAATGCACTTCGTCGGAGGTCAAGTCAAGTGTTTATCCGGAATAGTTATAGGTGAATATAACAATCACAATCGCAATGATAGGATAGGAAGCATACAGTGAGCCAAGATCTTATGGGCTAACGCCGGGGAAAGACAGTTGGGAAGACGAGGTTAGTGGCGGAAGACGATTCTTGATCGATAATTCTCCGATACTTGATCGATATTCTTTCCATAGACCATTAGAGAACCATTGTTGATGTGGGCAGCTCCGGACTCCTTTGCTTTGCACATAGTATCTCCTCGCGCTTGCACTGCTTCCACATGAGCTACTTCCCCCCGGCTCAATGGATGTCTTGGTTTTTTTTTTAATTCGTCGGAGATACATTCGTCGGAGGTACAAGGAGGTATACAGTATTATGCACCCCTTCGTCATTTCTCAAATACACGCTCCTTAAGCCACGCCCACGTTCACCACGCCCCCTTGCGCCAGGATGCAATAGCAGCCACGAGTCGACCTGACAGAGAACGGGAGAGGGGGCAGGTAGAGAACATTTCTGCCAGCCGACCATCCACTCTCACCGAAAATCAATCAACTCAACTGACGCTCTCCCTCTCATCCCGTCATTTCTCCCATACACAACCCTTTAGCCACGCCCACTTTCGCCACGCTCTCTCGCGCCAGGATGCAATAGCAGCCACGAGTCGACCTGACAGAGAACGGAAGAGGGGGCAGGTAGAGAACATTTCTGCCAGCCGACCATCCACTCTCACCGAAAATCAATCAACTCAACTGACGCTCTCCCTCTCATCCCGTCATTTCTCCCATACACAACCCTTTAGCCACGCCCACTTTCGCCACGCTCTCTCGCGCCAGGATGCAATAGCAGCCACGAGTCGACCTGACAGAGAACGGGAGAGGGGGCAGGTAGAGAACATTTCTGACAGCCGACCATCCACTCTCACCGCCAATCAATCAGCTCAACTGACGCTCTCCCTCCCGCCCGCTCTCTCCCTCTCTCTCCCTCTCTCTCTTTCTCTCCCTCTCTCTCTCCCTCTCCCTCTCTCTCGATAAGTAAAAAGTCTATTTATGAAACACTTTATTCTCCTATGCACACATGAAAGTTTCAAAACAAGTGGATTCATATCAGAGAGGGGTGGGAAGTGGGAATGTGGTCAGGAGTGTGAGTACTGTAGTGAAATAAAACACGGAAATGGCGATCATCTACTCATCAGAGCAGAGCATCCAGGCGAGAATTCCATGTGAAATCAGTCAGTTTCATTTCAACAGCACACCACCGCTAATCGTGACGTTGATTTTGCCCAGATCAGTCCGCCAAAAGGGCAACTGCTGTCCCTAAAATAGTGTCACTATTATACTTTGGTGAGCGTTTTAAACAGCAAAAAATCAATCTTTTTCTTCTTGATAACTATTGTACACTATTCTAGACGTATTGTCGTATTTCAACGAACGTACTCTTGTGGAGTGTCTGGATCCTTGCGGCTTCGCACACGACTTCCGCCACATGCTTGGCGATTAGCTCCATGTTCATATCAAACTGAATGATAAGAATTATTTGTATAAGCATTATATATTAAACTACCTTCCAAATTCGCGTTCATTGGTCCGTTCTCAGATCGTTTTTTTCGTACTATGCAGCTCCGAACCACAACGATGTCTAGATTCCAAGTTTTCGAAGTGCCAGTACGGGTGAAGACTGTTCGAATCATCTGAACAATGTTTTTAATCGAGAATGGTGTTTCACAAAAGTACCTCCTTCCACTACATCCATATTTGAGTAAAACGACACAGCGCGAAGGAAATCGAACAGCGGTGTCTTTAAAAAATATTGTTAAAGAATCAAAGTTCAACACACACCTCAGTGTAATTCCACGCAGGCAGAAGACGATTCGTGTTCATGATTCTATCATATTGCAAATATAACAAAGGTATGACTTATTTAATTCGATCTACGGACCTACACACATTACTGAACTCACCTCGCGTATTCTTCTCCACTGTGGTATGTAGTTTCTCTGTGGATGAACGTTGTTGTTCAATAGAGAAATAACATTCTAAATTAACTTTCTAGCCTAATTTTCTAAAACCCATAGCCTCTCACCAGGGATCTCTGGCATCGCATCAATTCAACAAATCCATCATCCGTCACGAAACTCGCATTGCTCCCTTGCCATGTAGTCTTCTCTTTAATCAGTCCCTCATTCTTCAATCAGTGTTTGGTCTCCTAGAATGCTCAAAGATAGACATCAAAATGTTTTCTACACGCACCGCCCACATTTCATGAGTCCAGAAGCCAGACGCTCCAGATCGAAAATATTTTCTGTATATCGATTGGGGCGGTAGCGAATCTCTGGCGCGAACAGCGGGAGGGCAGTTGATCTACATATAGGGCAGTTCTCAGTTAGCGCCACAACCCTAGTCGTCATTGGCGCATAAGAATTGCGCCATAAATGAAGCATTTTGGCAGTGTAAACTTGAAAAACGTGCTCTGGTAACATTACGCCAAATTAATGTTATATAAGCAAACAAAACGTTTTAAAGGTAGTGTAACCTCTGAACGCCACATTTCAAAACGGAGAAATTTGCATTATATAATATTTTCAGGAAAAACTTGATGATTGATGCATGTTACGTTCAATAATAATCATTTTTGAAATTCGCAAATTGTTAATTTAATCTACCGAAAGCTCCTATTAATTTGTCTTACGTCGTTTATCTCAGACCACGAAGTTACGGCGTTTAGCGGCGATATTTCAATGACAGCTGTTCGTTTGAATGTTTTGAGTTTTTTATTATTATTGCTCTTAATATTTATTATCTGAAATAATAAAAGGCCGGAAAACTGGGTTTTCCTCCTAAAACAGCTATGTAAGTAGTGGCAGATTGTTCAAGTTGGTGCAAATTATGCACTTTTGACGGCCAAGGACCAATCTGAACGTTGATTCGCATTTATCACTCAGAAGTTGAAATGATATTTTTAAATAATTATTGTATGAATTTAAATGCTATATTGTGGCAAAACATTCAAAAAAATATCGTCGATAAACGTGCTATGATTTGTTTCATAATCAGAATCAGAGGTTACACTGCCTTAAATGAATCATAACCCACGTCACCGCGGAGAAATCTCCTGAACGTACGCAGACCGCATTCATTACCAATCATACTTATAAGAAAGAGACTGAAGAACATTCAATTAAACATGAACATTATTCATAAATGTACCTTAAAATCAGAAATTTCATCTTCTCGAACTCTAGATCGATCAGCATGCTACTGGAACAGGTCAAGTGTATTGCGAATAGGAGCGTGTCAAGAGAACCTGTACGCGTCTCCGGCCCTGTCTCGTCCGTTCCTCCGATTCGGCTGTCGGTTCATCGCCATCGGTCGCATACTCCCTCGACGCGTAGCCATGTCCTGTATTCCATGTACCATGTATTGTACAAAGATCGACAAAGTATCGACTAACCGCAAAGCGAGCTGTGAGAAGAGGGAGAGCTTGAGTGACCGATGTGACGCGCGGCTTCGGAGAGAGTGCTTTACAAAAAGCCACATCAAGGAACAACGAAAATCATGGAATTACCTTGATGTCATTTCATCGGCCCAGTACCGTATACCTCCTACTGCCGTTCTAGCGCAGCATCCTGCATATCACGGCGCGCATCTCCATCGGGTTGTGATTGAAGTCGTATCTGAACGGGAGAGGATGTAGATGTGTCTCTAGAACGTATTCACGAACGCGAATGGGTTGTCTCAAGCTGTTATCAACAGACCCATCGCAGCGCACCTCCATCCACAAGACCAGTGATCCTGAACACATATACGTGACATGTAATGACTGATCAGATTCAGAAAACGGCGGAACGGAAAGGAGAACGAAATGGAGAACACGAGAAAAAATGTCCGTACCCGTTGCCGATCCCATCTTGTTTCTACCACAAAAACGGGACTGTCCAAATGACTAAGTTTTTCGAAAAACTTGTGGGCATAGTCCTATAAAATCGTTTAAGGAAAACATGCAACTGTGGTAGAAACCTGGTAATGCTGGCCGTTTCTCGGCGCGGAATCCAGAATGATGACATGGCGAGTCGTATTTATCCATCGTATGAATACATGAAGCAGATGATCCAGTGGAAATCAAACTTTATCTGAAGAAAGTGTCCTGTGGGCGCACCCGGCAAATATATCTGAATGCATTGCATTTACTCAGAACAAATTGATTTAAATTCTCACTAAAGTCAGGAAGTGGTTTCTCTGCGCGAAGTTCCATCTATTCGACAGACTGCGCATCATGACAAAAAAAACGTGCAGACTCGCCTACTGTCATCTGCAATTCAGATGGAGTTTATTGGCTGATGTTCTCAATCCACCATGAGGTTCGCATTCTGTCGGTTTCCGGCTCTGCCACCTCCCCTCAGTCGTATCCACTTCTGGGCGCCTCGGACGCCTCGGATCGGAAAAACGGGATTTTCCACACAAAGTTTTTCGAAAAATTTGCGGCCGTAGTCCTATGAAATCTTTTAAGGCAAGTCATGTCACAGAGGTAGAAACCTGGTACTGCTGGTCGTTTCTCGACGAAAAATCGACGAGGTGTCGTATTTATCAATCGTATTTATCAATGAATACATGACGCATTGGAATCAGTGAAAATTAAACTTTGTCAGAAGGAAATGCCCTGCAGGCGAACCCGGCAAATATATCTGAATGCGTTGCATTTACTCAGAACAAATTGATTTAAATTCGCACCGGTCTAATAGTGGTTTCTATGTACAAAGTTCCATCTATTCGAAAGACTTCGTATCGTGACACAACATCGTGCGGACTCACCTACGGTCATCTGGAATTCAGATGGCGTTGATCTCTACTAACGAAATGATACTGACGAAACGAAGCGATCGTAAGCGATACTCTAACAACATTGATTTTCCACCGTATATTTTACATTGATTGTCAGCCTAAACCAAGTAGATACGACAAAATAATTCAATGTTCTCCAATCCTACAAGAAAAGCGTTCATACACTGCTGTCGTGCAATATCGCTATAAAAAACAATTTGTGTTCTCAGAAATAATTAACGCGGGAGATCCCCCAGCCCGATCTCTACCGTTTTGATATCGAAAATGGCCATGGAATTCAAGGACAGAACCGCGTTGGCAAAAGTAGCCTATGGACATTCATCGGCCGAAAATCCGGCGTTAAAGTTTATTGTATCGCGTAACCTTATGTTATGGTCGTTCAATCACAGCCAGCGTGGCCGAATGGGTGTTCGTCTACTACGCAGGCGATGCGGCTTCCATCTTGCTTGTTTTCTCGCTTGTTTCCTTTTTGAATAGCTTTTGTTTTTTATGTCTTTTTTGTCTCTTCTTGACTACTTATGTTCTACAGAACTTTAAGAGATATGACAACTATTGTGAAAACGGATTGCTATATAGTTATATCTATCGAAGTATCATCAGACTTGATAACGATTGATATCGATAAAATCATGTCGACAAAGTGTTCAATGATGATAGCCTAACGGCAAGGCTCATTCAGAAATACGAGTCAGAGAGCGAACGTGCAAAAGCCAAAGAATGGAAGAAAGAGCGAATAACAACTCGACTTTAGATATCATAACAACATTGTTCTACTATGGGATACAACATGCTATCATTGTAATAACTCGAAAAGGAAATAAGAAACAAAAGAAAAAGAAGAAAAAGAAGCAACGGCGATGGAAGCCGCATCCCATGAGCCTTGCCGTAAAAGAGAAAGTGTATGTGATAATAGGGACCACAATGCGATTTTCAAATATTTGGATATAGTATAGCAATGAGTTCATAAATGTGGTCCATTTAAAGCTGATTTCAAAAATATATAATGCTCGTAGGGTTCATAGTTCACATTGCGCTCTAATTCCGCACGGCGCCGCGCCCCGAAGCGCGCGCTCACATAGGGAAAGTGCGACAGAGGGCGGCTAGATCAAAGCACTGATGACGTCATCGATACAAAAAATAATGAACATATCCGTTTATAATAGTACCACTAGGTTTTGTTTGACTGTAATCGATAAGTACTCGATGAAATACGTCTCTTAATTTAGCATTTTTCATTACTCACTTTGAGCGATGGCGGCTAGATCAACAAAATATGACGTCATCGTATCACTTTTTACCGATTTTAACTACTTTACAGGGTACATGATCCCATAAATGAGATACCGTTAGAATCAGCGCGAAATGGCGAATCGTTCTATGCTAATAAGAGCACGTCATGTGTCCAGTGAGAAAATGTTACATGATTTCGCCGGGCTCTCTGCAACTCACGTTGTGGTTCCTAATGTGATAACGAGGGAAGGACAGTTTTCCACCAGACCCGATCTTTACCGTTTTGGTATCGAAGGTGGCCATCGGAATTCGGAACATAACTGCAAAGTCGAAAGTAGCCTACGAAGGGGTAACCCCTTCTTTACGACTCTTCGACCACAGCCAGAGTGGCCGAATGGGTCTAGTCTAGTAAGCTCGTCTAGTAAGCTGGCGATGCGGCTTCCATCGCCGTTGCTTCTTTTTCTTCTTTTTCTTTTGTTTCTTATTTCCTTTTCGAGTTATTACAATGATAGCATGTTGTATCCCATAGTAGAACAATGTTGTTATGATATCTAAAGTCGAGTTGTTATTCGCTCTTTCTTCCATTCTTTGGCTTTTGCACGTTCGCTCTCTGACTCGTATTTCTGAATGAGCCTTGCCGTTAGGCTATCATCATTGAACACTTTGTCGACATGATTTTATCGATATCAATCGTTATCAAGTCTGATGATACTTCGATAGATATAACTATATAGCAATCCGTTTTCACAATAGTTGTCATATCTCTTAAAGTTCTGTAGAACATAAGTAGTCAAGAAGAGACAAAAAAGACATAAAAAACAAAAGCTATTCAAAAAGGAAACAAGCGAGAAAACAAGCAAGATGGAAGCCGCATCGCCTGCGTAGTAGACGAACACCCATTCGGCCACGCTGGCTGTGATTGAACGACCATAACATAAGGTTACGCGATACAATAAACTTTAACGCCGGATTTTCGGCCGATGAATGCCCATAGGCTACTTTTGCCAACGCGGTTCTGTCCTTGAATTCCATGGCCATTTTCGATATCAAAACGGTAGAGATCGGGCTGGGGGATCTCCCGCGTTAATTATTTCTGAGAACACAAATTGTTTTTTATAGCGATATTGCACGACAGCAGTGTATGAACGCTTTTCTTGTAGGATTGGAGAACATTGAATTATTTTGTCGTATCTACTTGGTTTAGGCTGACAATCAATGTAAAATATACGGTGGAAAATCAATGTTGTTAGAGTATCGCTTACGATCGCTTCGTTTCGTCAGTATCATTTCGTTAGTAGAGATCAACGCCATCTGAATTCCAGATGACCGTAGGTGAGTCCGCACGATGTTGTGTCACGATACGAAGTCTTTCGAATAGATGGAACTTTGTACATAGAAACCACTATTAGACCGGTGCGAATTTAAATCAATTTGTTCTGAGTAAATGCAACGCATTCAGATATATTTGCCGGGTTCGCCTGCAGGGCATTTCCTTCTGACAAAGTTTAATTTTCACTGATTCCAATGCGTCATGTATTCATTGATAAATACGATTGATAAATACGACACCTCGTCGATTTTTCGTCGAGAAACGACCAGCAGTACCAGGTTTCTACCTCTGTGACATGACTTGCCTTAAAAGATTTCATAGGACTACGGCCGCAAATTTTTCGAAAAACTTTGTGTGGAAAATCCCGTTTTTCCGATCCGAGGCGTCCGAGGCGCCCAGAAGTGGATACGACTGAGGGGAGGTGGCAGAGCCGGAAACCGACAGAATGCGAACCTCATGGTGGATTGAGAACATCAGCCAATAAACTCCATCTGAATTGCAGATGACAGTAGGCGAGTCTGCACGTTTTTTTTGTCATGATGCGCAGTCTGTCGAATAGATGGAACTTCGCGCAGAGAAACCACTTCCTGACTTTAGTGAGAATTTAAATCAATTTGTTCTGAGTAAATGCAATGCATTCAGATATATTTGCCGGGTGCGCCCACAGGACACTTTCTTCAGATAAAGTTTGATTTCCACTGGATCATCTGCTTCATGTATTCATACGATGGATAAATACGACTCGCCATGTCATCATTCTGGATTCCGCGCCGAGAAACGGCCAGCATTACCAGGTTTCTACCACAGTTGCATGTTTTCCTTAAACGATTTTATAGGACTATGCCCACAAGTTTTTCGAAAAACTTAGTCATTTGGACAGTCCCGTTTTTGTGGTAGAAACAAGATGGGATCGGCAACGGGTACGGACATTTTTTCTCGTGTTCTCCTTTTCGTTCTCCTTTCCGTTCCGCCGTTTTCTGAATCTGATCAGTCATTACATGTCACGTATATGTGTTCAGGATCACTGGTCTTGTGGATGGAGGTGCGCTGCGATGGGTCTGTTGATAACAGCTTGAGACAACCCATTCGCGTTCGTGAATACGTTCTAGAGACACATCTACATCCTCTCCCGTTCAGATACGACTTCAATCACAACCCGATGGAGATGCGCGCCGTGATATGCAGGATGCTGCGCTAGAACGGCAGTAGGAGGTATACGGTACTGGGCCGATGAAATGACATCAAGGTAATTCCATGATTTTCGTTGTTCCTTGATGTGGCTTTTTGTAAAGCACTCTCTCCGAAGCCGCGCGTCACATCGGTCACTCAAGCTCTCCCTCTTCTCACAGCTCGCTTTGCGGTTAGTCGATACTTTGTCGATCTTTGTACAATACATGGTACATGGAATACAGGACATGGCTACGCGTCGAGGGAGTATGCGACCGATGGCGATGAACCGACAGCCGAATCGGAGGAACGGACGAGACAGGGCCGGAGACGCGTACAGGTTCTCTTGACACGCTCCTATTCGCAATACACTTGACCTGTTCCAGTAGCATGCTGATCGATCTAGAGTTCGAGAAGATGAAATTTCTGATTTTAAGGTACATTTATGAATAATGTTCATGTTTAATTGAATGTTCTTCAGTCTCTTTCTTATAAGTATGATTGGTAATGAATGCGGTCTGCGTACGTTCAGGAGATTTCTCCGCGGTGACGTGGGTTATGATTCATTTAAGGCAGTGTAACCTCTGATTCTGATTATGAAACAAATCATAGCACGTTTATCGACGATATTTTTTTGAATGTTTTGCCACAATATAGCATTTAAATTCATACAATAATTATTTAAAAATATCATTTCAACTTCTGAGTGATAAATGCGAATCAACGTTCAGATTGGTCCTTGGCCGTCAAAAGTGCATAATTTGCACCAACTTGAACAATCTGCCACTACTTACATAGCTGTTTTAGGAGGAAAACCCAGTTTTCCGGCCTTTTATTATTTCAGATAATAAATATTAAGAGCAATAATAATAAAAAACTCAAAACATTCAAACGAACAGCTGTCATTGAAATATCGCCGCTAAACGCCGTAACTTCGTGGTCTGAGATAAACGACGTAAGACAAATTAATAGGAGCTTTCGGTAGATTAAATTAACAATTTGCGAATTTCAAAAATGATTATTATTGAACGTAACATGCATCAATCATCAAGTTTTTCCTGAAAATATTATATAATGCAAATTTCTCCGTTTTGAAATGTGGCGTTCAGAGGTTACACTACCTTTAAAACGTTTTGTTTGCTTATATAACATTAATTTGGCGTAATGTTACCAGAGCACGTTTTTCAAGTTTACACTGCCAAAATGCTTCATTTATGGCGCAATTCTTATGCGCCAATGACGACTAGGGTTGTGGCGCTAACTGAGAACTGCCCTATATGTAGATCAACTGCCCTCCCGCTGTTCGCGCCAGAGATTCGCTACCGCCCCAATTGGCATACAGAAAATATTTTGGATCGGGAGCGTCTGGCTTCTGGACTCATGAGATGTGGGCGGTGCGTGTAGAAAACATTTTGATATCTATCCCTGAGCATTCTAGGAGACCGAATACAAATTGAAGAATGAGGGACTGATTGAAGAGAAGACCACACGACAAGTAAGCAATGCAAGTTTCGTGACGGATGATGGATTTGTTGAACTGATGCGATGCCAGAGATCCCTGGTGAGAGACTATGGGTCTCAGATAATTAGCGAGAAAGTTAATTTAGAATGTTATTTCTCTATTGAACAACAACAACGTTCATCCACAGAGAAACTACCACAGTGGAGAAGAATACGCGAGGTGAGTTCAGTAATGTGTGTAGGTCCGTAAATAGAGAAATAAGTCATACCTTTGTTATATTTGCAATGTGATAGAATCATGAACACTAATCGTCTTCTGCCTGCGTGGAATTACACTGAGGTGTGTGTTGAACTTTGATTCTTCAACAATATTTTTTAAAGACACCGCTGTTCGATTTCCTTCGCGCTGTGTCGTTTTACTCAAATATGGATGTAGTGGAAGGAGGTACTTTTGTGAAACACCATTCTCGATTAAAAACATTGTTCAGATGATTCGAACAGGCTTCACCCGTACTGGCACTTCGAAAACTTGGAATCTAGACATCGTTGTGGTTCGGAGCTGCATAGTACGAAAAAAAACTCTCTGAGAACGGACCAGTGAACGCGAATTTGGAAGGTAGTTTAATATATTATGCTTATACAAGTAATCCTTATCATTCAGTTCGATATGAACATGGAGCTAATCGCCAAGCATGTGGCGGAAGTCGTGTGCGAAGCCGCAAGGATCCAGACACTCCACAAGAGTACGTTCGTTGAAATACGACAATACGTCTAGAGTAGTGTACAATACTTATCAAGAAGAAAAAGATAGATTTTTGCTGTTTAAAACGCTAACCAAAGTATAATAGTGCCACTATTTTAGGGACAGCAGTTGCCCTTTTGGCGTACTGTTCTGGGCAAAACCAACGTCACGATTAGCGGTGGTGTGCTGTTGAAAAGAAACTAACTGATTTCACATGGAATTCTCGCCTGGATGCTCTGCTCTGATGAGTAGATGATCGCCATTCCCGTGTTTTATTTCACTCCAGCACTCACACTCCTGACCACATTCCCACTTCCCACCCCTCTCTGATATAAATCCACTTGTTTTGAAACTTTCATGTGTGCATAGGAGAATAAAGTGTTTCATAAATAGACTTTTTACTTATCGAGAGAGAGAGGGAGGGAGAGAGAGAGGGAGAGAAAGAGAGAGAGGGAGAGAGAGGGAGAGAAAGAGAGAGAGAGAGAGAGAGAGAGAGAGAGAGAGAGAGGGGGGGGAAGAGAGAGGAAGAGAGCAGGCGGTAGGGTGAGCGTAAGTTGAACTGATTGATTGGCGGTGAGAACGGATGGTTGGCTGACAGGTACATATGTTTTCTACCTGCCCTCTCTCCGCAAAATATCTCTCAGTTGAGCATGATGCAAACATTGATGTTGCATCTTCATAAATAGTGAACGATTCTTCTTCTTTTTCCCGCGGCGTGTGGTCGGGTCCTCATTTTGCCCCACCGCCGCCGAATGTTCGGTCATCGACAAGAATTCTTCCCGAGTAACCAGTGAGGCGGCTGGAGGTACCCTCATGTGGAAGCAGCTATGGCGCCAGCAAAGTAAACCCGAAGCTCTTCACGTCAAGAGTGGTACTCTAACGGTCCAGACATTGTACATCGTAGGCTTCACTCTGCAATTACACAAATGATCTGTGAAACTTCTTAGTTGTTCCAAAAAAACCATAATAACAGTTCAGCATAATAACAATGTTGATTCTCGTTCTCGAAACTCGATATCCATAACCACCCTCAATTTAATTCTATAGCATTTTACTATACAAACTAAATATTATCGGTTATGAATGAGAAGTAGCATATTTGTAGCACATGATCATCTTTGCTTACTCCTTTGATAATACACGATACACCCTTACAATATGGAGTGCTAACATGTAACATGGGCAGTACAACCACTTATTTGTACCAAGTTGATATGGTAGATAGACATAGGATATCAAAACATAACTGCGTTGTCAGAATTTGCATTAGAGTATTTTCCGAATTTAATTGAAGTTTTAATTTCTGATGGTTTTAACACTGCGCCTTCTTTCTCATTTTCTCATCAACACACTTTTCCTTTTCCCGTCCCCGGTTGCCTCTTCCCGCGCTCCCTCAAATGACCACCCGACGACAATGAAAGTCACCGCCGCCGCCGCTCGGAGATGAGTTTCTGCGGAGTATCAACTGATTCTCGAATTGAGGCCGTTCACTGTGAGACGATAAGGCGACGCCGATTAAGCCTGTTGGGAGTGCACCAGTAGGGCGAAGCGCGGATTCCGAGCACCGATGATGCGAAGACAATTTGGAAAATCAGGCGCAGTGTTAAAACCATCCGAAATTAAAACTTAAATTTAATACTTTCCCTATCACAAGCTTTGACCATTCGGCCGCGACGTCCCGGACCGGGCCGTGACATAGCGTGGCATTGATTATATATCGACTAAAAATCAAACTAAATCAAACTAAAAATAACTCAAATCTGATCAAACTAAAAATAAATCAATAACACCAGTAAATTCAGCATGTATGATTTGCCCGAAAAGCATATTTTAATCTCATCATCGTCCATGCGAGAAACACGATTCAGCATGATAAGAAGCCGTTTTGATAGAAATCACACTGAGTATGGATAAACGAATTTTTGGATTTATACGTATAATATGCAAAGTAGCTGTTTCAAATTGACATCTTTCGTTGTATACATTTTTCACTAACTCAATGACGTCCGATCGAAATGAGATTTGCACCACTGAACTTGCCATATTGTGTCCCATATTATCATAAAGCTGTTTCAGCAATTCGTTTTCATGATTTTCACAATTTTTTCACACATGTTTTGTTTCGAGAACCCGGTGCGAGAGGGGAAGGGGCGTGGCGTAGAGGAGTCGCGTCTTTCTGGCTGTGCCCTGCCACAGGCGGGCGAGACAGCGACGCGATAACATGTATGATTTCCCTTATTCAAATTCATGAAATCAAAACTGATCAAGTTGAAACTGTTTTCAGTTTGTCACGAATATTTAGAGCTTCAATAAGAGTGTGTAAAAAGAGGTCTCATATTGTCATAATGTCTCTGTTCTATGTCTATCTATCATATCAATTTGGTACAATTCCGAGCGTTTAAGGGCATTTAATAGCATTTAATACTTCTCATGTAAGACACTAATCAGAGCTCGATTCTCGAGAAAGATCCGCGACTTTCTATTTCCAGTGCAAAAATGTGCCGTAGAGTTAGTATAGTATAGCATTAATAACGCTATGATTCATCTCATTGGAGCCTAACATTAACACTTTACCAAATTGCCTTCTATTGACGGCTGTAGGTTTGAGTTCAAGTTCAAGCGCGAGAGACTGTGGCGAGAGCGGAGAGGCAGACGACGAGCGCTTGCGCGTCTCTCATTTTTCTATTGTCTCTCGAAACTCGAACCGATAAAGTTAGTTCGAAACTGTACGAGATGTGAGGGTGGCAAATTAATAGTGCCTTTGGATTAAGAAAAAGGGATTATCATTAAAAATGAAGAGAGAGAAAGTGAGCGAGGAAGATAGAGAGAGGGAGAGAGAGAAGGGGGAAGAGAGAGAGAGAGAGAGAGAGAGAGAGAGAGAGAGGGAGAGAGAGAGAGGGGGAAGAGAGAGAGAGGTAGAGAAATCGTGAGTACAGTGAAGATGGGTAATTGATGAGCCCTAGTCGTTTCTATAGTGACACTGTGCCCGTCTCTCTCTCACCCTATCTGCTACCTCTCTCTATCTCTTCTGTGGAGAGAATGTCCCACTTACAGAATCTCTATCTCTCCTCCTCCTCCTATTTCTCTTCCTCCATCCCTCACACTACTCCTATTGATATCTTCTCTCTCCATATTATTGCAACAATACCAGTAGTATGTCTATCTCCTATATGTTTTCTTTATCGCGCATTCTTATTGTACGATACATTTTTTTTTTAAATATCCACTTTTTTCGAGATTCACCAACATGTCGCGGCCAAGGGACAGCACTCCCATATACATTGACTCGGGTGAGCATTTTACTGTCTGATATTGATTCATTTATGCAACTTGTTGCATCACAAATTTGAGAGAGAGAGAGAGAGAGAGAGAGAGAGAGAGAGAGAGAGGAAGAGAGAGGAAGAGAAAGAGAAAGGAGAGAGAGGGGGGAGAGAGGGGGGGGGGGGGAGAGAGATATAGAAAGATAAAGAAAAAGAGGATTATTGGGAGAGAGAGAGAGAGAGAGACTGTTTCCTCTAGTGTCTGCTCCCTCCACCTCGTCCTCGTCCTCTCGCCGCCGCTCCCAGTCCAGCCAGCCACCTACCCCGAGTGCCAGTCGGAGTGGCAGTGCGGCTAGTATCGTTGGTGGGTTTCTATTCTGTTGCACCAGTCAGTACCGCAACTCACTATGGGAATGACTAGTCATCATAGTCATAGTCACTATGGTACTGACCAGCCAGTCAGTCACTCGGATGTTCCGTCACAGTCTTGTCACGTCTGAAACGTATGTGCTTTGTCCTTCGCAGAACCGCAGAACCGCAGAACAATCCAGATACGTTGCACCATCACTTCACAAACGTGTGTAAGAGTTATCGTGTCATTCCTGGTTTGGGCCTCGGCATACTTATCGCAATCGCCGAATCGCCAGAGAATCGCTGTAGTGAAGCATACATATCGATTTTTCTGAAATCGCAGCGATTCTAACATCGCTTCAAAATCGCCATTTAGCTGGCATACTAATCGCCGGCGAATCGCCAAGAAATCGCCAAAATCGGCGGTTTGGCGATTTTGAAATCGCTAAGTTGAAATTCCAAAATCGCGATTCCGAAATCGCCTTTATGATATGAATGATAACAAACATTGTTAACACTTGTATGTACGTAGATATTACGTCGGGTGATACTAAATCGCCGAATCACCGGCGAATCGCTAACATCCGAAAACGTCAAGCTCGGCGATTCGGAGATTGCGACAAGTCTGCCGAGGCCCTTTCATGTAACATAATTATAAAAGACACAATACTACAGCCCAGCGATTTCCCAACGACAGCTCGCGCCAAAAATTCTTCTAGGAACAGCAGGGCAGATGTTGCGAAGTGCTTGCAGGCCTGTCCTCCTCTGTGGTGCGTGCGCGGCGGGCGCAGTTGAACAGGAGTCAGACGGGGCCGACTCCCCTGGAGGAGCCGGCCAGGCCCCCGCACAGGGCCGGCAGCAGCTCCAGCAACAGCAGCCTCACCGAGGCAAAGGTGGGCGAGGTTTTTGGTGCTTGAACGGCAAGAAAACCAAAATTAACGTTAGTCGTTTTCTATTGGTGCACTCCAGTCTAAACACAATGTGGGTAGTGAAACAGAAATAGTGGGTTGCGGTTTGTAGAAATTATAGGTGATGAAAAGAGTATATCAACATCAATGTTTGCATCATGCTCAACTGAGAGATATTTTGCGGAGAGAGGGCAGGTAGAAAACATATGTACCTGTCAGCCAACCATCCGTTCTCACCGCCAATCAATCAGTTCAACTTACGCTCACCCTACCGCCTGCTCTCTTCCTCTCTCTTCCCCCCCCTCTCTCTCTCTCTCTCTCTCTCTCTCTCTCTCTTTCTCTCCCTCTCTCTCCCTCTCTCTCTTTCTCTCCCTCTCTCTCTCCCTCCCTCTCTCTCTCGATAAGTAAAAAGTCTATTTATGAAACACTTTATTCTCCTATGCACACATGAAAGTTTCAAAACAAGTGGATTTATATCAGAGAGGGGTGGGAAGTGGGAATGTGGTCAGGAGTGTGAGTGCTGGAGTGAAATAAAACACGGGAATGGCGATCATCTACTCATCAGAGCAGAGCATCCAGGCGAGAATTCCATGTGAAATCAGTTAGTTTCTTTTCAACAGCACACCACCGCTAATCGTGACGTTGGTTTTGCCCAGAACAGTACGCCAAAAGGGCAACTGCTGTCCCTAAAATAGTGGCACTATTATACTTTGGTTAGCGTTTTAAACAGCAAAAATCTATCTTTTTCTTCTTGATAAGTATTGTACACTACTCTAGACGTATTGTCGTATTTCAACGAACGTACTCTTGTGGAGTGTCTGGATCCTTGCGGCTTCGCACACGACTTCCGCCACATGCTTGGCGATTAGCTCCATGTTCATATCGAACTGAATGATAAGGATTACTTGTATAAGCATAATATATTAAACTACCTTCCAAATTCGCGTTCACTGGTCCGTTCTCAGAGAGTTTTTTTTCGTACTATGCAGCTCCGAACCACAACGATGTCTAGATTCCAAGTTTTCGAAGTGCCAGTACGGGTGAAGCCTGTTCGAATCATCTGAACAATGTTTTTAATCGAGAATGGTGTTTCACAAAAGTACCTCCTTCCACTACATCCATATTTGAGTAAAACGACACAGCGCGAAGGAAATCGAACAGCGGTGTCTTTAAAAAATATTGTTGAAGAATCAAAGTTCAACACACACCTCAGTGTAATTCCACGCAGGCAGAAGACGATTAGTGTTCATGATTCTATCACATTGCAAATATAACAAAGGTATGACTTATTTCTCTATTTACGGACCTACACACATTACTGAACTCACCTCGCGTATTCTTCTCCACTGTGGTAGTTTCTCTGTGGATGAACGTTGTTGTTGTTCAATAGAGAAATAACATTCTAAATTAACTTTCTCGCTAATTATCTGAGACCCATAGTCTCTCACCAGGGATCTCTGGCATCGCATCAGTTCAACAAATCCATCATCCGTCACGAAACTTGCATTGCTTACTTGTCGTGTGGTCTTCTCTTCAATCAGTCCCTCATTCTTCAATTTGTATTCGGTCTCCTAGAATGCTCAGGGATAGATATCAAAATGTTTTCTACACGCACCGCCCACATCTCATGAGTCCAGAAGCCAGACGCTCCCGATCCAAAATATTTTCTGTATGCCAATTGGGGCGGTAGCGAATCTCTGGCGCGAACAGCGGGAGGGCAGTTGATCTACATATAGGGCAGTTCTCAGTTAGCGCCACAACCCTAGTCGTCATTGGCGCATAAGAATTGCGCCATAAATGAAGCATTTTGGCAGTGTAAACTTGAAAAACGTGCTCTGGTAACATTACGCCAAATTAATGTTATATAAGCAAACAAAACGTTTTAAAGGTAGTGTAACCTCTGAACGCCACATTTCAAAACGGAGAAATTTGCATTATATAATATTTTCAGGAAAAACTTGATGATTGATGCATGTTACGTTCAATAATAATCATTTTTGAAATTCGCAAATTGTTAATTTAATCTACCGAAAGCTCCTATTAATTTGTCTTACGTCGTTTATCTCAGACCACGAAGTTACGGCGTTTAGCGGCGATATTTCAATGACAGCTGTTCGTTTGAATGTTTTGAGTTTTTTATTATTATTGCTCTTAATATTTATTATCTGAAATAATAAAAGGCCGGAAAACTGGGTTTTCCTCCTAAAACAGCTATGTAAGTAGTGGCAGATTGTTCAAGTTGGTGCAAATTATGCACTTTTGACGGCCAAGGACCAATCTGAACGTTGATTCGCATTTATCACTCAGAAGTTGAAATGATATTTTTAAATAATTATTGTATGAATTTAAATGCTATATTGTGGCAAAACATTCAAAAAAATATCGTCGATAAACGTGCTATGATTTGTTTCATAATCAGAATCAGAGGTTACACTGCCTTAAATGAATCATAACCCACGTCACCGCGGAGAAATCTCCTGAACGTACGCAGACCGCATTCATTACCAATCATACTTATAAGAAAGAGACTGAAGAACATTCAATTAAACATGAACATTATTCATAAATGTACCTTAAAATCAGAAATTTCATCTTCTCGAACTCTAGATCGATCAGCATGCTACTGGAACAGGTCAAGTGTATTGCGAATAGGAGCGTGTCAAGAGAACCTGTACGCGTCTCCGGCCCTGTCTCGTCCGTTCCTCCGATTCGGCTGTCGGTTCATCGCCATCGGTCGCATACTCCCTCGACGCGTAGCCATGTCCTGTATTCCATGTACCATGTATTGTACAAAGATCGACAAAGTATCGACTAACCGCAAAGCGAGCTGTGAGAAGAGGGAGAGCTTGAGTGACCGATGTGACGCGCGGCTTCGGAGAGAGTGCTTTACAAAAAGCCACATCAAGGAACAACGAAAATCATGGAATTACCTTGATGTCATTTCATCGGCCCAGTACCGTATACCTCCTACTGCCGTTCTAGCGCAGCATCCTGCATATCACGGCGCGCATCTCCATCGGGTTGTGATTGAAGTCGTATCTGAACGGGAGAGGATGTAGATGTGTCTCTAGAACGTATTCACGAACGCGAATGGGTTGTCTCAAGCTGTTATCAACAGACCCATCGCAGCGCACCTCCATCCACAAGACCAGTGATCCTGAACACATATACGTGACATGTAATGACTGATCAGATTCAGAAAACGGCGGAACGGAAAGGAGAACGAAAAGGAGAACACGAGAAAAAATGTCCGTACCCGTTGCCGATCCCATCTTGTTTCTACCACAAAAACGGGACTGTCCAAATGACTAAGTTTTTCGAAAAACTTGTGGGCATAGTCCTATAAAATCGTTTAAGGAAAACATGCAACTGTGGTAGAAACCTGGTAATGCTGGCCGTTTCTCGGCGCGGAATCCAGAATGATGACATGGCGAGTCGTATTTATCCATCGTATGAATACATGAAGCAGATGATCCAGTGGAAATCAAACTTTATCTGAAGAAAGTGTCCTGTGGGCGCACCCGGCAAATATATCTGAATGCATTGCATTTACTCAGAACAAATTGATTTAAATTCTCACTAAAGTCAGGAAGTGGTTTCTCTGCGCGAAGTTCCATCTATTCGACAGACTGCGCATCATGACAAAAAAAACGTGCAGACTCGCCTACTGTCATCTGCAATTCAGATGGAGTTTATTGGCTGATGTTCTCAATCCACCATGAGGTTCGCATTCTGTCGGTTTCCGGCTCTGCCACCTCCCCTCAGTCGTATCCACTTCTGGGCGCCTCGGACGCCTCGGATCGGAAAAACGGGATTTTCCACACAAAGTTTTTCGAAAAATTTGCGGCCGTAGTCCTATGAAATCTTTTAAGGCAAGTCATGTCACAGAGGTAGAAACCTGGTACTGCTGGTCGTTTCTCGACGAAAAATCGACGAGGTGTCGTATTTATCAATCGTATTTATCAATGAATACATGACGCATTGGAATCAGTGAAAATTAAACTTTGTCAGAAGGAAATGCCCTGCAGGCGAACCCGGCAAATATATCTGAATGCGTTGCATTTACTCAGAACAAATTGATTTAAATTCGCACCGGTCTAATAGTGGTTTCTATGTACAAAGTTCCATCTATTCGAAAGACTTCGTATCGTGACACAACATCGTGCGGACTCACCTACGGTCATCTGGAATTCAGATGGCGTTGATCTCTACTAACGAAATGATACTGACGAAACGAAGCGATCGTAAGCGATACTCTAACAACATTGGTTTCTCCACCGTATATTTTACATTGATTGTCAGCCTAAACCAAGTAGATACGACAAAATAATTCAATGTTCTCCAATCCTACAAGAAAAGCGTGCATACACTGCTGTCGTGCAATATCGCTATAAAAAACAATTTGTGTTCTCAGAAATAATTAACGCGGGAGATCCCCCAGCCCGATCTCTACCGTTTTGATATCGAAAATGGCCATGGAATTCAAGGACAGAACCGCGTTGGCAAAAGTAGCCTATGGGCATTCATCGGCCGAAAATCCGGCGTTAAAGTTTATTGTATCGCGTAACCTTATGTTATGGTCGTTCAATCACAGCCAGCGTGGCCGAATGGGTGTTCGTCTACTACGCAGGCGATGCGGCTTCCATCTTGCTTGTTTTCTCGCTTGTTTCCTTTTTGAATAGCTTTTTTTATGTCTTTTTTGTCTCTTCTTGACTACTTATGTTCTACAGAACTTTAAGAGATATGACAACTATTGTGAAAACGGATTGCTATATAGTTATGTCTATCGAAGTATCATCAGACTTGATAACGATTGATATCGATAAAATCATGTCGACAAAGTGTTCAATGATGATAGCCTAACGGCAAGGCTCATTCAGAAATACGAGTCAAAGAGCGAACGTGCAAAAGCCAAAGAATGGAAGAAAGAGCGAATAACAACTCGACTTTAGATATCATAACAACATTGTTCTACTATGGGATACAACATGCTATCATTGTAATAACTCGAAAAGGGAATAAGAAACAAAAGAAAAAGAAGAAAAAGAAGCAACGGCGATGGAAGCCGCATCGCCAGCTTACTAGACGAGCTTACTAGACTAGACCCATTCGGCCACTCTGGCTGTGGTCGAAGAGTCGTAAAGAAGGGGTTACCCCTTCGTAGGCTACTTTCGACTTTGCAGTTATGTTCCGAATTCCGATGGCCACCTTCGATACCAAAACGGTAAAGATCGGGTCTGGTGGAAAACTGTCCTTCCCTCGTTATCACATACACTTTCTCTTTTACGGCAAGGCTCATTAAAAATACGCGTCAGAGCGAACGTGCAAAAGCAAGAGAATGGAAGAAAGAACGAATAACAGCTCGAATGATAGTGTCTGCTCGTGAGAACCGCTTTAAATGTTCTCTCATAACAGATTTCAATCGAATAATGTCTAGGTGAGGTAGGGCGGGTATACGGTAGCCTACAGTAATTTCACCGACAGAGAGGGACCGTACCTGTTGTTGAGTCGACCGGTCGATGCGCGGGGTGAGTGATAGAATGGAGAGACGGCCGTCATTTCTCGCATCCAGACGGCGACCCTTTTGCACACGAGTCGAATTAGCATGTCCCGCCCCCGTCGTCGACTCGCATTTCGACTCTCATCTCGAATCAACATCCACCCGATCGCCGTCATTTACAACATTCAACTTCCTGCTGTCCTGCTCAACCGAAGGGTGATATTACAGCTACCGTACCCATTACCGCTTCTTGAAAGATGCCTTCGGTCGGAGCACTTCCTTTCGATGTACTGATAGAGACTGATTATCGATCGGTTCTCGTACGTCCTCGTGGACAGGGTAATAATACAACTACCGTACCCAGTACCGCTCCCTGATTCAGGCGGGCAACAGTCTGTGGGAGCTGATGCTGGCGGCCAAGAACGAGAAGTTCTCGCTCTCCAACGCCATGCAGGTGAGATTGACTCGGATGGGCTACAGTATCATCGTACTACGGTACTGTGATTACTGTACTACCGCGCCCATTCCAGCTCGGCGGACAGGCGCTCGCGGCGCTCCGAGATCTGCACACCGTCGGATTCCTTAACCGCGACGTCAAGTCATCTAACATGATGATGGGAAGGCAGTCGACCCCCAAGAGACACACTCTCTATATCATCGACTTTGGACTCGGTTCCGGTACGTCACTTTCCTCCCTCTCTCTCTTTCTCTTCTCTCTCTCTATCTCTCTCTCTCTCTCTCTCTCGCTCTTTATTTCTCGCTCTCTCTCTTTCTCCACCACTTTTGTACAGAGACGTGCTGGGCGAGATGCGTCTTCAGCGACAGTCGGTGCCCTTCCGTGGCACAGATATGCCTCCATCACTTCGCAGCAGCGAAAGGAGCAGGCGAGAAAGGTGCGGTACCTCTGGTTCACTGTATGCGACCGTATCTTGCAGGACGACTTGAAGTCTTGGTTCTACATGCTGATCGAGCTGTGTCAGGGTGCACTTCCCTGGAACGACGAGAGGGTGCGTACCTACCGTGTACCGTACCACTTACCGTATAACTGTCCAGGAGTCTGGGGCGATTCTGACCGCCAAGCAGGAAGTGCTCTACGGAAAGAAGCGGAAGACGTGCCTCGCCGGGCTGTTGAAACAGCTCTACATCGTCTACTGGTGACCACCGCCTCTTCTTCGAATCTAACTCGACCGAGAGTCCACTTTGAAGGTATATCACGAGTCTGCAGTTCGCGCAACTGTGCCCGATTATGACTACATCCACTATGTGATGTGCGCGGCCGGCTCTGCTGCCGGAGTGAACTGGAAAGAGCCCCTGGACTGGAGCCCCATGCACGTTTTCGAGGTACAGTACACCTTTTCAGTGGCGATGGGTACGGTAGTCTTTCAGGGACCGGTCTATGCGCCCATTGAGTGCAACGCCGACGTGCAGACTGGAATGTCGCGCGGCAGCACAGATTCGGCATCGAAGGACAAGCATGAGTAGGGAGGAAGAAGGAGGGATAGCCTCGTCACCATCACTATTTCTTATCCGTCACCTAACCTCTTCTATATTTAGCGTGTTTTGCTGCCTGTTAGCGTGTTTGGCTTGGATTTCGTTAGTTTTCCCCATTCATACCGTCGCAGTAGCGTCTCTGTATGACCATTAACACGTACTTGTGTTCTTGTGTATTGTCTGTTTGCGAATAAAGTTTTCTTGAATCGATTTCACTTCGTAAGTTGGCTGGTGGAACATAACACATGCATAGTCATCACTCGATTCGGACACCCATATTTTCCAAATGAAAGAGAGAGAGAGAGAGAGAGAGAGAGAGAGAGAGGAAGAAAGAGAGGGGAGAGGGAGAGAGAGGGGGGACTCTGAGAGAAACCCTACACATGAATGCAGCATAAATTCGTTAAGAATGCAGAAAGGGTCTGGATTCTGAAAGAATTCAGATAGATTTCTGAGAGATGTTATGCGTTGACCGCATTACACATAAAATCGTAATGAATTCTGTACGAATGAAGATTATGAACGAAGGTTGAAAGAATTCATGCCGTTATCATAACGAATCACTCATGAAACCTATTCAGTTTTGAAAATGTTGACTTTACGACCCCTCTTGCAAGAGAGGGATGGATACTATATTAATCTCGCGCGACGCTTTCTCTCTCGCGAGTGAAACGAAAATGGAGTTTACGCGAATTTGTTGTTCACGTGACTCACGCGAGTTGTTAGTTGTTCATATATCTTACTGCGTTTAGCATATAATTTTCCATCAGCTGTTTTCGCCAGTTTAGTAAAAGAAACACATAGTAGAAATGTATATAAAATAAGAATGACATAAGAAACAATATATAAACACATGCAAATAATTTGTCTTGAATGAAACAGCCGTTAGTGTGGTCAAATTGTGTAACTTCGTGCAGTTGTGCACACACCCCCGAGCTGATTAAAAGTTATTAGTTTCTTCGATTTCTCACTCCAATATTCGATAAGTTTTTAAAACTAAATTGTTTCAGAATATATGTTTGCATCATCATAATATACTCATTGAGTCGTGAACAATGACATGTTGTATCTACACATGCACCCAGATTCAGAGGGTACACTACCTTTAAGCCAGATTTTGTTTACTTAGATTAAACTATATAACTAGGAAAACCTGTGAATATTGAGTGAATGTATCCCAACACCTTGCTTCTGCTGCTGTCACATATTGGACGATAATGAGGCTGTAAAGAATTCCTACTTTGGCTGAAAAGTACCAAATAATTACCAGAAGTGGATGACTCGGGCATTTTCGACAAGCTGGTAAACGACCAATGCGATGAGAGTGTTGTGAGCTGCGGAGATCTAGGTAGACGAAATGATTCCTAGGGGAGTGAGCGTACCTGTTGTAGAGGTGTAGAATCGACCTGTCGGTGCGCGGGGAAAGTGATGGAATGACCAGACAGCCGTCATTTCTCGCATCCGGGCGGCGTCTCATTAGCATACGATTGGCATATCCCGCCCCTGCCGTCATTTCGCCAAAGTCAATTCTCCATCACACGATGAACGCTAATGCATGGTTATGAGGTCTTGGCAAACAACGCACGCAGTAAACTCGTGAATTTGAGAGTAGACGGTATGTTACCTAACATGGAGTGTCGTTTAGGTCACAGAAGTCGATGGTGACCAAACTGATATCAGAGATACCCTAATAGGTCACTAGTCGAAAACCGTTTTTAAATCCACAGGACCGGCCATACGTTTCGAGATGTTTACGATTCAAATTTTGGAGCTGAACCGTGTGGATTGCTTTCGCTACCTGTCACTTTATTCGCGCGTACTGTGAAACAGCAGCGGTGGCCTAGTGGATGGAGCGGTCGTCAGTCAGCGGCAGGATGTGGGTTCGCACCCTGTTGAGGCACTTCGTTTTGCCGATTCTCATCGGACTTGTACTTTCACTAAGTCTGAGGGTAACACAACAATCAACTTTATCATGGGTGTAAAGTATTACCGCGGGAACACCAACAACAATATTTGTGACTTTATCAACTTCTTCAAAGAACTATATGTATTATTATTTTCACCAGTCAGCAGTGATTTGTCTGAAATATGCGTCCTGGCTCTCATCCAGAATCTGTTCCCTTCCGCCGGGAAGACGAATTCGGATGGGGCCAACACTCTCTCGACGAGGCTCTTCCGGAATGATGGGGGCAGTCGACCTGAATCTCTCTTCTCTTCTCTCTATCTCTCTATCTCTCTCTCTCTCTCTCTCTCTCTCTCTTTCTCCTTCTCTCCTCACGTTTTAGGTCGAAGAAAACTGCATTTGATTATACTAAAATAATGGTCTCTCCAAGGTTTCACCACAGATATGCAAACAACCAGCGCATTGGAGCTATATCTAAAAACATTTGCATATGTAAAAAGTTGTTTAAACCCACAATGAGACACACATATCGAATATAGCCGACCATAGCATTTGTTGAAAAGACCATTGCTGAATGTGGGTTGTGGGTACATGGAAATTGAAAAAATATGAATAACTCACTTTGCATAAATATACATAACAAATTATGCCGAAACATACGAAATTCATTATTCCGAAATACGCAATAATAACACTCAGAGCTTTGGTAGATTCGTAATTCTCGAATATTTGATATCGCTCGCTTAGCGAATAAGTCTTTGAATCTATCGTCTTCCTTGCGTTTTTGCGATTGGTGTGAATAGTTTTCATAAAAATCTGAAATGATTCAAAACGGCACAATTGAAAAAAAACACACACGTACCATACAGAACACAAAAGCAATAACCAACATAATTCCGATGCCGAGAGAAATTGAAAATACATCTGAATGTGAAACTTCAAAAAAAAAAGAAATCGAGTGTTACAAACCAATAGTGAACCAAGTTGACCCGGTTAATCCGAATAGGAAACTCGAAACAATGAAGAAGTATGCAATTTTCCTGCTTTCGTTTCGTTCATACGATCCTACATGCATAGTGGCATAGGTTCTCTCGAGCATTATGCAACCAAACGTAGCAATAACGTAACTTCTACAATTATATGGTTAGTATATTAACTTTGTACATAATCTACAATTGAGTAAATTCATAACAACAATACTATAAATAATAGTTGACCTACATATGATATGTGCGCATGAAGCTTAGAAACACAATGATAGGATTGTTTGTGATATCATCTGAATATATGAATAACAGTAAACAAATTTTAAATCAAACCGTATGATCGTATATTCCCGACAATTCTTATTTGATAACAAAACGTGATGAATCTTGAAACCAGATAGATCCATTGTTGAGATACCAGCGACACGAGTAAAAGAATCAGGTTCGGGTGGAACACTTTTGACTGAAACGTATAAATGAGTGCTTATCGTTCAATTACAAATCTAATCTTATTTTATTTTCAGCGAAAGAGATTTAGCTTTGGTTTATTGCATGATATATTTTTTCGAAATAATAGTTGAGGACATTGTAACATTAAACAAAAAAATTAAAATACACATTTTCTGTGCGGGACCACACATCGGACAACCAGTGAAATTGGAGGGTATGTGGTCCCGCGCGGAAAATGAGCATCTTCATTTCTTAATCAAATGTACAACTGTCTCAACTACCGTCCTGAATAGATCTAGAAAATTGCCTTCTTCTACTTACCTTTGAGAGTACATACATCGAAGGACCCCAGTTTGCAAGAGCAATAAAAGTATTCACAAACTCTATAGCATACAACACTTCGAAAGTATCGCCCAGTCCCATTTCACTAACCAAAGAATCATTGACATAAAGATTCAGAAGGCGCACCATCGCCGAAAGCCGGAACTTTAAAATGATTAGCAATGACATATGCTCATACGCAGTCATGCGCATTTTTTAACACAACAAGTCTTTACAATACTTAGAAACTAACATACGTCAGTATGTTAGTTTGTATTGTATTGTTGTAAAGAATGTGAGAAAGCGTGGGCAAAAACAAATTGAACAAAAGGGTCACAAGCAAAAAAACGCCTATCGCTTCCTTCTGCATATACTGCAATTAGTCCCAAATTGTTTCGTGAGCTGCGTTAAAAAGAAAAAGTCACCAATTTACACCCTAAAAATCTAAAATTTATAGCAATCTACAAAACTTTACAGAATATACACAATGCCACCGGGACACCAAAACTAGACGGTACACGGATATACACAGGGTTCACTGAATCAATCTCATCGGCGAGCAACACACTCGGTACGCAATAAATATGAGAGTGAAGGGTACACCTCCTGCCTGTCTACTGGACGAGCATGGGCTTGGCGACGTCGTCCCTCTTCTCCTTGCCCAGCAGCTTCTCCACCAGAGCGAGGGCAAAGGGGAAGGCCGTGCCCGGACCGCGGCTCGTCACCAGCTGACCGTCAACCACCACCTCCGTCTGAGAGTACACGTAGCCTGCAAGAAGAACGCTTCTCCTCCGCTCTCTCTCTCTCTCTCTCTCTCTCTCTCTCTTCCCCTCTCTCTAAGATCGCGTACAAATTGTTTCCCTTTATCCTTTGAGAAAAAACGGAATCATCAGGCAATAATCACAAATCGAAGTCAAACTGAATTTGAACAAACAACTTTTTCGATCTACTTCGGATGCAGCTGAAGCTACAGTACCACAACTATCTCCCTCCTCCCCCCTTTCTCTCTCTCTCTCTCTCTCTCTCTAACTGTATTTCTACTCATCTACGATATGTCAGAGAACTCCATTAGCTGAAACAAATAGGAACAGACTATACTCAATCAGTGAAGCATACAGTGTACAGATCCGACTTAAATTATCTTCAACCTAGCTCATTCGCACTTCTTCCCCTCTCCCTTCTCCACCCACCCGCGTCCCTCATCCTCTGCTCCATGCTCGGGTACGACGTCACGTTCGCGCCCTGAAACAATAACAATATTACCGTACTCCTCCAATCTACGGTTCAGTATCACTCTACCGTATCCCCAATCTACAGTACAGTACCCCTGTACCGTACCTTGGCGATGCCGTGGCTGGCGAGTGCGATGGGAGCAGCGCAGATGGCGGCGACGACACCGCCACGCTTCCACTGCGAGGCGAGGACGGCACCCACCGAGGAGCTCTACAGGCGAGGTCATGAGAAATGGACTATCAGTTACCGTACCTACAGTAGCTGTTCAAAATACCGTAATCCCTACAGTACTCCTACAGTACCCCGTGCCCACCTCGGCGAGTGTGTTGCTGCCCGGCTGGCCTCCCGGCAGAATCACCGCGTCGAACTGCTGATCCTGAAGAGAGGGAGAGGAGTCTCTCTCTCCATCTCTCTCTCTCTCTCCATCTCTCTCTCACTCTCCATCTCCCTCTTCCTTCTCACTCTCCCTCCTATCGTGAGTACTGTCGTAAATACGGATACGCGCATATCTATTCCCTACGGATCTGCGGATCGCGGATACTCACACTTCCTCCACTCCAACCACCAACCACTCGCCCTTTCCCCGCTCACCTTGACCTGCTCGAAAGCCGCGTCGGGGACAATCTTCACCTGGCGGGAGCAGACGATCGGATCCGTGCCGAGCAGACCCGCCAGCGTCACCTGGACATGCATCTCTCTACCTCTCTCCCTCTCCTCACCGTCACTCCGGCCCTCCTGAGCACGTCGGCTGTGATGATGGCCTCCATCTCCTCTGCCCCGTGGGCCAGAACGATCAGCGCCGTCTTGCCAGCCATAGCTGTGGACAGGAGGATGAGCAGAACACAGGGGACATACATATTCGAGAATGCAACGAGGGGGAACAACCGAACAACACATTTTTATGCAATGGCTCCCAATTCTCGCAAATTGCCTCGGATCAAGATATTGGCATGGTCACAAACCAATCATCAGCATGACACTGTACTTACGCACATTGTTCAAAACATGTTTATTCACTATCTCTACAACAATCAGACAACAACGGAAACAATAATGAGCATCTCTAATAACATCTACACACTCTAATGGATACATCACACTTTCAGACAATTCGCTCCGCCTCTCGTGGCCCCGCCCACTCACGCCTCGACCTTCTTTCCCTGCACCGCGTCTCCGTATTTGCCCTCCTTGAAGGCTTGCCGGACCTAAATTCGAAATTTTATATCTAACTACTGTTTCAATTGAAATACTGAACAAATACGCAACATCAGATAAATAGTCAACTTTTCACAACTTTGAATATAATTATTGAAAAACAATGGTCATGTTTAGCTACCAACAAGACTATATTAAATTGAAAACACGAAATCACTGTGACACACTCCAGACAATACGACCACAATCAGTTAGTTATCACTCATCATCACCAGCCCACCCCGAGCCTACATAACAAATACGTAACATCCCAACAACATACACTCGGTGAAGCATCAGTAATTAATAATGCTCTCATCAACTTATCGACCATTTCTCATTCATTCTCATTCGCCTCCCACCGAACAATAGTATAAAGAAGATTGAACAATTGTCATTCCGGACAATCACACACCAATCTCCATCAATATGTGTATAACTATTGATCATTCTCCCCGCCACATTCACTTCAACTCCACAAAAGAAACGCAACGCTCTACGCTCCACCACTATACTACACTCGATAAGAGATTTGTAATGGAAACACCAAAAAAGATTCAACTCACAAAAAAACCCTCCCACCTCCCCTTCCAGTGCCGAAAAAATACTATGGTAAAATACGCAACAGCTCATCATGATTACTACATGGACACAAACAACTGTAATGGTGTTACATCACGACTTCAGTGTAATCGTAATAACAAGCACACACACCCCCCCCCCTCCCTCACCTTGTCTCCGTAGATGAGCTCGAACAGGGTGGCCGTGTTCATGCGGGGCGGCGGCCAGCGCTGCTCCTCCGTCGTGTACAGGTCGGCCAGCGCCTCCGAACCCTGAGAGAGCACATAAAGGTTACTATTCTAATTCACAGTATAATCTAAACAACATTGCAGGATTCTCAAAACAAGCACTCATAGCACACTACCTACTCAAAATAGCAGTGAACATCGTGCTCGTGCATATATTCCACAATTACGCCCCCTGTGAAAACCTAGAGTACAATCACGTGTCTGATCTGACAGCGAACAGCGGACACATCAAAACATGTCAACAGTGTTCTCTCTGTGAGCAACTGGAATAACACATACACAAGATACTACGGTATGTTTTTTTGTGTATAACAAAGTAAACAAGGACGCTGCTCACCTTCTCGCGGACCTTGGCCTCGTACGCGCGGGCGCGCTTCTCAATCTCCACGTCGGTGCGGTAGCTCACGTACGGGCACAGCCGGCAAACAAGCAAACACTACTACGACCCAAGACAACTCGCTTTGCACAGTTCACTGCCAACATCATCACTATTCTACACAGACAATATGTTTCACTTAGTCCAAATCACTAAATGAGACATTCCAAATCAATTTTCTACAAAGCAACAGAACGCTCCACGCTACCGTACCCCTCCTCCCCTCCCGGACTCACTTGAACCCGTCGAGGTCGGGCACCACGAGCTCCGTCTTCATCTCCTGCACCGCGTGGAACTTGCCGTCCTGGTCCACGTAACCCTCCGGCTCCACACCAGTGTACCTGAAATCGATAAATCGTTTAGTGAATCAAAGTATTCAAAGTTTCATGAACATTCGCCGGGAATGGTGACTGCATAGACGTGGACTTCCTTCCACACAACGTGATAGAAATGTGTACCTCAATCACTTACCGATTCAAACAGTCCAATATTGCAAGACAATCAAATGAATGATTCCTCCAAAAACTACCGTATATCCAATCAATTCTCATATCACCCATCAATCAACACTGACTGCTGTAGGCTGGCGGGGTTCTCCTTGTGCCACTTGGGCGACAGCTCGGGGAACTCGCGGTTCGGACCCGGCCAGCGCTGCTTCTCGTACACCATCGGACCAATCTTGCGCTGACCCGTCGCGCCTAAATGATTACAGTAATTCAGATAAAGGTACTATATCCAAACATTCAATGTACCGTACCCTTCTTGACAAAGGGCCAGGGTGCGCGGAAGTTGTGAGAGTTGAGAGAGCGTACTCCGCGCTGCGACACCGTCACCGCCAGTGACGTCATCTGGAAGACGGTGTGACGTTACGAATATAAACCACTGAAAATAAATTCAAAATTCAAGATAGTCCTCTCGGACACGGTTTCATCAACCGATGACACAATCATTGCATAAAAATAAAAAAAAATCAAACAATTCACGATAAAACTCTTTATTAGTCAAAGTCAAGTGATATTCTAAACCTGTTTTGGACAGCGGCATATCACATATCAAGTACAACCCGAATGAATCAAATCACAACAATTCGATAACCTACATCACACTCATTCCTAAAATACCTGTACGTCACGTATTCCCGCATAGGCTCCGCCCCTCAGAGCCCCGCCTTGACCGTCTTTCCGAGCACGTACTTGCAGTAGGCGCTGTTCATCTGCTCGAGTATGATGAAGGTGAGCACAGTGTGGGGTCCGAGACGCATGTAATAGGGGGTGAAGCCCTTCCACAGCGCAAACACTCCCTCGTTGCGCATGATCTGAAATCCATTGTCCACATTAATCGATAGTTCCATTTAAATGGCTCACCTTGGCCCACACGTCAAACGCGTTGCGGTACTCGGGCACACCGTCGACGATACGCATCGACTGAATCCTAGAAATCTCGATCTTGGCTACCCACGCAAAATTTTGTCAAACTGAAAACTCCAACCAAAGGATTCTGATCGTTGTCTAACCATCCTAACGTCTCTCATAAAAAGAGTGGAACTCATTTGCGGGCCCACTATACCGTATAATCGATACAGTACCTCCCCGTCTACATTACCCTCACCGTACCTCGTCTTGGATATGTCAACGGGCATGGAGACGATAGTGGTGGCCAGACCGCTCATCATCGAAGCCATCAAATGGCATACGATGCCGTCCTGGAAAAAAAAACCGAGTGAATGATACGTATCAACATTATGATGTAAAAAGTGAGTTTAGTTTGAAAGTAATGAAGATGAATGTGCGTATCGGCAAGAACCTGTAGACGTAGAACAATGTTAGACATCGTGAATACGTGAATAGTACGTAGCACTCACAGTTTACAGTAGACAGCGTTAATTAAATGTAATGAAATGTGTTTGGGTCAAGTACACAATCCCTCTTACCTTGACGACGTGGTTGTCGAGGAGTGCCTGCTTGGCCTGCGAGTACGTGGCCAGCTGCGCCGCGTTCACCACCATCGCCCGGGTGACCGTGGGAAGACAGCCCTGCAATCAATAAATCAATCAATTAATCAATCATTCAATCAATCAAACGTTTATCCGGAATCGTTATATCTCAATAACTAACCCTGCAAGATATGAATATAAGGATGTTTACACAATTTGGAGATTTGGACGTTTTCGAATCACATGACCCAGGTTATAACATGCGGTAAAGTCAGGAGTCAGTCCTTCAGGACAGGGGCATACGATGGTAGCGATCTGTGATTTTAAATCGATAAATCGATACTCACCCTCCACAGTGCCGCCACGCCCTCCTCGCGGACGATGCGCGTCAGCGCGTCCGTCACGCCCTTGTAGTTGCTGACCAAGCACAGTCAATAATCAATAATCAATAAGCACTCACCGCCTCTGCTCCACCGGAAGCCGACCGTCACCAGTCATGCGGATGAGAGCCACCTGAACGGGAAGGTAAACAACAACAACAACAACAACGACGACAACAACAACAACAACGCTTACCTCAGCCGGGGTTCCGACGAACGAGCCGATAGCGCCAGCGCCCATGCCGATCGCCGCCTTAGCGATAAACGACGGAGACGAGGTGGCGCTGAACATTGTATTGTATTTTGTAAAAAGATAAAATGTATTTACATATACACTATAAACTACATGACTCACTCGGTGAAGTGCTCCATCATCCAGGTGTAGACTCCGAGGCGGGTGGTGGTATAGGTGGCCTGTCGGAGAAGACCCGCAGAGAGACCCGTGTACACCTGAACGAAATACGTTTCAACAGCATTTTTTTGAAACGTACCGCGAGCACGCCCTCGTTGCGAACGATCGAAGAGAGCGCGTGAAGGCTGTTGCGGAATTCCTTCAATAATGTAAATACACATATGGTAACGATAACGACACGGAAACAAAACAATATAACTGATAAATGGCGAACTGGCATACCTTCTTTCCGGTGAGTCCGGAGAGCTGCATGCGGTTCTTCACCAGATCGAGCGGCTGCACGAATAGGGTCGCGCCCATGCTGAATACGAAACATTGCACATTTGAATAATATAGTCAACAAAACTTGTTTGTAAACAAGCTCACAAAAATACACAAATCTTGATTTCACGGAACCTACCCGGAGACGCCGCCGAAGACAAACTTGACGGCATTAGGTATGGTCTTCTCGTCACCCGCGGCCATCTATAGACGTCGAAATAAAGAAAATATAGAAAGTATAAAAAATACATTAGAAAATATGTGAAAATTGCAATAATAAGAGTGAGTGCGCCAGTGAGAATTTGAAAGTGCAGAGAGCACAGAATACACGGAGACACCAGAGTGTGAAACGGTTATCAGCAAGGCGCCAATATAACAATAATTATTTCTTCATCAATGAAGAATATTTCTAATAGAGAGAACGAGATTCATTGTGTTTGTTCCATCAGGATTACGACGAATTTGATTTGAAAAAGCCGACCAACTTGTTGATTTATAAATCTATTTCATTCGTTCACGAAAATCAAACACAATGAAAATACGAATACCGTATTCGTTCAATACAAAATCAACAGTAAATCAAAATTATCTTTCAAAAGTACTTCCAAGTAAAAGTAGTTGGTTTGTACTGTTGTCTCAGTTGAGCAAAAGTACTGACATGTTTTCAATGGAGACATGTGCCAACAGGCTCTCTCTCTCTCGATAGTAGGAAGGGAGTGCACATGGTAGAAGCTGCTGGGCTAGGAAGGAGCTGCTTTTGCCGGAGTTGCACCGCATGAGGAAGGAGTTGCACGTTGATCAGTTTAGTAAAAGAATAGCATTTTTGCACAATGTTTGACACAGAAGGGTGTTTTCGACCGTATTGGATCGAATACAGTAGCATGAAACTGTACCAGCCGGAGATCTGCATTTACTAGTGATCTGATATTTAGCTCATATCGAGGATTGATGCACTTTTATGGTACTAACAAAGATCATACAGCTGATGATACTGTGATATAGGCGAAAGACACATCGCACCACTCATGTAGGCTGATCAATGTACTGTTTCCGCGCCTACATCCTTATGTCTACTGGCATAATATCTATATCTCAATATGCATTTCTAGAAGGCTGTAGTATTAGAACTTCCTTGTATATGATATTGTGAACATACAATACATCATAGAGATAAGATATGCATACGTATGCTATGTTTCGACACTACTAAAACAGTTCAAGTGCAACTCCTTCCCATAGTAGTGTAGCTCCTTCCGGAGCAGCTACTACCATGTGCACTTCCTTCCTCCTATCCTCTCTCTCATACCAGTGCAAAGCGGCCATATTATAATGAACGCGTTTACAAAGTTATGCAGTTATTATCTAAAAACACAACTTCTGTTGTAACATAACACGTCGAATAATGCTGAGAGCCTGTTTGCACATGTCTCCATTGAAAACATGTCAGTCCTTTTGCTCAACTGAGACAACAGTACAAACCAACTACTTTTACTTGGAAGTACTTTTGAAAGATAATATCTGTCCTTTTCTTAAGTTTTGTTTCACAAAATTATATTTTCATACACGTTCGCGATTCGCTGCGAGGATACCGACGCGCACCCGCTATTCGCCTCTCTCTCTCACTCACACACAGAGGGGGCGGGGCGAAAGCGATTGTCCGACGCCCGCCCGCCCGCCCGCCCGAGCGACCGACACCAATCTCAATCCGCACTCGAATGCGGACTCTCCGTATCTCGCTTCAAATTCAATCAAACTCAATACAACTTTCTATAACTCTATCGAATAGAGATGTGAATGCAATGTAACAGTGGAAATCACTTCAAAATGAGGAAAAGTGCTTCATCCGGGAAAAGTCGTTTTTGAGCATTCTAGCGCGCGGGGACATCCAGTACAAACGAGAGGGCGCTGGCGCGCCCTCTCTAATTATATTCAATTTTTCTTGGGGGGGGGGGGCGGACATCACAATTTAAATATACACCCATCAAAAGCACATCAGCGTTGACGTAGGTGTGTCTAGTAACTTTGCATACTTTTTGAGGGGGGTTCAAAGGGAAGGGGACGGCGAGAGGGCGGCATTCATTGTTGAGTAACGGCGTAACCAAGGCGGTCGAAGATCCCACTCCACGGTGCTCGCCTTCTCTCTCTCTCTCTCTCTCTCTCTCTCTCTCTCTCTCTCTCCCGCACCTCAAATTCACAGCTCACTCTTCAGGCGTTGCTCAGTCCACCTCTCTTAGTCGCCGCTGACGCATCTCCAAGAGGAAGTATCTGAAGAAGAAGGAGAAGTTGAGAAGGAAGTGAAGGAGAAGGAAAGGAAGGAGAAAAAGAAGGAAGAAAATAAGGATACGAACGAGGGACCGAAGATCGGAGAGCATGTTCACACGAGGTCAGGCGAACTCACCGTGATCGACAGCACACGGAACCTTCGGAAACGTGTTCAAGGTAGGACTTACTCATGTTACTGTACTTACCGTACTCCATGCAGGTAATAAAGAAGGACGGGAAGACATTCACGATGAAGGCGGAACGCGCGTCTGCGAGGAAGAAGGTCCTCGGCAACGGTACGCTTGAGTGTACTGTACATATATGATACTTGCTACGATAGGTGCTGGAACGAGCGACATCTTCACCCCACTTTCTCTCCATCGTCGCCGAGGGTGCGGTCAAGGGCCGGTTCAACTACATCGTGATGAGTCTGGTAAATTTAGTAGTTACTGTATTAGTTACTGTAGTACCTCTCTCGAATCAGGTGGGCGATAATTTGTGGTCGTTGCGCATGAAGCTGCCGAACGCCTGCTTCTCCATGACGACAACTCTACAGGTGAGGATGACTGTAGCCGGTGTATACTCTACTACAGTATACTAGTACTACAGTACACTATTACTACAGTGTGCTGTATGTTTGTACAGTGACTACTGTACTAGCGCGTTGTCCAGATTGAGCAGACGCTGTCGGCGCTCCGCGACCTGCACAGGATCGGCTTCCTGCACCGTGACGTCAAGCAGGGCAAGGTGTGTGTCGGCATCGCCGGCCCCGCGCAGCGCCACCTCCTCTACCTCCTCGACTTCGGGCTGTCCAGAAAGTACAGGTGAGCGAGCGCATCCTCCTGTCCCTCCCGCTCTATTCCCAAGCACTCTTTGTCTAGGAAGCCGGAGAAGCCCGGCTGCAGAGGGAGACGACTGCCTTCCGAGGCACTTTCAGACATGCCTCGCTATCGTCCATGCTACACAAGGAGCAAGCGCGCAAGGCACGCTGGCTATAATTCACTGTACATTATCGTAGCTTTCAGGAAAACCTCGAATCCTGGCTGTACATGGTAATCGAGGCGAAAATGGGCGAGCTTCCGTGGAGTGCGTTCAGGGTACGCACCTAACAACCAACATCCGGAGAATCAAAATCACTTACGCCAACCGCGCGCTGTCAGAGCAATGAGAGAAATGAATATCGTTGATCAGCGTTGTGAAACGTACAGACATACAGTACCAACATTTCTTACTTACCGTATGTCGTACCTACCGTATGCCGCACCTATCGTATACCATATCTCTATCTTTCCAGGACGTTGAGGCGATCATCGCTTCGAAGGAGGACGTGCAGTACGGCGAGCTCGAGTCAACCTGGCTGGTCGCTCTGCCGCCGCAGTTCGGCCGACTGTTCAAGTAATCGCCGGGGCGCGTGCGACAATCCGTCAACCACTGTTGCAGACATGTAACCGAGCTGAAGTACGAAAGTGTCCCCGACTACTCATTGATGGCGCATAATCTGCGCTCGGTCTACCGCGACGCGCGGATGCCCACTGATTCGGCGCCCGACTGGGATCCGAACGCGCCCTACGAGGTACAGTACCGCTGGAGATTGCGAGTACAGTATCTTTTTAGGGACCACAATTCAAGGACGTTGAGGAAGCATCTAAACGGAGCGGCACCGGGCAGAGCCGTGGATCCACTGGCAGCGCATCACCGGAAAAGAAGAAGGAGTAGAGAGAGAAAGGGGGTGGGAGAGAGAAGGAAGAGAAAGAAACCGTTGCTCCACTCATATGATGCTATGTATATTTGAACTCGCCCACAGTCCCTATCCATTTCATATCTCGCGTTGTCTTGAGATTACATGTCTCGCATTATCGTTTTATAGAAAGTTTGAAATAAATGTGTTTGATCAAAAATTGTGAATGGGATGAGAGAGGCATATAGTTTTCTTCAGGAAGATAGTTGGGGCCTCTGTGCATTCGACTACAGAAATGAAGATACTCATTTTCCGCGCGGGACCACGACGGACCACGGACGACGGACCACGCACCGGGCAGTCTATGAAAATGATATCGTGCCTTTCCAATAATTGCGTCGAGAAATGAGCATGCGCTTTCAAAATTGGTTATGACAAATGGAGAGGAATTGAGGACGTCATTCGACGCGACTGAGGGCGTTTCAAGCGCCGCCCTTCCTCCTCCATCTCTTCCTTCCTCCCTCTCGCTCTCCTCTCTCTTTTGCTTTCCTTGACGTTTCAGATCTCTCTCCTCTGTTTATGTCACCGCCGCCAGTTCGGGTGGATATCGATTGATCATCGCTCGGCATCATTGATGGGTAGATCAATGTCCTGTATTCCGCATTTTTCCGGCTTTGGCATTTCTGCTTTCGAGTGCCCTCACTTTTCCGACCTCCTCAGCGTCGCGCTTGCCGACGTCCCTCTTTCCGACGTCGCGCTTTCCGACCTCATCAGCAAAGCGCTTGCCGACGTCCCTCTTTCCGACGTCGCGCTTTCCGACCTCATCAGCAAAGCGCTTGCCGACGTCCCTCTTTCCGACGTCGCGCTTTCCGACCTCATCAGCAAAGCGCTTGCCGACGTCCCTCTTTCCGACGTCGCGCTTTCCGACCTCATCAGCAAAGCGCTTTCCGACCTCCTCAGCGTCGCGCTTGCCGACGTCCCTCTTTCCGACGTCGCGCTTTCCGACCTCATCAGCAAAGCGCTTGCCGACGTCCCTCTTTCCGACGTCGCGCTTTCCGACCTCATCAGCAAAGCGCTTGCCGACGTCCCTCTTTCCGACGTCGCGCTTTCCGACCTCATCAGCAAAGCGCTTGCCGACGTCCCTCTTTCCGACGTCGCGCTTTCCGACCTCATCAGCAAAGCGCTTTCCGACCTCCTCAGCGTCGCGCTTGCCGACGTCCCTCTTTCCGACGTCGCGCTTTCCGACCTCTTCAGCAAAGCGCTTTCCGACCTCCTCAGCGTCACGCTTTCCGAGAGTCACGTGAACAGGCCTTGCTTCCTTGGACTGTCCTGATGTCTCGACGCCATGTTTGCCGATCGGAGAAGTGCGGGAGTCGTTGACATCTCCAATGTACCCTGAAACGATTCCATCAGTAGCTGCTCAGTGTTGCTTCTACTTACTGGCAGTGGAGGCAGCAGCGAGAGCGGCGAGTCCTGCGATCACACGCATTCTATCGGATGTCCTTGTGAAGACTGGATGCCTACCACCATGTTAGCTCGCGTATTTATGAGCAAGAAGTTGGAGAGGAATACAAAATGATTTGAGACAAGGCGCTTTTTTTCGTGACGTTTCGTGACGAATACACAGCTGGAATACTTGATCATACTGTATGGTTCCGTATTGAGAGCGGAGTTATGACTGATTAGTATTCGTTAGAGACTATGTGGCAAATTGATCCAGCTATCTCTTGAGATAACATTACAAACACCCCAAACTATCGTTCGCGGTGGTCCAAAGAAGGTTCAAACAAGCCCCAAACAAGATGTTTTCAATGGAAACTGCTGACCTAAAAGACGACACATTGAGGGCAAACTTTGAAACGAGTGAGGTCACTGGTTTTGCGACCCAAAGAGCTGCATTCATATTCCCTCTTTGCAATGTTTAGGGTGAACAGTTTGAGGTTATTCGGGGTTTTGGGGCAGTCCAATTGTTGTTTGGTGGTGACCAAACGTTGTTCGGACTGATTGGGCAAAGTTTGCCCTCAATGTGTCGTCTTTGGGGTCAACAGTTTTCCATTGGAAACGGCTTGTTGGGGGGTTGTTCAGATCTTCTTGGACGACCCCGAACGATAGTTTGGGGTCGTCCATTCATCTAAGAAGACGCTTAGGAGGTGACCACAGACTTCTACGATCTCGACTACGTATCCCGTTACGACCACTATGTGACAAAATCCGCACCAGGCAACCCTATTTGCCCCTGATCGCCAACATTGACCACCACGTTGGCCATACGAGCAGCTAATCAACATACTCAAGAAGGCCGTCGCCGTCGCTACTGCTACCGGGCCGAACCACATGGAAAGGAGACTGCCACATCAAGGCGAACCTCTTCAACACGAGCGCACTCCCCGCTTGAAGACGTGGGCTCACACAACCACCACACGCGGCCGTTTCCAGACGGCACGCGATAGAGCGACAGATGCTAGGTACTTACCCTACAGGCAAATAAACGACTGAGCAGCGAAGGCATGCAGGCAAGATTCGGACTGGCAAATTCAATCTTCTACAATCTACATGCCGCGAAGCTAACATAGATGGATAGATGAACTGAACATATACAAAGGAGGGCGGACGGGGCAGTTCTACTGCAGCAGTTCCATCGCAACAGAACAGGATCGAGACCGGATATATAACGTGTCAGCGCTCGCGAAGTGAGCTCTCTTCTCCTCACTCTCTCCCATCCTTCCATCCGTCTCTACCCTTTCACGGTCCATGGTCGGATCGATGGTCGGAAGTGTTGAACATTGTGGGTGATCCCTTGTTCACTTGTTCACTAGTTGTTTACAGGACTGGGCGGCCAACCACTGGCATGCGAAGAGAATGCCGAAAGAGAAGATTATCTTCAAAAAGGACTTCCGTGAGAGAAGAGTTTGTGTTACTCAACGTAATGCAACAAAAGCTGATGCATTTTATCAAACGAAATAGTAAACAAACCTGCTCTTTCTGCAATAAAAACTGATGCGAGCAGATGTTGTACGTCGGCAAATTGATTTCGGTATCCGATCGATTTTATATATCTTGTTGAACTATTGGAGCAGGTTTGTGTACTATTTCGATTGGTAAAATGCATGAGCTTTTGTTGCATTACGTTGAGTAACACAAACTCTTCACTTACGGAAGTCCTTTTAAAAGATAATGAATGTACTTTTATTGGATTTCATATAAATCTATCTACATTAACATGAACCACAAAACTTTTTTTAAAAGAAATCCAACAGTTCACCCACCTTGTTGAGTCCAAAAAAATTGTATTAATTTTGCAAAAAAGAGATTAGGTAATGCTGATGGAAAAATTTACAATTCCAATGTCATTTCTATGTAAAATCATATATTACAAAAGGTTTGCCACCAGCCGGAACCGAACTTGAGCCATGTGACTCAACGGGCGCAATCGCTAACCACAACACTACTGTGCGCATGGGAGGGCACGCGATCTGAACGATATCAGTGCAATCCACAGGCAGTGCGGAATGTACACCTCCTGTCTGCTGGGGGCTGGGGGCAGCCGGTGCGCGCCACCCCCCCCCCCCCCTAGAAAACCATCCGTACACGGGGGATTGCCTGCCCCTCAGGGGGCGCGCGCGCGTATCTCGCTTCCTACAACAGCTAGCGTTACCAAAATCGAAACTTAACCATTTTCTAACATCCTGATAACATCTATCAGCATCACATTGTTCTGGCAGAGATTCTAAGCGACCTGTCGTTCAGTCGCCTTTTGCCGATTCTAGCGCGCGACTAGTCTTAACACAAACCAACCAGCGCTGCCGCGCTGGTTGTAATTGGCATGCCACCCGTTGCACACGGATGGACCCTCAAGGTTGTTTACGTGTTTGTTAACTTATTTACTTTTTTGTTTGTTTACTAAAGCACCGCCTAGTGTAGTGGTTAGCGATGTCCGCTATACTCTGTGGGTCAGGGTTCGCTTGACTGTACCGAGGTGATAAATTGGTAGCAGTCTGCTACGAAAGCAACCCGCAGGGTAGGTCCGGTAGGTCACCCACGGGCGCATTGTTGCGAAAATAGGCCAGATACCGTCGTTGGAAAATCGTTGGGTTATGGTGTATGCGATAGACTTTCTTCGACCCCATTGGCAGAGTGGATCTCTTGAATCGGAGGGATACCTTAATTAATTAATTTATTACAGTTCACACTGTGCCACACACCTCTGAGGGCAACAGAGAAGCGGACGAGAAGACGAGACGGGACGGAAGTTGTGATGGGAGCACGTTGCCGCAACGGCAGTGGAGGAGTTCGGTTTGCGGTGTCAGGTAAAACTACGTCCGCAATCCAGTCGATGAGAGTAATATCGAGTCGGCTGGCCCACCTTTCACTAATGTTCGGTGACGTGCGCGTCGCAATCTTCAACTGCTACGCGCCGACCAGCCACTGCGACGGAAGACGAGAAGGAGCAGTTCTACTGCGACCTGCGGAAGCTATACAAGGAGGAGAAGGCCCGCTACAAGATCGTCTGCGGCGACTTCAACGCCAAGCTCGGAAGCATGGCGAGTTCAGAGTGGGGCCGAACGGATACGGAGAGCGGAACGAGGAGGGCGATCGACTCACTGACTTCATTGAGGAGATCCGTCTCTTCCACGGCAACAGCTTTTTCTCAAAGCCGAGCCGGAAAAAGTGGACGTGGAGATCGCCCAACGGACGAGCGCTCAACGAGATCGACCACTTCCTGACGAGCAACCGCCTGCTACTCGCCGATGTCGACGTGGTCGCCCCCTTCTCTATAGGAGGCGACCACAGACTTATTCGAGCTCGGCTGCGTATCCCGCGACGACCTCTACGTCAGCTCGGCTGCGTATACCGCGACGACCTCTACGTTGTGAATGGGATGAGCTGATCGATTCGATGCCCCGCCGCTGGATGTAGGACGTTCCCTCCACATTTTTAGAATATGTGAAAAGGACGATTCCTCCAATGCCATGAACGATTCCTCCACTTTTCTAAAACGTGGATGAAACGTCATAGCAAAGTGAAAAAAATCGTTCATGGTCGGTGGAGGAATCGTTCATGGTAGTAGAGGACCATGCAAAAGTGGAGGACCTTGCATAAGTGGAGGGAACGTCCTACATCCACTATAGTATAGTTAGGCTTTGTTAAAATTAGAGTTTTGCATTTTTTTATGTTGTTTCTTTACTATTTCTTAAGTTCTAAGTAATCAATCATGTAATATGAAATCAATGTGTTTTTGGATGCCTAATGAATGGTTATACCCAAAAATGGTGAATAGAACTTTTTGGGAAGTGCGGTTTGGTCACAGGAATTTTTCAAAGTTAAAAACGAGAAAATGATGATTTTGTGAATACAGTAATCCGCCTACTGTAACCGAGAGAATAGAGGGGGAGGAATATGGAGCATGGTATTAGGTCCGAATGGAGTCCAGAAAACGATGTGCGAAAGATGGGAGCTCTATCTTTCATTTGAATAGTTTTAGAGAGCAAAAACCAAAAGGTGATACCTTTTTGGCCGCCACTGTATGTCACCGCCGCCAGTTCGGGTGGATATCGATTGATCATCGCTTGGCATCATTGATGGGTAGATCAATTTCCAGTATTCCGCATTTTTCCGGCTTTGGCATTTCTGCTTTCGAGTGCCCTCACTTTTTCAGGATGGGGCGATACGGAGTGTACATATTAGGTACCGTGTTCCTAACACCGTATAGGTTATTTTGAGCGGACTGCCCCACTCTCATCTCAACCATAAAAGGATGGCCGAACGCACACCCTCCCACGGATATATATATATATATATATATATATATATATATATATATATATATATACAGTAATATGTAACGTGTAACAACGTGTGCATATTGATTCCAGACGGATGCGCACTTTGCCCGCAGGCGCTGCTCACCGAGTCACTATAGGAGTCGGAGTCCGCTACCGTCAGTAAACGTGTCGACGTCAGTGAGGACCACCAGCACGGAAGGGTCGGACCATGTCCTGGCAACCGCAGTCACCAAAGAGAAAATTCGTTTTAGCTTCGTCCATTAGGATAATTGTAGGAAAATAATTGATCTACAGAAGTCGCTATACTTTTCTGACTTGTGAACAACATATTTATTTCATCAACATCAAGAAATCAACATTCAGATAATACACAATGTAACTACTGTATTCATTATCTTTCAAAAGTACTTCCAAGTAAAAGTAGTTGGTTTGTACTGTTGTCTCAGTTGAGCAAAAGGACTGACATGTTTTCAATGGAGACATGTGCCAACAGGCTCTCTCTCTCATACCAGTGCAAAGCGGCCATATTATAATGAACGCGTTTACGAAGTTGTGCAGTTATTATCTAAAAGCATAACTTCTGTTGTAACATAACACGTCGAATAATGCTGAGAGCCTGTTTGCACATGTCTCCATTGAAAACATGTCAGTCCTTTTGCTCAACTGAGACAACAGTACAAACCAACTACTTTTACTTGGAAGTACTTTTGAAAGATAATATCTCTCCTTTTCTTAAGTTTTGTTTCACAAAATTACATTTTCATACACGTTCGCGTTTCGCTGCGAGGATACCGACGCGCACCCGCTATTCGCCTCTCTCTCTCACTCACACACAGAGGGGGCGGGGCGAAAGCGATTGCCCGCCCGCCCGAGCGACCGACACCAATCTCAATCCGCACTCAAATGCGGACTTTCCGTATCTCGCTTCAAATTCAATCAAACTCAATACAACTTTCTATAACTCTATCGAATAGAGATGTGAATGCAATGTAACAGTGGAAATCACTTCAAAATGAGGAAAAGTGCTTCATCCGGGAAAGTCGTTTTTGAGCATTCTAGCGCGCGGGGACATCCAGTACAAACGAGAGGGCGCTGGCGCGCCCTCTCTAATTCAATACGATTTAACACTTGATCAACAGTCTGTTTATTTCTTCTCCTGTAACTTGTAGTCATCCACTACCTCGACCTCAAGATCAACTCCTCACAGCGCGGTTCTCAAAAGGAAGTCTGAGTTTTTCCCTCCTGCCTGTTCCTATCACTCTCTTCCTCTTCTTCTCTTCCTTTTCCTTCTTCACCCTCTTCTCACCCCGCATGATCTTCTCCCTGTCGTAGTCCTCCGGAGAGAGGACTCGCACGGTGATCACTCCCAGCTAAAAAAACATGAAGAAAATTGAGTTAGTTAGGTGTACTCACATTGTTGATATTCTTGAGAGCATCGAACGCCGCCGGGAGCTCCCACGATCTCATGACTGCAAAATGATTTGGCGCTTCAAGTCTCAAGTGTAAAATTTACTATGAATGTCGATGTCGAGCTTGCCACAGATAGAAGAAGCCACAGCGCACACCTCCATGTTGTTGACGTCGTGCCTGCATTGCCATAGAGCAGCTTCGTCAAAAAATCAAGGTGCTTCTGGCACTTCTGTCACTTCGTTCCCACTACCAATACAATATCTGTGGTCGGCTGAATGAAGATGGAGAGAAACACACCTGTCGATTCTGACGCGCGGGAAGCGTCCGCTCAGCTTCCACCAATCGTCCGCGTCAAACAAGTGGCGCTGTAGCTGAACACAACACTTACACTGACATCAGATAAAGCTCACAGCGCCTCTTGCTAGATTATACCTAGATACGAATTATTTCAACCACTCACATATGCATCCAAGTGAAGCGTCTGCACATTCGGACAGGCAGCCGAGACGAAGAGCTGAAAAGGAAAGTATACATAAAGTATTGAACACAAAACATCACCACAGTAGACAGCTGTGCGGTGCAGCGCATGTACAAGTGCTGCGGGAGGGAAGGGTAGTTGTCTGGAAGGGGGCAGTTGAGAGAGAGAGAGAGAGAGAGAGAGAGAGAAAGAGAGAGAGAGAGAGAGAGAGAGAGAGAAAGAGAGAGAGAGAGAGAGAGAGAGAGAGACCGTCGAGCGGGTACTGGTCCGAATCGACTGTGAACAGTCGCAGACGCGGCAGACCAGCCAGCGCCTCGAACACGAACCGACAGTGCTTCTCAAACATTCGAATATACACTTCTTCAAAACTCCTTCTACCGCGTGTTCGCATTGCTCTGTCAAAGCGACTGCCATCGGAGAGACCCACCCCGGTGTGGAATCCGTACTCGACATGTGTGATGTCGGCTGTGTGCATTCGACAGAGACTGGCGAGGACACGCGGAGCCGCGGCCCTCGCCTCACCATTGCATAGACACTCTGCAAGTATGATAAAAATCTGTGGAAATTCAATTCCGGGTTCAGAGTAGAAAGAAATAGGCAAGCATATGCGATTGGTTAGTACAGGTAAGTTTCTGTTGTGTTCATTTTGACTAGAGGTCGGTGTGTTCATCTGAGCCACATACGGTTGAACTTGTGCCGCACACATGTGTCGATCCGCCCGCAGCCGGGTCCGTCGATGCACTTCCCGCACACGCACACAGTCCTCTTCACCCCGCCGAACTCGAGGATCTAAAGCAGCGATTTCGCAATCATTCAAGATTTCGCAATCACTTCCGAAGTGCGAATGTAATGATGAACTCGAAAAAACGTAATGAACAAATCAAAACAATCGCCAAAGCTCACCATATCGTTCCAGTTCTTGCTTATCCGGAGTGTGTTGTGGAGTCTGTACTTGGCTGTGCGGTGGCTCTCGACTAGACTTCCCATCGACCGAGACACGAGACGCAGAGTGAGACGGGACTGCAACTGACTTCAATGCAATCACTTTTCGAGAAAGAGAGCCTCCTCGCGACATGCTCACCTCGACTCCAAGCAGAGGGAGGAGGTGGTCTCGCACAACGACGTCTGGCAGTCTGTCCAGTGGAAACTGAACAGTTGAGATACGAGATGATCAAACTGTAACTTCTTCGCAGCTCCCTCACTTTCCTCCGAACTGTCGCCAGTGGCGGGATAGGAAGTCTCTTCCGGAGACACCATGTTGCTGAAGTAGACACTCGCATAGATTGCTACAGTCCAGGGAATATTTAGTTCCGCCACCACCGCTCGGCCGGATGTGCATTTGGAAAATGCGCGCGCGAAAGTTTGAATGTGAATTTATTCGCGTGCATGTCTATCTTCTTTTGCCGCCTCGCACTTGCGCTCTCTGCGCTCTCTAATGGCAGCTGACTGATTTGCCCACCCACTGATGTACAAAAAAGAAACGGAAACATAAAACATTCAGTGAAACAAATAAAAAAAAACTTTAATATCGAAAGCGTAGTGCAGGCGAAAACGCGAAAACCGCGCGGGAAACCGGCTGTCTGCAGTTTACACTTCACACCACACACAACTGCACAAGTATACACTTTGACCTTTTAAAGGGACTTTCTATTTATGAAAATCTACGAGAGTATCACGAACTACATCTTCAGATCCACCTTTCTTATTCAACATGAGAGAGACGAATACACAGTAAATAAATAATATTTATCAATTTAACACAACATACAATCATTGCGCTAGAATAAGGTGGAACACAGTAAACCGTTTTTATGATAATTAACTCAAAGACATATTCATGAATACGAAAGTAAAATATGCTAGACTGTGCTGCGAGAGTGCGTGGCTTAGAACTTGAGCTTGTGCCGAGCGATCGCCTGTAATGTATGTGAGTGAATAGTGGATAGACTTCCCTTGCTGAACCAACCAGAGATGCGAGACGAGAGAGAGACTGCGTGTCGGCCGAGAGGAGAAGGAGCTGTAGCTGTCGAATGTGCCGCATCTGAATTCTGAAGTATCAAGTACGAGTGGAATGCGCCTCCATTGGGTTTTTTTCTTCTTCGAAGATGTGTTGCCGAGATTCGACAGGAATAGTATGAAATATTATGTACGGATTTGACAGATCTATCACATTTTTCTACATGCACCCATAACCCACAATCCAAAACATCTGATCATTGGCCGATGCAATTTTCAATAATGACTCACCGACATGTTTGTGTCAGATAGAGAAGTGATTACAAGTGTTCATTCCAGTATGATTCTGAAGAGAGATATCACTGGCATTTTCTCGAGTTTCTCGCAACTTGAGTCACACCCTCTGCAGAAGTTGTCGCAGACGCCAAAGCGTCGCAACAAGTTCATCGATTCTGCCGTCGCATTTGTTCGGCAATGGGACTTCGACGGAATCGACATCTATGAATCTCTCGAAACATTGTGGTTCAGACGAATCAAAACGGATCTGCGTTTAGTACACCGTTACCTGTATGGTTATATGAATACGCAGCACATGCGTTTCACACTAGTTCCCCGATATTCACGAGCTGCATCACTACGTTCTAGTGGACTTAAAATAACCTATACTGCCTCTGCCTCTGAGCCAACTTTGGTTTCCTCCCGAGTAGTAAACTATTGGAATAAGCTGGACCATTCTACCGTTTGTTTATACAGTAAGAAAAAAATTTAAGTTATCCCTCAATAGATTCCTTTTGCTTCACCCACTAGACGCATATCGCGTATATCGCGTGAGTACTATCATTGATTGTAGTGTCTCGTAGCAGACTTTTCCTGCTCTCATCTTTCAGCCTGCTTCCTACCGGGAGCGCGTGTCTCACACAAGCACTTTGTGCCTCTGAGGGGCGCGCTGCAGTCTCGCCTTGCGGTGTGTGGACTTGGATTGCTCGACACATCGACCGACCAAACCATCCCCACTATCCTCATTCAGTGCCTGACTGTTTTATGGATAAACAATTATTATTATTTATCTATGTACTGGTCGACAAGCACTACGTTGCCACCATGACCGTGAGTTGTTTATTTGTTTGTTTACTTGTTTGTTCACCTTGTTTACCTGTCAACGTGATCAGGAGCTGCACAGTGCTGTCGAGACAGAGGCCTCGTCTTTCGGTCGTTCCATACTGCTCATCACTGCAGCAGTTCCATCGCAACAGAACAGGATCGAGGCCGGATATATAACGTGGGTTAGCGATGTCCGCTATGCTCGGTGGGTCAGGGGTTCAATCCCCCTCCCGGGCGCTTGACCGTACCGAGGTGATAAATTGGTAGCAGTCGAAAGCAACCCGCAGGGTAGGCCACCCACGGGCGCATTGTTGCGAAAATCGGCCAGATACCGTCGTTGGAAAATCGTTGGGTTATGGTGTATGCGATAGACCTCCTTCGACCCCATTGGCAGAGTGAATCTCTTGAATCGGAGGGATACCTTCACCTTTACTACGTTTTTTACAGGCAAGTCCAAAATCAGCCCCGGATCGCCTGGCAACTCACCTTCCAGAGCAACCCAGTATGTCGAACAAAACAAGATAGCGTCGCCGACTACTACGAGGTATCGAGCGATATTGATGGGGTTATTTATCGATTTTTTTTGAAGATTTGCGAGATGCTCTCTGCCGGCGCTGAGACCTACTGGGACGCGGAGCAGAAGGTATGGAATTATCGATTGGTATTGATTATGCACCTTTTGTTAATGTACCGTACAATTCAATTCAATTCAATTCAACATTTATCCGGTATCGCATTATGTGATCATAACTCAAAACATCAATCATTCACAGAGTAGCGCCGGGAAGCAAAATTCTTCCATCTTGTCGCATCAGCGTCCGCGGCCACATTCTTCCATTCCTGGGGGTATAGTATGTACCGTACCTCGTAAGTGAAGACCAGTGGTTCAGCTACGACAACGTGCAGAGCTACAAAGAAAAGGTAGAGATGGAGGGAGAGAAGAGAGAGAGATGGAGAGAGAGATGGAGAGAGAGAGGGAATAGAGGGAGATGTATCTTCAGGTGGCCTACATCCGTCGGAACGGCGCTTATGTGTGGTCGCTCGACGTTGACTTCAATGCCAACTGCTCGGGCAACGACCGGCCCTATCCACTGATCAGCACCATAGCAGAAGAACTGGAAAAAGGGTTGACTCATGCTACTGCTACTGTTCCTTCCGACAAACCCACTACGGCTGCTTCGACGACTGCTCCCACTCCCGCATCTGAACCAACCACGAACTGTGCGTTTGCAAGCGCTTTCAAGATTTCAAAAGAACCGTATCTTTTAAGGCACAAAATACTCGCAGGATGGTTTCTTTGCTGAGTCTACCAACTGTGCAAAGTGCTTTGTGTGGGTAAAGAGCAAAAGCGAGAGAAGGGAACGGAGAGAGAGAGAGAGAGAGAGAGAGAAAGAGAGAGAGAGAGAGAGAGGGAGAGAGAGGCAGAGAGACGAAGAGAGATCGCTTCAGTTGTGTGAATAGGACCGCCTACAACTTAGACTGTCCAACCGGCATCTCCTGGAATATAGTAGAGTGTCTTATTCAAGTGAAGTCGCTTCAAACATCGTAAAACCAAACATGGACGTTTCTCTGTTTTGATGGCAGTCACTCACTACTCAAAAAAGTCCTATTTCAAAACCGAAATTCATACATACGAACAATAAGTTAAATGTTTCCACACTTTGTTTCAAGTCAAGTCAAGTCAAGTGTTTATCCGGAATCGTTATAGCTGAATATGACAATCACAATCACAATGATAGGATAGGAAGCATACAGTGGGCCAAGATCTTATGGGCTAACGCCGGGGAAAGACAGTTGGGCAGACGAGGTTAGTGGCGGAAGACGATTCTTGATCGATAATTCTCCGATACTTGATCGATATTCTTTCCATAGACCATTAGAGTACCATTGTTGATGTGACAGCGCCGGAGACTCCTTTGCTTTGCACATAGTATCTCCTCGCGCCTGAACTGCTTTCACATGAGCTACTTCCCGCCGGCTCAATGGATGTCTTGGGAAGGATTCTTGTCGATGCGCCCGATCATCCGGCAGCGGCGGGGCAAAATGAAGACCCGACCGCACGCCGCGGGGAAAAGAAGAAGAACAGGATGACACTTTGTTTACAGCACATCAAAGCGTGTGAATACGGGAACCCCGTCCGACACCGGACTATTCGGTCCTCCAGTCCTGCAATCTGCTGGTCTCCTACAAGCCTGCTACTATTGCCTGCATTTCTTTTTCGTATTCTCTGAGCTCTGAAAACACATTCCGCTCATGATTGATACATGAAATACGAATGCATACGCCTGGTATGTCTTTGTGTATTGTATTGATTGACGTATTGATTGACTGACTGCTTTTCTTTGTTGACTATGGTTGTTGTAACTCTGCGGTCAAACTGATTCACGTGAAAACCATGGGAAAAAGAGACAGAGGGAACGAGAGAGTACCATTTTAGACATATTCTTATTGACGTCATTACATTAAATCAATTGAAACGAAAGTAGGGCAAAACAGTGCTATGTGAGAGAACGCAGAAAAAAATACATACGTGCGGTTCAAGTCTTTACATATTCGCAAACTATTTATTGTTATTGATATATATGTATATATTTATTTTGAGTACTTTCTTTCAGCCTAATGAGGCATGAGCTTAGCGTCGCGCTTTCCGACCTCCTCAGCAAAGCGCTTTCCGACCTTCTCAGCGTCGCGCTTGCCGACGTCCCTCTTTCCAACGTCGCGCTTTCCGACCTCATCAGCAAAGCGCTTTCCGACCTCCTCAGCGTCGCGCTTGCCGACGTCCCTCTTTCCAACGTCGCGCTTTCCGACCTCATCAGCAAAGCGCTTTCCGACCTCCTCAGCGTCGCGCTTGCCGACGTCCCTCTTTCCAACGTCGCGCTTCCCGACCTCATCAGCAAAGCGCTTTCCGACCTCCTCAGCGTCGCGCTTGCCGACGTCCCTCTTTCCAACGTCGCGCTTTCCGACCTCATCAGCAAAGCGCTTCCCGACCTCCTCAGCGTCGCGCTTGCCGACGTCTCTCTTTCCGACGTCGCGCTTTCCGACCTCATCAGCAAAGCGCTTTCCGACCTCCTCAGCGTCGCGCTTGCCGACGTCCTTCTTTCCAACGTCGCGCTTTCCGACCTCATCAGCAAAGCGCTTTCCGACCTCCTCAGCGTCGCGCTTGCCGACGTCCCTCTTTCCGACGTCGCGCTTTCCTACCTCCTCAGCAAAGCGCTTTCCGACCTCCTCAGCGTCGCGCTTGCCGACGTCCCTCTTTCCAACGTCGCGCTTTCCGACCTCATCAGCAAAGCGCTTTCCGACCTCCTCAGCATAGCGCTTTCCGACCTCCTCAGCGTCACGCTTGCCGACGTCCCTCTTTCCGACGTCGCGCTTTCCGACCTCCTCAGCGTCGCGCTTGCCGACGTCCCTCTTTCCGACGTCGCGCTTTCCGACCTCATCAGCAAAGCGCTTGCCGACGTCCCTCTTTCCGACGTCGCGCTTTCCGACCTCATCAGCAAAGCGCTTGCCGACGTCCCTCTTTCCGACGTCGCGCTTTCCGACCTCATCAGCAAAGCGCTTTCCGACCTCCTCAGCGTCGCGCTTGCCGACGTCCCTCTTTCCGACGTCGCGCTTTCCGACCTCCTCAGCGTCACGCTTGCCGACGTCCCTCTTTCCGACGTCGCGCTTTCCGACCTCCTCAGCGTCGCGCTTGCCGACGTCCCTCTTTCCGACGTCGCGCTTTCCGACCTCATCAGCAAAGCGCTTGCCGACGTCCCTCTTTCCGACGTCGCGCTTTCCGACCTCATCAGCAAAGCGCTTGCCGACGTCCCTCTTTCCGACGTCGCGCTTTCCGACCTCATCAGCAAAGCGCTTGCCGACGTCCCTCTTTCCGACGTCGCGCTTTCCGACCTCATCAGCAAAGCGCTTTCCGACCTCCTCAGCGTCGCGCTTGCCGACGTCCCTCTTTCCGACGTCGCGCTTTCCGACCTCATCAGCAAAGCGCTTGCCGACGTCCCTCTTTCCGACGTCGCGCTTTCCGACCTCATCAGCAAAGCGCTTGCCGACGTCCCTCTTTCCGACGTCGCGCTTTCCGACCTCATCAGCAAAGCGCTTGCCGACGTCCCTCTTTCCGACGTCGCGCTTTCCGACCTCATCAGCAAAGCGCTTTCCGACCTCCTCAGCGTCGCGCTTGCCGACGTCCCTCTTTCCGACGTCGCGCTTTCCGACCTCTTCAGCAAAGCGCTTTCCGACCTCCTCAGCGTCACGCTTTCCGAGAGTCACGTGAACAGGCCTTGCTTCCTTGGACTGTCCTGATGTCTCGACGCCATGTTTGCCGATCGGAGAAGTGCGGGAGTCGTTGACATCTCCAATGTACCCTGAAACGATTCCATCAGTAGCTGCTCAGTGTTGCTTCTACTTACTGGCAGTGGAGGCAGCAGCGAGAGCGGCGAGTCCTGCGATCACACGCATTCTATCGGATGTCCTTGTGAAGACTGGATGCCTACCACCATGTTAGCTCGCGTATTTATGAGCAAGAAGTTGGAGAGGAATACAAAATGATTTGAGACAAGGCGCTTTTTTTCGTGACGTTTCGTGACGAATACACAGCTGGAATACTTGATCATACTGTATGGTTCCGTATTGAGAGCGGAGTTATGACTGATTAGTATTCGTTAGAGACTATGTGGCAAATTGATCCAGCTATCTCTTGAGATAACATTACAAACACCCCAAACTATCGTTCGCGGTGGTCCAAAGAAGGTTCAAACAAGCCCCAAACAAGATGTTTTCAATGGAAACTGCTGACCTAAAAGACGACACATTGAGGGCAAACTTTGAAACGAGTGAGGTCACTGGTTTTGCGACCCAAAGAGCTGCATTCATATTCCCTCTTTGCAATGTTTAGGGTGAACAGTTTGAGGTTATTCGGGGTTTTGGGGCAGTCCAATTGTTGTTTGGTGGTGACCAAACGTTGTTCGGACTGATTGGGCAAAGTTTGCCCTCAATGTGTCGTCTTTGGGGTCAACAGTTTTCCATTGGAAACGGCTTGTTGGGGGGTTGTTCAGATCTTCTTGGACGACCCCGAACGATAGTTTGGGGTCGTCCATTCATCTAAGAAGACGCTTAGGAGGTGACCACAGACTTCTACGATCTCGACTACGTATCCCGTTACGACCACTATGTGACAAAATCCGCACCAGGCAACCCTATTTGCCCCTGATCGCCAACATTGACCACCACGTTGGCCATACGAGCAGCTAATCAACATACTCAAGAAGGCCGTCGCCGTCGCTACTGCTACCGGGCCGAACCACATGGAAAGGAGACTGCCACATCAAGGCGAACCTCTTCAACACGAGCGCACTCCCCGCTTGAAGACGTGGGCTCACACAACCACCACACGCGGCCGTTTCCAGACGGCACGCGATAGAGCGACAGATGCTAGGTACTTACCCTACAGGCAAATAAACGACTGAGCAGCGAAGGCATGCAGGCAAGATTCGGACTGGCAAATTCAATCTTCTACAATCTACATGCCGCGAAGCTAACATAGATGGATAGATGAACTGAACATATACAAAGGAGGGCGGACGGGGCAGTTCTACTGCAGCAGTTCCATCGCAACAGAACAGGATCGAGACCGGATATATAACGTGTCAGCGCTCGCGAAGTGAGCTCTCTTCTCCTCACTCTCTCCCATCCTTCCATCCGTCTCTACCCTTTCACGGTCCATGGTCGGATCGATGGTCGGAAGTGTTGAACATTGTGGGTGATCCCTTGTTCACTTGTTCACTAGTTGTTTACAGGACTGGGCGGCCAACCACTGGCATGCGAAGAGAATGCCGAAAGAGAAGATTATCTTCAAAAAGGACTTCCGTGAGAGAAGAGTTTGTGTTACTCAACGTAATGCAACAAAAGCTGATGCATTTTATCAAACGAAATAGTAAACAAACCTGCTCTTTCTGCAATAAAAACTGATGCGAGCAGATGTTGTACGTCGGCAAATTGATTTCGGTATCCGATCGATTTTATATATCTTGTTGAACTATTGGAGCAGGTTTGTGTACTATTTCGATTGGTAAAATGCATGAGCTTTTGTTGCATTACGTTGAGTAACACAAACTCTTCACTTACGGAAGTCCTTTTAAAAGATAATGAATGTACTTTTATTGGATTTCATATAAATCTATCTACATTAACATGAACCACAAAACTTTTTTTAAAAGAAATCCAACAGTTCACCCACCTTGTTGAGTCCAAAAAAATTGTATTAATTTTGCAAAAAAGAGATTAGGTAATGCTGATGGAAAAATTTACAATTCCAATGTCATTTCTATGTAAAATCATATATTACAAAAGGTTTGCCACCAGCCGGAACCGAACTTGAGCCATGTGACTCAACGGGCGCAATCGCTAACCACAACACTACTGTGCGCATGGGAGGGCACGCGATCTGAACGATATCAGTGCAATCCACAGGCAGTGCGGAATGTACACCTCCTGTCTGCTGGGGGCTGGGGGCAGCCGGTGCGCGCCACCCCCCCCCCCCCCCTAGAAAACCATCCGTACACGGGGGATTGCCTGCCCCTCAGGGGGCGCGCGCGCGTATCTCGCTTCCTACAACAGCTAGCGTTACCAAAATCGAAACTTAACCATTTTCTAACATCCTGATAACATCTATCAGCATCACATTGTTCTGGCAGAGATTCTAAGCGACCTGTCGTTCAGTCGCCTTTTGCCGATTCTAGCGCGCGACTAGTCTTAACACAAACCAACCAGCGCTGCCGCGCTGGTTGTAATTGGCATGCCACCCGTTGCACACGGATGGACCCTCAAGGTTGTTTACGTGTTTGTTAACTTATTTACTTTTTTGTTTGTTTACTAAAGCACCGCCTAGTGTAGTGGTTAGCGATGTCCGCTATACTCTGTGGGTCAGGGTTCGCTTGACTGTACCGAGGTGATAAATTGGTAGCAGTCTGCTACGAAAGCAACCCGCAGGGTAGGTCCGGTAGGTCACCCACGGGCGCATTGTTGCGAAAATAGGCCAGATACCGTCGTTGGAAAATCGTTGGGTTATGGTGTATGCGATAGACTTTCTTCGACCCCATTGGCAGAGTGGATCTCTTGAATCGGAGGGATACCTTAATTAATTAATTTATTACAGTTCACACTGTGCCACACACCTCTGAGGGCAACAGAGAAGCGGACGAGAAGACGAGACGGGACGGAAGTTGTGATGGGAGCACGTTGCCGCAACGGCAGTGGAGGAGTTCGGTTTGCGGTGTCAGGTAAAACTACGTCCGCAATCCAGTCGATGAGAGTAATATCGAGTCGGCTGGCCCACCTTTCACTAATGTTCGGTGACGTGCGCGTCGCAATCTTCAACTGCTACGCGCCGACCAGCCACTGCGACGGAAGACGAGAAGGAGCAGTTCTACTGCGACCTGCGGAAGCTATACAAGGAGGAGAAGGCCCGCTACAAGATCGTCTGCGGCGACTTCAACGCCAAGCTCGGAAGCATGGCGAGTTCAGAGTGGGGCCGAACGGATACGGAGAGCGGAACGAGGAGGGCGATCGACTCACTGACTTCATTGAGGAGATCCGTCTCTTCCACGGCAACAGCTTTTTCTCAAAGCCGAGCCGGAAAAAGTGGACGTGGAGATCGCCCAACGGACGAGCGCTCAACGAGATCGACCACTTCCTGACGAGCAACCGCCTGCTACTCGCCGATGTCGACGTGGTCGCCCCCTTCTCTATAGGAGGCGACCACAGACTTATTCGAGCTCGGCTGCGTATCCCGCGACGACCTCTACGTCAGCTCGGCTGCGTATACCGCGACGACCTCTACGTTGTGAATGGGATGAGCTGATCGATTCGATGCCCCGCCGCTGGATGTAGGACGTTCCCTCCACATTTTTAGAATATGTGAAAAGGACGATTCCTCCAATGCCATGAACGATTCCTCCACTTTTCTAAAACGTGGATGAAACGTCATAGCAAAGTGAAAAAAATCGTTCATGGTCGGTGGAGGAATCGTTCATGGTAGTAGAGGACCATGCAAAAGTGGAGGACCTTGCATAAGTGGAGGGAACGTCCTACATCCACTATAGTATAGTTAGGCTTTGTTAAAATTAGAGTTTTGCATTTTTTTATGTTGTTTCTTTACTATTTCTTAAGTTCTAAGTAATCAATCATGTAATATGAAATCAATGTGTTTTTGGATGCCTAATGAATGGTTATACCCAAAAATGGTGAATAGAACTTTTTGGGAAGTGCGGTTTGGTCACAGGAATTTTTCAAAGTTAAAAACGAGAAAATGATGATTTTGTGAATACAGTAATCCGCCTACTGTAACCGAGAGAATAGAGGGGGAGGAATATGGAGCATGGTATTAGGTCCGAATGGAGTCCAGAAAACGATGTGCGAAAGATGGGAGCTCTATCTTTCATTTGAATAGTTTTAGAGAGCAAAAACCAAAAGGTGATACCTTTTTGGCCGCCACTGTATGTCACCGCCGCCAGTTCGGGTGGATATCGATTGATCATCGCTTGGCATCATTGATGGGTAGATCAATTTCCAGTATTCCGCATTTTTCCGGCTTTGGCATTTCTGCTTTCGAGTGCCCTCACTTTTTCAGGATGGGGCGATACGGAGTGTACATATTAGGTACCGTGTTCCTAACACCGTATAGGTTATTTTGAGCGGACTGCCCCACTCTCATCTCAACCATAAAAGGATGGCCGAACGCACACCCTCCCACGGATATATATATATATATATATATATATATATATATATATATATATATATATATACAGTAATATGTAACGTGTAACAACGTGTGCATATTGATTCCAGACGGATGCGCACTTTGCCCGCAGGCGCTGCTCACCGAGTCACTATAGGAGTCGGAGTCCGCTACCGTCAGTAAACGTGTCGACGTCAGTGAGGACCACCAGCACGGAAGGGTCGGACCATGTCCTGGCAACCGCAGTCACCAAAGAGAAAATTCGTTTTAGCTTCGTCCATTAGGATAATTGTAGGAAAATAATTGATCTACAGAAGTCGCTATACTTTTCTGACTTGTGAACAACATATTTATTTCATCAACATCAAGAAATCAACATTCAGATAATACACAATGTAACTACTGTATTCATTATCTTTCAAAAGTACTTCCAAGTAAAAGTAGTTGGTTTGTACTGTTGTCTCAGTTGAGCAAAAGGACTGACATGTTTTCAATGGAGACATGTGCCAACAGGCTCTCTCTCTCATACCAGTGCAAAGCGGCCATATTATAATGAACGCGTTTACGAAGTTGTGCAGTTATTATCTAAAAGCATAACTTCTGTTGTAACATAACACGTCGAATAATGCTGAGAGCCTGTTTGCACATGTCTCCATTGAAAACATGTCAGTCCTTTTGCTCAACTGAGACAACAGTACAAACCAACTACTTTTACTTGGAAGTACTTTTGAAAGATAATATCTCTCCTTTTCTTAAGTTTTGTTTCACAAAATTACATTTTCATACACGTTCGCGTTTCGCTGCGAGGATACCGACGCGCACCCGCTATTCGCCTCTCTCTCTCACTCACACACAGAGGGGGCGGGGCGAAAGCGATTGCCCGCCCGCCCGAGCGACCGACACCAATCTCAATCCGCACTCAAATGCGGACTTTCCGTATCTCGCTTCAAATTCAATCAAACTCAATACAACTTTCTATAACTCTATCGAATAGAGATGTGAATGCAATGTAACAGTGGAAATCACTTCAAAATGAGGAAAAGTGCTTCATCCGGGAAAGTCGTTTTTGAGCATTCTAGCGCGCGGGGACATCCAGTACAAACGAGAGGGCGCTGGCGCGCCCTCTCTAATTCAATACGATTTAACACTTGATCAACAGTCTGTTTATTTCTTCTCCTGTAACTTGTAGTCATCCACTACCTCGACCTCAAGATCAACTCCTCACAGCGCGGTTCTCAAAAGGAAGTCTGAGTTTTTCCCTCCTGCCTGTTCCTATCACTCTCTTCCTCTTCTTCTCTTCCTTTTCCTTCTTCACCCTCTTCTCACCCCGCATGATCTTCTCCCTGTCGTAGTCCTCCGGAGAGAGGACTCGCACGGTGATCACTCCCAGCTAAAAAAACATGAAGAAAATTGAGTTAGTTAGGTGTACTCACATTGTTGATATTCTTGAGAGCATCGAACGCCGCCGGGAGCTCCCACGATCTCATGACTGCAAAATGATTTGGCGCTTCAAGTCTCAAGTGTAAAATTTACTATGAATGTCGATGTCGAGCTTGCCACAGATAGAAGAAGCCACAGCGCACACCTCCATGTTGTTGACGTCGTGCCTGCATTGCCATAGAGCAGCTTCGTCAAAAAATCAAGGTGCTTCTGGCACTTCTGTCACTTCGTTCCCACTACCAATACAATATCTGTGGTCGGCTGAATGAAGATGGAGAGAAACACACCTGTCGATTCTGACGCGCGGGAAGCGTCCGCTCAGCTTCCACCAATCGTCCGCGTCAAACAAGTGGCGCTGTAGCTGAACACAACACTTACACTGACATCAGATAAAGCTCACAGCGCCTCTTGCTAGATTATACCTAGATACGAATTATTTCAACCACTCACATATGCATCCAAGTGAAGCGTCTGCACATTCGGACAGGCAGCCGAGACGAAGAGCTGAAAAGGAAAGTATACATAAAGTATTGAACACAAAACATCACCACAGTAGACAGCTGTGCGGTGCAGCGCATGTACAAGTGCTGCGGGAGGGAAGGGTAGTTGTCTGGAAGGGGGCAGTTGAGAGAGAGAGAGAGAGAGAGAGAGAGAAAGAGAGAGAGAGAGAGAGAGAGAGAGAGAGAGAGAAAGAGAGAGAGAGAGAGAGAGAGAGAGAGACCGTCGAGCGGGTACTGGTCCGAATCGACTGTGAACAGTCGCAGACGCGGCAGACCAGCCAGCGCCTCGAACACGAACCGACAGTGCTTCTCAAACATTCGAATATACACTTCTTCAAAACTCCTTCTACCGCGTGTTCGCATTGCTCTGTCAAAGCGACTGCCATCGGAGAGACCCACCCCGGTGTGGAATCCGTACTCGACATGTGTGATGTCGGCTGTGTGCATTCGACAGAGACTGGCGAGGACACGCGGAGCCGCGGCCCTCGCCTCACCATTGCATAGACACTCTGCAAGTATGATAAAAATCTGTGGAAATTCAATTCCGGGTTCAGAGTAGAAAGAAATAGGCAAGCATATGCGATTGGTTAGTACAGGTAAGTTTCTGTTGTGTTCATTTTGACTAGAGGTCGGTGTGTTCATCTGAGCCACATACGGTTGAACTTGTGCCGCACACATGTGTCGATCCGCCCGCAGCCGGGTCCGTCGATGCACTTCCCGCACACGCACACAGTCCTCTTCACCCCGCCGAACTCGAGGATCTAAAGCAGCGATTTCGCAATCATTCAAGATTTCGCAATCACTTCCGAAGTGCGAATGTAATGATGAACTCGAAAAAACGTAATGAACAAATCAAAACAATCGCCAAAGCTCACCATATCGTTCCAGTTCTTGCTTATCCGGAGTGTGTTGTGGAGTCTGTACTTGGCTGTGCGGTGGCTCTCGACTAGACTTCCCATCGACCGAGACACGAGACGCAGAGTGAGACGGGACTGCAACTGACTTCAATGCAATCACTTTTCGAGAAAGAGAGCCTCCTCACGACATGCTCACCTCGACTCCAAGCAGAGGGAGGAGGTGGTCTCGCACAACGACGTCTGGCAGTCTGTCCAGTGGAAACTGAACAGTTGAGATACGAGATGATCAAACTGTAACTTCTTCGCAGCTCCCTCACTTTCCTCCGAACTGTCGCCAGTGGCGGGATAGGAAGTCTCTTCCGGAGACACCACGTTGCTGAAGTAGACACTCGCATAGATTGCTACAGTCCAGGGAATATTTAGTTCCGCCACCACCGCTCGGCCGGATGTGCATTTGGAAAATGCGCGCGCGAAAGTTTGAATGTGAATTTATTCGCGTGCATGTCTATCGTCTTTTGCCGCCTCGCACTTGCGCTCTCTGCGCTCTCTAATGGCAGCTGACTGATTTGCCCACCCACTGATGTACAAAAAAGAAACGGAAACATAAAACATTCAGTGAAACAAATAAAAAAACTTTAATATCGAAAGCGTAGTGCAGGCGAAAACGCGAAAACCGCGCGGGAAACCGGCTGTCTGCAGTTTACACTTCACACCACACACAACTGCACAAGTATACACTTTGACCTTTTAAAGGGACTTTCTATTTATGAAAATCTACGAGAGTATCACGAACTACATCTTCAGATCCACCTTTCTTATTCAACATGAGAGAGACGAATACACAGTAAATAAATAATATTTATCAATTTAACACAACATACAATCATTGCGCTAGAATAAGGTGGAACACAGTAAACCGTTTTTATGATAATTAACTCAAAGACATATTCATGAATACGAAAGTAAAATATGCTAGACTGTGCTGCGAGAGTGCGTGGCTTAGAACTTGAGCTTGTGCCGAGCGATCGCCTGTAATGTATGTGAGTGAATAGTGGATAGACTTCCCTTGCTGAACCAACCAGAGATGCGAGACGAGAGAGAGACTGCGTGTCGGCCGAGAGGAGAAGGAGCTGTAGCTGTCGAATGTGCCGCATCTGAATTCTGAAGTATCAAGTACGAGTGGAATGCGCCTCCATTGGGTTTTTTTCTTCTTCGAAGATGTGTTGCCGAGATTCGACAGGAATAGTATGAAATATTATGTACGGATTTGACAGATCTATCACATTTTTCTACATGCACCCATAACCCACAATCCAAAACATCTGATCATTGGCCGATGCAATTTTCAATAATGACTCACCGACATGTTTGTGTCAGATAGAGAAGTGATTACAAGTGTTCATTCCAGTATGATTCTGAAGAGAGATATCACTGGCATTTTCTCGAGTTTCTCGCAACTTGAGTCACACCCTCTGCAGAAGTTGTCGCAGACGCCAAAGCGTCGCAACAAGTTCATCGATTCTGCCGTCGCATTTGTTCGGCAATGGGAATTCGACGGAATCGACATCTATGAATCTCTCGAAACATTGTGGTTCAGACGAATCAAAACGGATCTGCGTTTAGTACACCGTTACCTGTATGGTTATATGAATACGCAGCACATGCGTTTCACACTAGTTCCCCGATATTCACGAGCTGCATCACTACGTTCTAGTGGACTTAAAATAACCTATACTGCCTCTGCCTCTGAGCCAACTTTGGTTTCCTCCCGAGTAGTAAACTATTGGAATAAGCTGGACCATTCTACCGTTTGTTTATACAGTAAGAAAAAAATTTAAGTTATCCCTCAATAGATTCCTTTTGCTTCACCCACTAGACGCATATCGCGTATATCGCGTGAGTACTATCATTGATTGTAGTGTCTCGTAGCAGACTTTTCCTGCTCTCATCTTTCAGCCTGCTTCCTACCGGGAGCGCGTGTCTCACACAAGCACTTTGTGCCTCTGAGGGGCGCGCTGCAGTCTCGCCTTGCGGTGTGTGGACTTGGATTGCTCGACACATCGACCGACCAAACCATCCCCACTATCCTCATTCAGTGCCTGACTGTTTTATGGATAAACAATTATTATTATTTATCTATGTACTGGTCGACAAGCACTACGTTGCCACCATGACCGTGAGTTGTTTATTTGTTTGTTTACTTGTTTGTTCACCTTGTTTACCTGTCAACGTGATCAGGAGCTGCACAGTGCTGTCGAGACAGAGGCCTCGTCTTTCGGTCGTTCCATACTGCTCATCACTGCAGCAGTTCCATCGCAACAGAACAGGATCGAGGCCGGATATATAACGTGGGTTAGCGATGTCCGCTATGCTCGGTGGGTCAGGGGTTCAATCCCCCTCCCGGGCGCTTGACCGTACCGAGGTGATAAATTGGTAGCAGTCGAAAGCAACCCGCAGGGTAGGCCACCCACGGGCGCATTGTTGCGAAAATCGGCCAGATACCGTCGTTGGAAAATCGTTGGGTTATGGTGTATGCGATAGACCTCCTTCGACCCCATTGGCAGAGTGAATCTCTTGAATCGGAGGGATACCTTCACCTTTACTACGTTTTTTACAGGCAAGTCCAAAATCAGCCCCGGATCGCCTGGCAACTCACCTTCCAGAGCAACCCAGTATGTCGAACAAAACAAGATAGCGTCGCCGACTACTACGAGGTATCGAGCGATATTGATGGGGTTATTTATCGATTTTTTTGAAGATTTGCGAGATGCTCTCTGCCGGCGCTGAGACCTACTGGGACGCGGAGCAGAAGGTATGGAATTATCGATTGGTATTGATTATGCACCTTTTGTTAATGTACCGTACAATTCAATTCAATTCAATTCAACATTTATCCGGTATCGCATTATGTGATCATAACTCAAAACATCAATCATTCACAGAGTAGCGCCGGGAAGCAAAATTCTTCCATCTTGTCGCATCAGCGTCCGCGGCCACATTCTTCCATTCCTGGGGGTATAGTATGTACCGTACCTCGTAAGTGAAGACCAGTGGTTCAGCTACGACAACGTGCAGAGCTACAAAGAAAAGGTAGAGATGGAGGGAGAGAAGAGAGAGAGATGGAGAGAGAGATGGAGAGAGAGAGGGAATAGAGGGAGATGTATCTTCGGGTGGCCTACATCCGTCGGAACGGCGCTTATGTGTGGTCGCTCGACGTTGACTTCAATGCCAACTGCTCGGGCAACGACCGGCCCTATCCACTGATCAGCACCATAGCAGAAGAACTGGAAAAAGGGTTGACTCATGCTACTGCTACTGTTCCTTCCGACAAACCCACTACAGCTGCTTCGACGACTGCTCCCACTCCCGCATCTGAACCAACCACGAACTGTGCGTTTGCAAGCGCTTTCAAGATTTCAAAAGAACCGTATCTTTTAAGGCACAAAATACTCGCAGGATGGTTTCTTTGCTGAGTCTACCAACTGTGCAAAGTGCTTTGTGTGGGTAAAGAGCAAAAGCGAGAGAAGGGAACGGAGAGAGAGAGAGAGAGAGAGAGAGAGAGAGAAAGAGAGAGAGAGAGAGGGAGAGAGAGGGAGAGAGACGAAGAGAGATCGCTTCAGTTGTGTGAATAGGACCGCCTACAACTTAGACTGTCCAACCGGCATCTCCTGGAATATAGTAGAGTGTCTTATTCAAGTGAAGTCGCTTCAAACATCGTAAAACCAAACATGGACGTTTCTCTGTTTTGATGGCAGTCACTCACTACTCAAAAAAGTCCTATTTCAAAACCGAAATTCATACATACGAACAATAAGTTAAATGTTTCCACACTTTGTTTACAGCACATCAAAGCGTGTGAATACGGGAACCCCGTCCGACACCGGACTATTCGGTCCTCCAGTCCTGCAATCTGCTGGTCTCCTACAAGCCTGCTACTATTGCCTGCATTTCTTTTTCGTATTCTCTGAGCTCTGAAAACACATTCCGCTCATGATTGATACATGAAATACGAATGCATACGCCTGGTATGTCTTTGTGTATTGTATTGATTGACGTATTGATTGACTGACTGCTTTTCTTTGTTGACTATGGTTGTTGTAACTCTGCGGTCAAACTGATTCACGTGAAAACCATGGGAAAAAGAGACAGAGGGAACGAGAGAGTACCATTTAAGACATATTCTTATTGACGTCATTACATTAAATCAATTGAAACGAAAGTAGGGCAAAACAGTGCTATGTGAGAGAACGCAGAAAAAAATACATACGTGCGGTTCAAGTCTTTACATATTCGCAAACTATTTATTGTTATTGATATATATGTATATATTTATTTTGAGTACTTTCTTTCAGCCTAATGAGGCATGAGCTTAGCGTCGCGCTTTCCGACCTCCTCAGCAAAGCGCTTTCCGACCTCCTCAGCGTCGCGCTTGCCGACGTCCCTCTTTCCAACGTCGCGCTTTCCGACCTCATCAGCAAAGCGCTTTCCGACCTCCTCAGCGTCGCGCTTGCCGACGTCCCTCTTTCCAACGTCGCGCTTTCCGACCTCATCAGCAAAGCGCTTTCCGACCTCCTCAGCGTCGCGCTTGCCGACGTCTCTCTTTCCAACGTCGCGCTTTCCGACCTCATCAGCAAAGCGCTTCCCGACCTCCTCAGCGTCGCGCTTGCCGACGTCTCTCTTTCCGACGTCGCGCTTTCCGACCTCATCAGCAAAGCGCTTTCCGACCTCCTCAGCGTCGCGCTTGCCGACGTCCTTCTTTCCAACGTCGCGCTTTCCGACCTCATCAGCAAAGCGCTTTCCGACCTCCTCAGCGTCGCGCTTGCCGACGTCCCTCTTTCCGACGTCGCGCTTTCCTACCTCCTCAGCAAAGCGCTTTCCGACCTCCTCAGCGTCGCGCTTGCCGACGTCCCTCTTTCCAACGTCGCGCTTTCCGACCTCATCAGCAAAGCGCTTTCCGACCTCCTCAGCATAGCGCTTTCCGACCTCCTCAGCGTCGCGCTTGCCGACGTCCCTCTTTCCGACGTCGCGCTTTCCGACCTCCTCAGCGTCACGCTTGCCGACGTCCCTCTTTCCGACGTCGCGCTTTCCGACCTCCTCAGCGTCGCGCTTGCCGACGTCCCTCTTTCCGACGTCGCGCTTTCCGACCTCATCAGCAAAGCGCTTGCCGACGTCCCTCTTTCCGACGTCGCGCTTTCCGACCTCATCAGCAAAGCGCTTGCCGACGTCCCTCTTTCCGACGTCGCGCTTTCCGACCTCATCAGCAAAGCGCTTTCCGACCTCCTCAGCGTCGCGCTTGCCGACGTCCCTCTTTCCGACGTCGCGCTTTCCGACCTCCTCAGCGTCACGCTTGCCGACGTCCCTCTTTCCGACGTCGCGCTTTCCGACCTCCTCAGCGTCGCGCTTGCCGACGTCCCTCTTTCCGACGTCGCGCTTTCCGACCTCATCAGCAAAGCGCTTGCCGACGTCCCTCTTTCCGACGTCGCGCTTTCCGACCTCATCAGCAAAGCGCTTTCCGACCTCCTCAGCGTCGCGCTTGCCGACGTCCCTCTTTCCGACGTCGCGCTTGCCGACCTCATCAGCAAAGCGCTTGCCGACGTCCCTCTTTCCGACGTCGCGCTTTCCGACCTCATCAGCAAAGCGCTTGCCGACGTCCCTCTTTCCGACGTCGCGCTTTCCGACCTCATCAGCAAAGCGCTTGCCGACGTCCCTCTTTCCGACGTCCCTCTTTCCGACGTCGCGCTTTCCGACCTCATCAGCAAAGCGCTTTCCGACCTCCTCAGCGTCGCGCTTGCCGACGTCCCTCTTTCCGACGTCGCGCTTTCCGACCTCTTCAGCAAAGCGCTTTCCGACCTCCTCAGCGTCACGCTTTCCGAGAGTCACGTGAACAGGCCTTGCTTCCTTGGACTGTCCTGATGTCTCGACGCCATGTTTGCCGATCGGAGAAGTGCGGGAGTCGTTGACATCTCCAATGTACCCTGAAACGATTCCATCAGTAGCTGCTCAGTGTTGCTTCTACTTACTGGCAGTGGAGGCAGCAGCGAGAGCGGCGAGTCCTGCGATCACACGCATTCTATCGGATGTCCTTGTGAAGACTGGATGCCTACCACCATGTTAGCTCGCGTATTTATGAGCAAGAAGTTGGAGAGGAATACAAAATGATTTGAGACAAGGCGCTTTTTTTCGTGACGTTTCGTGACGAAAACACAGCTGGAATACTTGATCATACTGTATGGTTCCGTATTGAGAGCGGAGTTATGACTGATTAGTATTCGTTAGAGACTATGTGGCAAATTGATCCAGCTATCTCTTGAGAGAACATTACAAACACCCCAAACTATCGTTCGCGGTGGTCCAAAGAAGGTTCAAACAAGCCCCAAACAAGATGTTTTCAATGGAAACTGCTGACCCAAAAGACGACACATTGAGGGCAAACTTTGAAACGAGTGAGGTCACTGGTTTTGCGACCCAAAGAGCTGCATTCATATTCCCTCTTTGCAATGTTTAGGGTGAACAGTTTGAGGTTATTCGGGGTTTTGGGGCAGTCCAATTGTTGTTTGGTGGTGACCAAACGTTGTTCGGACTGATTGGGCAAAGTTTGCCCTCAATGTGTCGTCTTTGGGGTCAACAGTTTTCCATTGGAAACGGCTTGTTGGGGGGTTGTTCAGATCTTCTTGGACGATCCCGAACGATAGTTTGGGGTCGTCCATTCATCTAAGAAGACGCTTAGGAGGTGACCACAGACTTCTACGATCTCGACTACGTATCCCGTTACGACCACTATGTGACAGAATCCGCACCAGGCAACCCTATTTGCCCCTGATCGCCAACTTTGACCACCACGTTGGCCATACGAGCAGCTAATCAACATACTCAAGAAGGCCGTCGCCGTCGCTACTGCTACCGGGCCGAACCACATGGAAAGGAGACTGCCACATCAAGGCGAACCTCTTCAACACGAGCGCACTCCCCGCTTGAAGACGTGGGCTCACACAACCACCACACGCGGCCGTTTCCAGACGGCACGCGATAGAGCGACAGATGCTAGGTACTTACCCTACAGGCAAATAAACGACTGAGCAGCGAAGGCATGCAGGCAAGATTCGGACTGGCAAATTCAATCTTCTACAATCTACATGCCGCGAAGCTAACATAGATGGATAGATGAACTGAACATATACAAAGGAGGGCGGACGGGGCAGTTCTACTGCAGCAGTTCCATCGCAACAGAACAGGATCGAGACCGGATATATAACGTGTCAGCGCTCGCGAAGTGAGCTCTCTTCTCCTCACTCTCTCCCATCCTTCCATCCGTCTCTACCCTTTCACGGTCCATGGTCGGATCGATGGTCGGAAGTGTTGAACATTGTGGGTGATCCCTTGTTCACTTGTTCACTAGTTGTTTACAGGACTGGGCGGCCAACCACTGGCATGCGAAGAGAATGCCGAAAGAGAAGATTATCTTCAAAAAGGACTTCCGTGAGAGAAGAGTTTGTGTTACTCAACGTAATGCAACAAAAGCTCATGCATTTTATCAAACGAAATAGTAAACAAACCTGCTCTTTCTGCAATAAAAACTGATGCGAGCAGATGTTGTACGTCGGCAAATTGATTTCGGTATCCGATCGATTTTATATATCTTGTTGAACTATTGGAGCAGGTTTGTGTACTATTTCGATTGGTAAAATGCATGAGCTTTTGTTGCATTACGTTGAGTAACACAAACTCTTCACTTACGGAAGTACCTTTAAAAGATAATGAATGTACTTTTATTGGATTTCATATAAATCTATCTACATTAACATGAACCACAAAACTTTTTTTAAAAGAAATCCAACAGTTCACCCACCTTGTTGAGTCCAAAATTGTATTAATTTTGCAAAAAAGAGATTAGGTAATGCTGATGGAAAAATTTACAATTCCAATGTCATTTCTATGTAAAATCATATATTACAAAAGGTTTGCCACCAGCCGGAACCGAACTTGAGCCATGTGACTCAACGGGCGCAATCGCTAACCACAACACTACTGTGCGCATGGGAAGGCACGTGATCTGAACTATATCAGTGCAATCCACAGGCAGTGCGGAATGTACACCTCCTGTCTGCTGGGGGCTGGGGGCAGCCGGTGCGCGCCACCCCCCCCCCCCCCTAGAAAACCATCCGTACACGGGGGATTGCCTGCCCCTCAGGGGGCGCGCGCGCGTATCTCGCTTCCTACAACAGCTAGCGTTACCAAAATCGAAACTTAACCATTTTCTAACATCCTGATAACATCTATCAGCATCACATTGTTCTGGCAGAGATTCTAAGCGACCTGTCGTTCAGTCGCCTTTTGCCGATTCTAGCGCGCGACTAGTCTTAACACAAACCAACCAGCGCTGCCGCGCTGGTTGTAATTGGCATGCCACCCGTTGCACACGGATGGACCCTCAAGGTTGTTTACGTGTTTGTTAACTTATTTACTTTTTTGTTTGTTTACTAAAGCACCGCCTAGTGTAGTGGTTAGCGATGTCCGCTATACTCTGTGGGTCAGGGTTCGCTTGACTGTACCGAGGTGATAAATTGGTAGCAGTCTGCTACGAAAGCAACCCGCAGGGTAGGTCCGGTAGGTCACCCACGGGCGCATTGTTGCGAAAATAGGCCAGATACCGTCGTTGGAAAATCGTTGGGTTATGGTGTATGCGATAGACTTTCTTCGACCCCATTGGCAGAGTGGATCTCTTGAATCGGAGGGATACCTTAATTAATTAATTTATTACAGTTCACACTGTGCCACACACAAAATATGATGAAAAATGAAGGAAAAAAATAAATGCAACAAAAAAGTGCGTATCAATCTGTAAAACCAGCAGTTTCAACTAATACCCACCCCTGCCTGGAGGTGGCGTAGGAGAGCGGGCGGAGGAACCCGAGTGAGTACATGAGGAGGCAATGCACTCTGGGGCAGGCACTAGTTTCCACCACGGTAACGTCTCGATAGCAACACTCTAGAATCAAAGGGAGGGGAAAATTGCATCTGATTATATAAGGCATCATAAGGAAATGATTGTGATCGGGTGTCGTGCCCTACTGTGAATGGTAGGGGGCTCGAGATGGGGCAAAGACGTGTATGATGTTGTCGTTGGTGGTTCTTGTTGTTGAGATTGTGCAGAGTGTGCGCCAAGGATGGATGGATCGTGTGCCCTCGATGAGAATGGACTCGAGCCCGCGCGGCCGAAGAGAAGCGTGTGACAGCCGACGGTGAACACAGCGACATGCCTTACCAGCACAACTCACCCGTGGATCAAAGAAACATAAGAGAAAAAAAACGAAAGGGTGATAGTCAGTTTGCCAGACTGAGCACTCTAGTGAGATCGATTTTCTCGAGCGAATTTCGGAATATGTTGGAATTTCGCGCAGTGAAAAGACGAGGGTACGCTTTAGTTAGAGTGCAAATGTTCCTGGCTGTTCGTTGAGTGAAGTAGTTGTGCCTAACTGTATTGCGAGTCGAATGTATTCTCAGAGCAAATAAACCATTTCTGCCACGTGTAGGTTTCAACTTGAAGTACTGTGAGAATCGCGCGGCTGTTTCGTTGCGTCGCATTTTGAAAGTGAGCGTGAGATCAATGGCGGCGCGGCGTTCGTACAATGTACGTAAACCGAGAATACGTAACCGAAATGCATAGGGTGGCATCGACTGTGGGTAACCACTATCAGGATACACTCTATAAAACACTATTCTTGTCCAATACCTCTGAACGCGCTCTAGCTCTCGTATGTCTTTCAACAAATATGGGTTCCAAACACTGCTGGCAAAGTCCAGCACAGGTCTTAAACAGATTCATAAGAACTACGCGGTTGTTGGATGTCACAGTACGAGCAAGCAAGCGAGCGCGAGTCATAGCCATTTTGGCACGCGCGGACGAATTTACAGTGGGAGTGATAGTGGAGGAGACATTGAGACCGAGGTCGCGCACTTGGTTGCACGCAGTGAGAGGCGCGCCGCCGAGAGTGTACCCGGTGCGCGGGTTGCGCGTACCTATGTGCACTACGGAACACTTGTTGCTAGCAAGCTCTAACTGCCACTAGGTAGCCCAGGCTATAATGCGGTCAATAGTCAATTGCAGAGCAGCGGTGCGAATTGCTTTGGTCTTGATATCAAAACACGTGTAAATTTTGATGTCATCCGCAAAAATACGTATCTTAATATCATTTGCGACAACATTTCAATACCAATCAAGTAGATTATGAATAGAACTGGACCTAAGACACTGGCTTGTGGTACATTCGAGAGAGACTCTAGAGAATGAGAAAGAGAGTCACCTACTTTCACTCGGAACGAGCGGTCCATCAGAAACGATCTCAACCACTCTATCAGACTGCCTTCACCTTTACTACGTTTTTTACAGGGCAAGTCCAAAATCAGCCCCGGATCGCCTCGCAACTCACCTTCCAGAATCACCCAGTATGTCGAACAAGACAGCGTCGCCGACTACTACGAGGTATCGATCGATATTGATGGGGTTATTTATCGAATTTTTGCAGATTTGCGAGATGCTCTCTGCCGGCGCTGAGACCTACTGGGACGCGGAGCAGAAGGTATGGAATTATCGATTGGTATTGATTATGCACCTTTTGTTAAGGTACCGTACCTCGTAAGTGGAGACCAGTGGTTCAGCTACGACAGTGTGCAGAGCTACAAAGAAAAGGTAGAGATGGAGGGAGAGAGAGAGAGAGAGAGAGAGAGAGAGAGAGAGAGAGATGGAGAGAGAGAGAGATGGAGATAGGAGTAGAGGGAGGCGCTTATGTGTGGTCGCTCGGTGTTGACGACTTCAATCCACTGATCAGCACCATAACAGAAGAACTGGGAAAAGGGGTGACTCATGCTACTGGTACTGTTCCTTCCGACAAACCCACTACGGCTGCTTCGACGACTGCTCCCACTCCCGCATCCGAACCAATCACGAACTGTGCGTTTGCAAGCGCTTTCAAGATTTCAAAAGAACCGTATCTTTTAAGGCACAAAATGCTCGCAGGATGGTTTCTTTGCTGAGTCTACCAACTGTGCAAAGTGCTTTGTGTGGGTAAAGAGCAAAAGCGAGAGAAGGGAACGGAGAGAGAGAGTGAGAGAGAAAGAGAGAGAGAGAGGGAGAGAGAGAGAGGGAGGGAGAGACGAAGAGAGATCGCTTCAGTTGTGTGAATAGGACCGCCTACAACTTAGACTGTCCAACCGGCATCTCCTGGAATATAGTAGAGTGTCTTATTCAAGTGAAGTCGCTTCGAACATCGTAAAACCAAACATGGACGTTTCTCTGTTTTGATGGCAGTCACTCACTACTCAAAAAAGTCCTATTTCAAAACCAAAATTCATGCATACGAACAATAAGTTAAATGTTTCCACACTTTGTTTACAGCACATCAAAGCGTGTGAATACGGGAACCCCGTCCGACACCGGACTATTCGGTCCTCCAGTCCTGCATTCTGCTGGTCTCCACAAGCCTGCTACTATTGCCTGCATTTCTTTTTCGTATTCTCTGAGGCTGAGCTCTGAAAACACATTCCGCTCATAAATGATACATGAAATACGAATGCATACGCCTGGTATGTCTTTGTGAATTGTATTGATTGACGTATTGATTGAATGACTGCTTTTCTTAGTTGACTATGGTTGTTGTAACTCTGCGGTCAAACTGATTCACGTGAAAACCATGGGAAAAAGAGACAGAGGGAACGAGAGAGTACCATTTTAGACATATTCTTATTGACGTCAATACATTAAATCAATTGAAACGAAAGTAGGGCAAAACAGTGCTATGTGAGAGAACGTAGAAAAAAAATACATACGTGCGGTTCAAGTCTTTACATATTCGCAAACTATTTATTGTTATTGATATATATGTATATATTTATTTTGAGTACTTTCTTTCAGCCTAATGAGGCATGAGCTTAGCGTCGCGCTTTCCGACCTCCTCAGCAAAGCGCTTTCCGACCTCCTCAGCGTCGCGCTTGCCGACGTCCCTCTTTCCAACGTCGCGCTTTCCGACCTCATCAGCAAAGCGCTTTCCGACCTCCTCAGCGTCGCGCTTGCCGACGTCCCTCTTTCCAACGTCGCGCTTTCCGACCTCATCAGCAAAGCGCTTTCCGACCTCCTCAGCGTCGCGCTTGCCGACGTCCCTCTTTCCAACGTCGCGCTTTCCGACCTCATCAGCAAAGCGCTTTCCGACCTCCTCAGCGTCGCGCTTGCCGACGTCCCTCTTTCCAACGTCGCGCTTTCCGACCTCATCAGCAAAGCGCTTCCCGACCTCCTCAGCGTCGCGCTTGCCGACGTCTCTCTTTCCGACGTCGCGCTTTCCGACCTCATCAGCAAAGCGCTTTCCGACCTCCTCAGCGTCGCGCTTGCCGACGTCCTTCTTTCCAACGTCGCGCTTTCCGACCTCATCAGCAAAGCGCTTTCCGACCTCCTCAGCGTCGCGCTTGCCGACGTCCCTCTTTCCGACGTCGCGCTTTCCTACCTCCTCAGCAAAGCGCTTTCCGACCTCCTCAGCGTCGCGCTTGCCGACGTCCCTCTTTCTAACGTCGCGCTTTCCGACCTCATCAGCAAAGCGCTTTCCGACCTCCTCAGCATAGCGCTTTCCGACCTCCTCAGCGTCGCGCTTGCCGACGTCCCTCTTTCCGACGTCGCGCTTTCCGACCTCCTCAGCGTCACGCTTGCCGACGTCCCTCTTTCCGACGTCGCGCTTTCCGACCTCCTCAGCGTCGCGCTTGCCGACGTCCCTCTTTCCGACGTCGCGCTTTCCGACCTCATCAGCAAAGCGCTTGCCGACGTCCCTCTTTCCGACGTCGCGCTTTCCGACCTCATCAGCAAAGCGCTTGCCGACGTCCCTCTTTCCGACGTCGCGCTTTCCGACCTCATCAGCAAAGCGCTTGCCGACGTCCCTCTTTCCGACGTCGCGCTTTTCGACCTCATCAGCAAAGCGTTTTCCGACCTCCTCAGCGTCGCGCTTGCCGACGTCCCTCTTTCCAACGTCGCGCTTTCCGACCTCATCAGCAAAGCGCTTTCCGACCTCCTCAGCGTCGCGCTTGCCGACGTCCCTCTTTCCGACGTCGCGCTTTCCGACCTCCTCAGCGTCACTCTTGCCGACGTCCCTCTTTCCGACGTCGCGCTTTCCGACCTCCTCAGCGTCGCGCTTGCCGACGTCCCTCTTTCCGACGTCGCGCTTTCCGACCTCATCAGCAAAGCGCTTGCCGACGTCCCTCTTTCCGACGTCGCGCTTTCCGACCTCATCAGCAAAGCGCTTGCCGACGTCCCTCTTTCCGACGTCGCGCTTTCCGACCTCATCAGCAAAGCGCTTGCCGACGTCCCTCTTTCCGACGTCGCGCTTTCCGACCTCATCAGCAAAGCGCTTGCCGACGTCCCTCTTTCCGACGTCGCGCTTTCCGACCTCTTCAGCAAAGCGCTTTCCGACCTCCTCAGCGTCACGCTTTCCGAGAGTCACGTGAACAGGCCTTGCTTCCTTGGACTGTCCTGATGTCTCGACGCCATGTTTGCCGATCGGAGAAGTGCGGGAGTCGTTGACATCTCCAATGTACCCTGAAACGATTCCATCAGTAGCTGCTCAGTGTTGCTTCTACTTACTGGCAGTGGAGGCAGCAGCGAGAGCGGCGAGTCCTGCGATCACACGCATTCTATCGGATGTCCTTGTGAAGACTGGATGCCTACCACCATGTTAGCTCGCGTATTTATGAGCAAGAAGTTGGAGAGGAATACAAAATGATTTGAGACAAGGCGCTTTTTTTCGTGACGTTTCGTGACGAAAACACAGCTGGAATACTTGATCATACTGTATGGTTCCGTATTGAGAGCGGAGTTATGACTGATTAGTATTCGTTAGAGACTATGTGACAAATTGATCCAGCTATCTCTTGAGAGAACATTACAAACACCCCAAACTATCGTTCGCGGTGGTCCAAAGAAGGTTCAAACAAGCCCCAAACAAGATGTTTTCAATGGAAACTGCTGACCCAAAAGACGACACATTGAGGGCAAACTTTGAAACGAGTGAGGTCACTGGTTTTGCGACCCAAAGAGCTGCATTCATATTCCCTCTTTGCAATGTTTAGGGTGAACAGTTTGAGGTTATTCGGGGTTTTTGGGCAGTCCAATTGTTGTTTGGGGGTGTCCAAACGTTGTTCGGACTGATTGGGCAAAGTTTGCCCTCAATATTTCGTCTTTGGGGTCAACAGTTTTTCATTGGAAAACGCTTGTTTGGGGCTTGTTTGGACCTTCTTTGGACGACCCCGAACGATAGTTTGGGGTAAACATTCATCTAAGAAGACGCTTAGGAGGTGACCACAGACTTCTACGATCTCGACTACGTATCCCGTTACGACCACTATGTGACAGAATCCGCACCAGGCAACCCTATTTGCCCCTGATCGCCAACATTGACCACCACGTTGGCCATACGAGCAGCTAATCAACATACTCAAGAAGGCCGTCGCCGTCGCTACTGCTACCGGGCCGAACCACATGGAAAGGAGACTGCCACATCAAGGCGAACCTCTTCAACACGAGCGCACTCCCCGCTTGAAGACGTGGGCTCACACAACCACCACACGCGGCCGTTTCCAGACGGCACGCGACAGATGCTAGGTACTTACCCTACAGGAAAATAAACGACTGAGCAGCGAAGGCATGCAGGCAAGATTCGGACTGGCAAATTCAATCTTCTACAATCTACATGCCGCGAAGCTAACATAGATGGATAGATGAACTGAACATATACAAAGGAGGGCGGACGGGGCAGTTCTACTGCAGCAGTTCCATCGCAACAGAACAGGATCGAGACCGGATATATAACGTGTCAGCGCTCGCGAAGTGAGCTCTCTTCTCCTCACTCTCTCCCATCCTTCCATCCGTCTCTACCCTTTCACGGTCCATGGTCGGATCGATGGTCGGAAGTGTTGAACATTGTGGGTGATCCCTTGTTCACTTGTTCACTAGTTGTTTACAGGACTGGGCGGCCAACCACTGGCATGCGAAGAGAATGCCGAAAAAAAAAACGATTTGTGATTTCAATCGGAAAATTGGATGGCGCGCATCTCGTTTAGATTTCATATTCAATTTCCTCATGTTTGTGGTGTCAATAGATTGAATAGAGTATGACAATGGATTGAATAGACGGAAGTGTGTTGGTGGCTTGTGTTGGATGTTGCGATATGAGAGAGAAAAGAACGGTCGGTCGGACATATGAGAGTGCATAAAATGGAGTGGGGGAGATGGGAGACACAGAGCCTCCACTCTACATCCATCTACCATGAACGCCCGCTGTCTCTTTGCTCTCCTGGCCCTTGTCGCTGTATCGTGTGCTGTCATCATCGATTGCGCCAAGTTCTGCCAGGGTTACGGTGGAGTGGCCTCTTACTGTAACTGCCCCGAGTAAGTAGAGAGGGGGGGGGGAGAGAAAGAGTGAGAGAGGGGGAGGGGAGAGGGGGGAGGGGGGAGAGACCGCACGATTCAGTCTGGTCACCAACTCCAACCGGACTTGCTACAACAAGTGCCTCTCTAACTGCAACGCCAACTCTGCCTGTCAGGAAGATGTGAGTTGATGAAGATGGAAAAAATATACGGTAGATTGAATCTCTGTTCAGAACACGATGACTTGCTGCATGCCTGTCAATGGATTCTACAAGAACCAAAAGTGTTCTACCAAGTGCTACATGTAACACAACACACCAACATTCTCGTAGAATAGATACCTAGATAAACATTTGCATACTCCAACGATCCAACGTGTCGTCACTTTGGTAACAATCGATTAGCAAAGTATTGATCCTTTGATATTTGATCGTGTCTTCAATGTGCCTCTTCAAAATTGATGATTTTGAAGCGATGAAATCACTTCAAAAGTGTGAAGCGAAGACAGGATAAGACATTCATGTGCAGTGAATTGTAATGAGTTTGTTTGCAAAATCAGATGGAATCACCAGATGGAACTACCTATCACCAGATGGAATCACTTCTCACCAGATAGAATCACCAATCACCTGATGGAATCACCAATCACCAATCACCTGCATCAGACACTTCTTCGACAATCTACGCCGACACTCCTGTGTAGTCTATTTCACCCCAACTTGTCGGCGCAAGCTAGAACTCACAAAGTAGAATGTTACTATGTTTCACCTTAAAAGTGAAAGGCTGTGCGCAACGCGATTTTCTCATCCACTTCTTCCTATATGCATAGTGTATTGTGAGGGAAGACATATCTGATGGGCGACAGCTCACTGCTCACATCATTTTCCCCATATGATTTCAACATGGCAACCGATGTGAGGCACGTTTGTCGCTTTAGTTTTAAAAAAATGTCGCCTTGACGAATCGTTGTCTCTGTCTGAAACCAATGGTTTTCACGGGCTACTGTCATCCCGATTGAGGGGATATTGAGATGCATATATATTCGGGGAGGAGACTTCCGAGTCGCCATTGGAAGCCAGACAGGATGGTGTGGCATCTGTACCTCTCCTGCTATGTCTCTCTGTCTGTCTACGATACCAGCACACAACTCGCAGCAATGCGATTCGTGGCTGATGCCTGCAACTCCAACGCATCCTCATCGTACCTGTACAAGGTGACCCGTTTCGTTGACATTTGTTGTACGTTTGCATGTTACGTGTTTGTCTAGCGGTCTAGAATAGGAGTTATAGGAGTCGAAACTGGGTTTGTTCGACTGGTTTTTTTTCAAACTCATCGTCAGCCACACTAGTTGTTTGTCTAATCTGGACGGTTCCTTGTTTTAGGCTCAACTGTCCAACGGCGGTGCATGGGAGTGTTTCTACGGCAATGTGTTCAACTACGCGAACGTCGAAGGTTCGCTGTGCTCGAGCGGTGCGACCAGTCTGCAAGTATTCCACATCGACCCAGCAGCCACGCAATGCAATCCGAAAACACGACTGGCGTGGAAGAGAATAACGGTGAGTCGAATTATTGTTACTTTCACAGAACTATATGTACTGTAATTATAAGAACATTGATTGATAAGTGATAGTAGAATTGTTAACACATGTACTGTAATGATAGGAACAGTTGTGATAAGTGATAGTATGAGATGAACGACTTTCAGTGGACGCGGGAGCAGCAGAACTGTTAACTGTTAACATATGTGCTGTAATGATACGAACAGTAGTAAGTGATATGCCAAAAGAGAAGGCGCTGCGCGCCCTCTCTAATAGTATAGTGATAGGAACAGTAGTAAGTGATAGTAGTGAGTGATACAGTACTATCCGTGAAAAGTTCTAAAAAAAATTTAAATTTCCAGAAAAACCAAAAAAAAAAACAAAAAAAAACTCGGTTCAGAGGTGGAATTTCGACTCGCACCAAAAAAGACAAATGTAGTCCAGAGTGAAGCCGACTAAACTGTATAGTTAATTTCATTTCGTTTCAGTTGCTTTATGGCGGAGTTATACCTATGCGTTACGTCTGAAAAAATGACGGCGGCTAGACACAAGAAATTTGCATAAAAACACGGTCATTTCTGTGCCGGTGTCCAATTGAGATACGCCATTTGTAGAACTCCGAACAGAGCGATGCAAACATGAAACTAACTATGCAGTCGAGTTGGCTTCACTCTGGACTACATTTGTCTCTTTTGGTGCGATTCGAAATTCCACCTCTGAACCGAGTTATTTCGATTTTTTTGTTTTTTTTTGTTTTTCTGAAAACTTTAAAAAACATTAGAACTTTTTACGGGTAGTACTGTAGTAATGATAGGAACAGTAGTGATAAGTGATAGTATGTGATAGAGCACTTTCAGTGGACGCGTGAGCTGCAGACCTACATGTATTCCACTCCGATACCCGGCACTGTCTACAGCCGACTAACCACAGCCGCTCACACTGACCCCGCGTATCAGAGAATGCTGAGGAAGATCCACACGTACCTGGGTAATCATTTATACCCGTTTTTAGGAACACGTGAAATTTGGGCATGGTCACGGCGCAACGCGCGATCATTTTTCATTTCGTCTTTTCGAGACTCCCTACGTGAAAAACAATATTTGCCGAGTTCTCATAGATCATTTCAACCTACTCCTTTGAATTGCGAAGGATTGCGTGTGCTTCAAGATAACCCATCATGCTAACATTGTATGTACATGTCGGAATCAGGCTGATAAACAACAACAACAACAACAACAACAACAACAACAACAACTCCTTCACAGGCTACGCGGGTCGCGTGGTCCGGCCCGACCTGCCGGTTGAATCGTTCGACACGTTCAATAAGGAATGCGGCGGGAATCTGGTGAAGATACATCTCATCGCGTACCCCAGACAGCGATCGGTGCCAGAGGCGGGAGTCACAAGTGAGCAATGTTTCCAGGCAAAGACAATCGACAATTAAAACGGGTTTCAAGAACACGTGAAATGCAGTAATGTAAAAAAGGGAGATGATACAGTCCAGAGAATATTTAGTTCCGCCACCACTCCGCGCGTCCATCCCGCACTTGAACATTGCGCGCGCGCGAAACTTTAAATTAGAGAGGGCGCGCAGCGCCCTCTCTTTTGGCTTAGGATAGGGCTCGCGCCAGATTTTTCAAGAAGCGATATCCAAAAATCATGTTAGCAGGAATGCGATGTCGTGTCCGGTAACGCTGACTCTCTGCCGAAAGCGTACTCTCTCGCCGTTTTCTGCGCGTGTTCTCCAACTAGCACTTTGAGTGTAGTTCGCCTCGCCGCCGCCAGCGTCTAATTCGCGCCGGGTTTGCGTTGTTTTGGGTTTCCCGGCACTCTGGCTAGCTCTCTCCCGGCAGGCGGGCAGGGCGCGCAGAGAAATGAACGACAGAGCTTGGGAATCAGAAACAGAAGAAATTTCTATGAAATTCAACAAAAGCACATATATTATCTGTTAAAAAGTACTTGCGTAAAGATATTAAGTTTGTCTTGACGCAATTCAACAAAAGCGCATGCATAAAACGTTTACAAATACTAACACAAACCTGCGCATAACGGACAGTGGACAGTGGACACTAACAGATGAAATATAACAATACAAATGAATAACGTCATACGTCCATATTAGAGAGAGAGAGAGAGAGAGAGAGAGAGGAGAGAGAGGAGAGAGGCGCAGGTTTGTGTTAGTATTTGTAAACGTTTTATGCATGCGCTTTTGTTGAATTGGGTCAAGACAAACTTAATATCTTTACGCAAGTACTTTTTAACAGATAATTTGATTTTAATCGCGCTCTCTTCACTCTTGCGCTCTCTACTGGCTACTGGCGGAAACTGATTTGCTCACCGACGCGTGTTTGGGTGGGGCAACAAGATAGAATGATAACGATATATATAGAATGATAATAAAGTTATCTTCACAGGACTGCACTACTTCACGACGGACCCCGTGGAGAGGGCGGCGGTTCTGCGAAACGGCACGCTGGGTAGCAGGGTGGATGAGGTGTCGACGGAGTATCCAGTGGGGTACTGTTCCCGGGTGAAGGGAGTGTGCGGCGCAGACACACCGCTCATTAGGGTCATCAATCCAGGTGAATGTGGTCGGAATCAGAATAATTATCTCGAATCAAGTAGCACATGATGGTGTAAATAACAGTTACAGTAAAGTAAAGTAATACAACACCTACTGCGAGTGAATCTGAGATGCTATATCCATACGCATTTTTTTCTTCAGATCTCCATACCTACAACATTCATCTCGTCAACGCAAATCTCGACACGAAAGCGTACCATCACAAGACACTGTGTTACGTGTGGAAGTGAAGCAAGCTGAAAGACTTTGCAACTTCTATTCAGCTGTTTTGGGTTACTGTATCACGATGTTTGTTTTGAGGTTAAGGATACTGTATCACAATATTACATACTTGCTTCTTTTCGCATTCATATGAACAATTATGCTATGGTTTGCATGTTTCATCGATTGTGTATTTGAAAGTTTCTGCAGTAGTTTATTGTCACTGGCTGATACGTTTCACCGAGTTAGTAAATCATGATCATGAATTTACGTTTTCAATTCGTCTTCTTCAGGCACTGAAAGAGGATAGTGGGGATGGTTTGGTCGGTCGATGTGTCGAGCAATCCAAGTCCACACACCGCAAGGCGAGACTGCAGCGCGCCCCTCAGAGGCACAAAGTGCTTGTGTGAGACACGCGCTCCCGGTAGGAAGCAGGCTGAAAGATGAGAGCAGGAAAAGTCTGCTACGAGACACTACAATCAATGATAGTACTCACGCGATATACGCGATATGCGTCTAGTGGGTGAAGCAAAAGGAATCTATTGAGGGATAACTTAATTTTTTTTCTTACTGTATAAACAAACGGTAGAATGGTCCAGCTTATTCCAATAGTTTACTACTCGGGAGGAAACCAAAGTTGGCTCAGAGGCAGAGGCAGTATAGGTTATTTTAAGTCCACTAGAACGTAGTGATGCAGCTCGTGAATATCGGGGAACTAGTGTGAAAAGCATGTGCTGCGTATTCATATAACCATACAGGTAACGGTGTACTAAACGCAGATCCGTTTTGATTCGTCTGAACCACAATGTTTCGAGAGATAGATGTCGATTCCGTCGAAGTCCCATTGCCGAACAAATGCGACGGCAGAATCGATGAACTTGTTGCGACGCTTTGGCGTCTGCGACAACTTCTGCAGAGGGTGTGACTCAAGTTGCGAGAAACTCGAGAAAATGCCAGTGATATCTCTCTTCAGAATCATACTGGAAAGAACACTTGTAATCTTGTTTGTTCACCTTGTTTGCCTGTCAACGTGATCAGGAGCTGCACAGTGCTGTCGAGACAGAGGCCTCGTCTTTCGGTCGTTCCATACTGCTCATCACTGCAGCAGTTCCATCGCAACAGAACAGGATCGAGGCCGGATATATAACGTGGGTTAGCGATGTCCGCTATGCTCGGTGGGTCAGGGGTTCAATCCTCCTCCCGGGCGCTTGACCGTACCGAGGTGATAAATTGGTAGCAGTCGAAAGCAACCCGCAGGGTAGGCCACCCACGGGCGCATTGTTGCGAAAATCGGCCAGATACCGTCGTTGGAAAATCGTTGGTCTATGGTGTAATGCCTCCTTCGACCCCATTGGCAGCGTGAATCTCTTGAATCGGAGGGATACCTTTACCTTTACTACGTTTTTTACAGGCAAGTCCAAAATCAGCCCCGGATCGCCTGGCAACTCACCTTCCAGAGCAACCCAGTATGTCGAACAAAACAAGATAGCGTCGCCGACTACTACGAGGTATCGAGCGATATTGATGGGGTTATTTATCGATTTTTTTGAAGATTTGCGAGATGCTCTCTGCCGGCGCTGAGACCTACTGGGACGCGGAGCATAAGGTATGGAGTTATCGATTGGTATTGATTATGCACCTTTTGTTAATGTACCGTACCTCGTAAGTGAAGACCAGTGGTTCAGCTACGACAGTGTGCAGAGCTACAAAGAAAAGGTAGAGATGGAGGGAGAGAAGAGAGAGAGATGGAGAGAGAGAGGGAATAGAGGGAGATGTATCTTCAGGTGGCCTACATCCGTCGGAACGGCGCTTATGTGTGGTCGCTCGACGTTGACTTCAATGCCAACTGCTCGGGCAACGACCGGCCCTATCCACTGATCAGCACCATAGCAGAAGAACTGGAAAAAGGGTTGACTCATGCTACTGCTACTGTTCCTTCCGACAAACCCACTACGGCTGCTTCGACGACTGCTCCCACTCCCGCATCCGAACCAACCACGAACTGTGCGTTTGCAAGCGCTTTCAAGATTTCAAAAGAACCGTATCTTTTAAGGCACAAAATACTCGCAGGATGGTTTCTTTGCTGAGTCTACCAACTGTGCAAAGTGCTTTGTGTGGGTAAAGAGCAAAAGCGAGAGAAGGGAACGGAGAGAGAGAGAGAGAGAGAGAAAGAGAGAGAGAGAGAGAGAAAGAGAGAGAGAGAGAGAGAGAGAGAGAGAGAGAGGGAGAGAGAGAGAGGGAGGGAGAGACGAAGAGAGATCGCTTCAGTTGTGTGAATAGGACCGCCTACAACTTAGACTGTCCAACCGGCATCTCCTGGAATATAGTAGAGTGTCTTATTCAAGTGAAGTCGCTTCAAACATCGTAAAACCAAACATGGACGTTTCTCTGTTTTGATGGCAGTCACTCACTACTCAAAAAAGTCCTATTTCAAAACCAAAATTCATACATACGAACAATAAGTTAAATGTTTCCACACTTTGTTTACAGCACATCAAAGCGTGTGAATACGGGAACCCCGTCCGACACCGGACTATTCGGTCCTCCAGTCCTGCAATCTGCTGGTCTCCTACAAGCCTACTACTATTGCCTGCATTTCTTTTTCGTATTCTCTGAGCTCTGAAAACACATTCCGCTCATGATTGATACATGAAATACGAATGCATACGCCTGGTATGTCTTTGTGTATTGTATTGATTGACGTATTGATTGACTGACTGCTTTTCTTTGTTGACTATGGTTGTTGTAAATCTGCGGTCAAACTGATTCACGTGAAAACCATGGGAAAAAGAGACAGAGGGAACGAGAGAGTACCATTTAAGACATATTCTTATTGACGTCATTACATTAAATCAATTGAAACGAAAGTAGGGCAAAACAGTGCTATGTGAGAGAACGCAGAAAAAATACATACGTGCGGTTCAAGTCTTTACATATTCGCAAACTATTTATTGTTATTGATATATATGTATATATTTATTTTGAGTACTTTCTTTCAGCCTAATGAGGCATGAGCTTAGCGTCGCGCTTTCCGACCTCCTCAGCAAAGCGCTTTCCGACCTCCTCAGCGTCGCGCTTGCCGACGTCCCTCTTTCCAACGTCGCGCTTTCCGACCTCATCAGCAAAGCGCTTTCCGACCTCCTCAGCGTCGCGCTTGCCGACGTCCCTCTTTCCAACGTCGCGCTTTCCGACCTCATCAGCAAAGCGCTTTCCGACCTCCTCAGCGTCGCGCTTGCCGACGTCCCTCTTTCCAACGTCGCGCTTTCCGACCTCATCAGCAAAGCGCTTTCCGACCTCCTCAGCGTCGCGCTTGCCGACGTCCCTCTTTCCAACGTCGCGCTTTCTAACCTCATCAGCAAAGCGCTTCCCGACCTCCTCAGCGTCGCGCTTGCCGACGTCTCTCTTTCCGACGTCGCGCTTTCCGACCTCATCAGCAAAGCGCTTTCCGACCTCCTCAGCGTCGCGCTTGCCGACGTCCTTCTTTCCAACGTCGCGCTTTCCGACCTCATCAGCAAAGCGCTTTCCGACCTCCTCAGCATAGCGCTTTCCGACCTCCTCAGCGTCGCGCTTGCCGACGTCCCTCTTTCCGACGTCGCGCTTTCCGACCTCCTCAGCGTCACGCTTGCCGACGTCCCTCTTTCCGACGTCGCGCTTTCCGACCTCCTCAGCGTCGCGCTTGCCGACGTCCCTCTTTCCGACGTCGCGCTTTCCGACCTCATCAGCAAAGCGCTTGCCGACGTCCCTCTTTCCGACGTCGCGCTTTCCGACCTCATCAGCAAAGCGCTTGCCGACGTCCCTCTTTCCGACGTCGCGCTTTCCGACCTCATCAGCAAAGCGCTTGCCGACGTCCCTCTTTCCGACGTCGCGCTTTTCGACCTCATCAGCAAAGCGCTTTCCGACCTCCTCAGCGTCGCGCTTGCCGACGTCCCTCTTTCCAACGTCGCGCTTTCCGACCTCATCAGCAAAGCGCTTTCCGACCTCCTCAGCGTCGCGCTTGCCGACGTCCCTCTTTCCGACGTCGCGCTTTCCGACCTCCTCAGCGTCACTCTTGCCGACGTCCCTCTTTCCGACGTCGCGCTTTCCGACCTCCTCAGCGTCGCGCTTGCCGACGTCCCTCTTTCCGACGTCGCGCTTTCCGACCTCATCAGCAAAGCGCTTGCCGACGTCCCTCTTTCCGACGTCGCGCTTTCCGACCTCATCAGCAAAGCGCTTGCCGACGTCCCTCTTTCCGACGTCGCGCTTTCCGACCTCATCAGCAAAGCGCTTGCCGACGTCCCTCTTTCCGACGTCGCGATTTCCGACCTCATCAGCAAAGCGCTTTCCGACCTCCTCAGCGTCGCGCTTGCCGACGTCCCTCTTTCCAACGTCGCGCTTTCCGACCTCATCAGCAAAGCGCTTTCCGACCTCCTCAGCGTCGCGCTTGCCGACGTCCCTCTTTCCGACGTCGCGCTTTCCGACCTCATCAGCAAAGCGCTTGCCAACGTCCCTCTTTCCGACTTCGCGCTTTCCGACCTCATCAGCGTCGCGCTTGCCGACGTCCCTCTTTCCGACGTCGCGCTTTCCGACCTCATCAGCAAAGCGCTTGCCGACGTCCCTCTTTCCGACGTCGCGCTTTCCGACCTCATCAGCAAAGCGCTTGCCGACGTCCCTCTTTCCGACGTCGCGCTTTCCGACCTCATCAGCAAAGCGCTTGCCGACGTCCCTCTTTCCGACGTCGCGCTTTCCGACCTCATCAGCAAAGCGCTTGCCGACGTCCCTCTTTCCGACGTCGCGCTTTCCGACCTCTTCAGCAAAGCGCTTTCCGACCTCCTCAGCGTCACGCTTTCCGAGAGTCACGTGAACAGGCCTTGCTTCCTTGGACTGTCCTGATGTCTCGACGCCATGTTTGCCGATCGGAGAAGTGCGGGAGTCGTTGACATCTCCAATGTACCCTGAAACGATTCCATCAGTAGCTGCTCAGTGTTGCTTCTACTTACTGGCAGTGGAGGCAGCAGCGAGAGCGGCGAGTCCTGCGATCACACGCATTCTATCGGATGTCCTTGTGAAGACTGGATGCCTACCACCATGTTAGCTCGCGTATTTATGAGCAAGAAGTTGGAGAGGAATACAAAATGATTTGAGACAAGGCGCTTTTTTTCGTGACGTTTCGTGACGAAAACACAGCTGGAATACTTGATCATACTGTATGGTTCCGTATTGAGAGCGGAGTTATGACTGATTAGTATTCGTTAGAGACTATGTGACAAATTGATCCAGCTATCTCTTGAGAGAACATTACAAACACCCCAAACTATCGTTCGCGGTGGTCCAAAGAAGGTTCAAACAAGCCCCAAACAAGATGTTTTCAATGGAAACTGCTGACCCAAAAGACGACACATTGAGGGCAAACTTTGAAACGAGTGAGGTCACTGGTTTTGCGACCCAAAGAGCTGCATTCATATTCCCTCTTTGCAATGTTTAGGGTGAACAGTTTGAGGTTATTCGGGGTTTTTGGGCAGTCCAATTGTTGTTTGGGGGTGTCCAAACGTTGTTCGGACTGATTGGGCAAAGTTTGCCCTCAATATTTCGTCTTTGGGGTCAACAGTTTTTCATTGGAAAACGCTTGTTTGGGGCTTGTTTGGACCTTCTTTGGACGACCCCGAACGATAGTTTGGGGTAAACATTCATCTAAGAAGACGCTTAGGAGGTGACCACAGACTTCTACGATCTCGACTACGTATCCCGTTACGACCACTATGTGACAGAATCCGCACCAGGCAACCCTATTTGCCCCTGATCGCCAACATTGACCACCACGTTGGCCATACGAGCAGCTAATCAACATACTCAAGAAGGCCGTCGCCGTCGCTACTGCTACCGGGCCGAACCACATGGAAAGGAGACTGCCACATCAAGGCGAACCTCTTCAACACGAGCGCACTCCCCGCTTGAAGACGTGGGCTCACACAACCACCACACGCGGCCGTTTCCAGACGGCACGCGACAGATGCTAGGTACTTACCCTACAGGAAAATAAACGACTGAGCAGCGAAGGCATGCAGGCAAGATTCGGACTGGCAAATTCAATCTTCTACAATCTACATGCCGCGAAGCTAACATAGATGGATAGATGAACTGAACATATACAAAGGAGGGCGGACGGGGCAGTTCTACTGCAGCAGTTCCATCGCAACAGAACAGGATCGAGACCGGATATATAACGTGTCAGCGCTCGCGAAGTGAGCTCTCTTCTCCTCACTCTCTCCCATCCTTCCATCCGTCTCTACCCTTTCACGGTCCATGGTCGGATCGATGGTCGGAAGTGTTGAACATTGTGGGTGATCCCTTGTTCACTTGTTCACTAGTTGTTTACAGGACTGGGCGGCCAACCACTGGCATGCGAAGAGAATGCCGAAAGAGAAGATTATCTTCAAAAAGGACTTCCGTGAGAGAAGAGTTTGTGTTACTCAACGTAATGCAATAAAAGCTCATGCATTTTATCAAACGAAATAGTAAACAAACCTGCTCTTTCTGCAATAAAAACTGATGCGAGCAGATGTTGTACGTCGGCAAATTGATTTCGGTATCCGATCGATTTTATATATCTTGTTGAACTATTGGAGCAGGTTTGTGTACTATTTCGATTGGTAAAATGCATGAGCTTTTGTTGCATTACGTTGAGTAACACAAACTCTTCACTTACGGAAGTCCTTTTAAAAGATAATGAATGTACTTTTATTGGATTTCATATAAATCTATCTACATTAACATGAACCACAAAACTTTTTTTTAAAGAAATCCAACAGTTCACCCACCTTGTTGAGTCCAAAATTGTATTAATTTTGCAAAAAAGAGATTAGGTAATGCTGATGGAAAAATTTACAATTCCAATGTCATTTCTATGTAAAATCATATATTACAAAAGGTTTGCCACCAGCCGGAACCGAACTTGAGCCATGTGACTCAACGGGCGCAATCGCTAACCACAACACTACTGTGCGCATGGGAGGGCACGCGATCTGAACGATATCAGTGCAATCCACAGGCAGTGCGGAATGTACACCTCCTGTCTGCTGGGGGCTGGGGGCAGCCGGTGCGCGCCACCCCCCCCCCCCCTAGAAAACCATCCGTACACGGGGGATTGCCTGCCCCTCAGGGCGCGCGCGCGCGTATCTCGCTTCCTACAACAGCTAGCGTTACCAAAATCGAAACTTAACCATTTTCTAACATCCTGATAACATCTATCAGCATCACATTGTTCTCGCAGAGATTCTAAGCGACCTGTCGTTCAGTCGCCTTTTGCCGATTCTAGCGCGCGACTAGTCTTAACACAAACCAACCAGCGCTGCCGCGCTGGTTGTAATTGGCATGACACCCGTTGCACACGGATGGACCCTCAAGGTTGTTTACGTGTTTGTTAACTTATTTACTTTTTTGTTTGTTTACTAAAGCACCGCCTAGTGTAGTGGTTAGCGATGTCCGCTATACTCTGTGGGTCAGGGTTCGCTTGACTGTACCGAGGTGATAAATTGGTAGCAGTCTGCTACGAAAGCAACCCGCAGGGTAGGTCCGGTAGGTCACCCACGGGCGCATTGTTGCGAAAATAGGCCAGATACCGTCGTTGGAAAATCGTTGGGTTATGGTGTATGCGATAGACTTTCTTCGACCCCATTGGCAGAGTGGATCTCTTGAATCGGAGGGATACCTTAATTAATTAATTTATTACAGTTCACACTGTGCCACACACAAAATATGATGAAAAATGAAGGAAAAAAATCAATGCAACAAAAAAGTGCGTATCAATCTGTAAAACCAGCAGTTTCAACTAATACCCACCCCTGCCTGGAGGTGGCGTAGGAGAGCGGGCGGAGGAACCCGAGTGAGTACATGAGGAGGCAATGCACTCTGGAACAGGCACTAGTTTCCACCACGGTAACGTCTCGATAGCAACACTCTAGAATCAAAGGGAGGGGAAAATTGCATCTGATTATATAAGGAATCATAAGGAAATGATTGTGATCGGGTGTCGTGCCCTACTGTGAATGGTAGGGGGCTCGAGATGGGGCAAAGACGTGTATGATGTTGTCGTTGGTGGTTCTTGTTGTTGAGATTGTGCAGAGTGTGCGCCAAGGATGGATGGATCGTGTGCCCTCGATGAGAATGGACTCGAGCCCGCGCGGCCGAAGAGAAGCGTGTGACAGCCGACGGTGAACACAGCGACATGCCTTACCAGCACAACTCACCCGTGGATCAAAGAAACATAAGAGAGAAAAAAACGAAAGGGTGATAGTCAGTTTGCCAGACTGAGCACTCTAGTGAGATCGATTTTCTCGAGCGAATTTCGGAATATGTTGGAATTTCGCGCAGTGAAAAGACGAGGGTACGCTTTAGTTTAAGTGCAAATGTTCCTGGCTGTTCGTTGAGTGAAGTAGTTGTGCCTAACTGTATTGCGAGTCGAATGTATTCTCAGAGCAAATAAACCATTTCTGCCACGTGTAGGTTTCAACTTGAAGTACTGTGAGAATCGCGCAGCTGTTTCGTTGCGTCGCATTTTGAAAGCGAGCGTGAGATCAATGGCGGCGCGGCGTTCGTACAATGTACGTAAACCGAGAATACGTAACCGAAATGCATAGGGTGGCATCGACTGTGGGTAACCACTATCAGGATACACTCTATAAAACACTATTCTTGTCCAATACCTCTGAACGCGCTCTAGCTCTCGTATGTCTTTCAACAAATATGGGTTCCAAACACTGCTGGCAAAGTCCAGCACAGGTCTTAAACAGATTCATAAGAACTACGCGGTTGTTGGATGTCACAGTACGAGCAAGCAAGCGAGCGCGAGTCATAGCCATTTTGGCACGCGCGGACGAATTTACAGTGGGAGTGATAGTGGAGGAGACATTGAGACCGAGGTCGCGCACTTGGTCGCACGCAGTGAGAGGCGCGCCGCCGAGAGTGTACCCGGTGCGCGGGTTGCGCGTACCTATGTGCACTACGGAACACTTGTTGCTAGCAAGCTCTAACTGCCACTAGGTAGCCCAGGCTATAATGCGGTCAATAGTCAATTGCAGAGCAGCGGTGCGAATTGCTTTGGTCTTGATATCAAAACACGTGTAAATTTTGATGTCATCCGCAAAAATACGTATCTTAATATCATGTGCGACAACATTTCAATACCAATCAAGTAGATTGTGAATAGAACTGGACCTAAGACACTGGCTTGTGGTACATTCGAGGGAGACTCTAGAGAATGAGAAAGAGAGTCACCTACTTTCACTCGGAACGAGCGGTCCATCAGAAACGATCTCAACCACTCTAAAAGACTGCCTTCACCTTTACTACGTTTTTTACAGGGCAAGTCCAAAATCAGCCCCGGATCGCCTCGCAACTCACCTTCCAGAATCACCCAGTATGTGTATGTCGAACAAGACAGCGTCGCCGACTACTACGAGGTATCGATCGATATTGATGGGGTTATTTATCGAATTTTTGCAGATTTGCGAGATGCTCTCTGCCGGCGCTGAGACCTACTGGGACGCGGAGCAGAAGGTATGGAATTATCGATTGGTATTGATTATGCACCTTTTGTTAAGGTACCGTACCTCGTAAGTGGAGACCAGTGGTTCAGCTACGACAGTGTGCAGAGCTACAAAGAAAAGGTAGAGATGGAGGGAGAGAAGAGAGAGAGAGAGAGAGAGAGAGAGAGAGAGAGAGAGAGATGGAGAGAGAGAGAGAGATGGAGATAGGAGTAGAGGGAGGCGCTTATGTGTGGTCGCTCGGTGTTGACGACTTCAATGCCAACTGCTCGGGCAAAGACCGGCCCTATCCACTGATCAGCACCATAACAGAAGAACTGGGAAAAGGGGTGACTCATGCTACTGGTACTGTTCCTTCCGACAAACCCACTACGGCTGCTTCGACGACTGCTCCCACTCCCGCATCCGAACCAATCACGAACTGTGCGTTTGCAAGCGCTTTCAAGATTTCAAAAGAACCGTATCTTTTAAGGCACAAAATGCTCGCAGGATGGTTTCTTTGCTGAGTCTACCAACTGTGCAAAGTGCTTTGTGTGGGTAAAGAGCAAAAGCGAGAGAAGGGAACGGAGAGAGAGAGTGAGAGAGAAAGAGAGAGAGAGAGAGAGGGAGAGAGAGAGAGGGAGGGAGAGACGAAGAGAGATCGCTTCAGTTGTGTGAATAGGACCGCCTACAACTTAGACTGTCCAACCGGCATCTCCTGGAATATAGTAGAGTGTCTTATTCAAGTGAAGTCGCTTCAAACATCGTAAAACCAAACATGGACGTTTCTCTGTTTTGATGGCAGTCACTCACTACTCAAAAAAGTCCTATTTCAAAACCAAAATTCATACATACGAACAATAAGTTAAATGTTTCCACACTTTGTTTACAGCACATCAAAGCGTGTGAATACGGGAACCCCGTCCGACACCGGACTATTCGGTCCTCCAGTCCTGCAATCTGCTGGTCTCCTACAAGCCTACTACTATTGCCTGCATTTCTTTTTCGTATTCTCTGAGCTCTGAAAACACATTCCGCTCATGATTGATACATGAAATACGAATGCATACGCCTGGTATGTCTTTGTGTATTGTATTGATTGACGTATTGATTGACTGACTGCTTTTCTTTGTTGACTATGGTTGTTGTAAATCTGCGGTCAAACTGATTCACGTGAAAACCATGGGAAAAAGAGACAGAGGGAACGAGAGAGTACCATTTAAGACATATTCTTATTGACGTCATTACATTAAATCAATTGAAACGAAAGTAGGGCAAAACAGTGCTATGTGAGAGAACGCAGAAAAAAATACATACGTGCGGTTCAAGTCTTTACATATTCGCAAACTATTTATTGTTATTGATATATATATATGTATATATTTATTTTGAGTACTTTCTTTCAGCCTAATGAGGCATGAGCTTAGCGTCGCGCTTTCCGACCTCATCAGCAAAGCGCTTTCCGACCTCCTCAGCGTCGCGCTTGCCGACGTCCCTCTTTCCAACGTCGCGCTTTCCGACCTCATCAGCAAAGCGCTTTCCGACCTCCTCAGCGTCGCGCTTGCCGACGTCCCTCTTTCCAACGTCGCGCTTTCCGACCTCATCAGCAAAGCGCTTTCCGACCTCCTCTGCGTCGCGCTTGCCGACGTCCCTCTTTCCAACGTCGCGCTTTCCGACCTCATCAGCAAAGCGCTTCCCGACCTCCTCAGCGTCGCGCTTGCCGACGTCTCTCTTTCCGACGTCGCGCTTTCCGACCTCATCAGCAAAGCGCTTTCCGACCTCCTCAGCGTCGCGCTTGCCGACGTCCTTCTTTCCAACGTCGCGCTTTCCGACCTCATCAGCAAAGCGCTTTCCGACCTCCTCAGCGTCGCCCTTGCCGACGTCCCTCTTTCCGACGTCGCGCTTTCCTACCTCCTCAGCAAAGCGCTTTCCGACCTCCTCAGCGTCGCGCATCAAGGCGACCCTCTTCAACACGAGCGCACTCCCCGCTTGAAGACGTGGGCTCACACAACCACCACACGCGGCCGTTTCCAGACGGCACGCGATAGAGCGACAGATGCTAGGTACTTACCCTACAGGCAAATAAACGACTGAGCAGCGAAGGCATGCAGGCAAGATTCGGACTGGCAAATTCAATCTTCTACAATCTACATGCCGCGAAGCTAACAGATGGATAGATGAACTGAACATATACAAAGGAGGGCGGACGGGGCAGTTCTACTGCAGCAGTTCCATCGCAACAGAACAGGATCGAGACCGGATATATAACGTGTCAGCGCTCGCGAAGTGAGCTCTCTTCTCCTCACTCTCTCCCATCCTTCCATCCGTCTCTACCCTTTCACGGTCCATGGTCGGATCGATGGTCGGAAGTGTTGAACATTGTGGGTGATCCCTTGTTCACTTGTTCACTAGTTGTTTACAGGACTGGGCGGCCAACCACTGGCATGCGAAGAGAATGCCGAAAGAGAAGATTATCTTCAAAAAGGACTTCCGTGAGAGAAGAGTTTGTGTTACTCAACGTAATGCAACAAAAGCTCATGCATTTTATCAAACGAAATAGTAAACAAACCTGCTCTTTCTGCAATAAAAACTGATGCGAGCATGTTGTACGTCGGCAAATTGATTTCGGTATCCGATCGATTTTATATATCTTGTTGAACTATTGGAGCAGGTTTGTGTACTATTTCGATTGGTAAAATGCATGAGCTTTTGTTGCATTACGTTGAGTAACACAAACTCTTCACTTACGGAAGTCCTTTTAAAAGATAATGAATGTACTTTTATTGGATTTCATATAAATCTATCTACATTAACATGAACCACAAAACTTTTTTTAAAAGAAATCCAACAGTTCACCCACCTTGTTGAGTCCAAAATTGTATTAATTTTGCAAAAAAGAGATTAGGTAATGCTGATGGAAAAATTTACAATTCCAATGTCATTTCTATGTAAAATCATATATTACAAAAGGTTTGCCACCAGCCGGAACCGAACTTGAGCCATGTGACTCAACGGGCGCAATCGCTAACCACAACACTACTGTGCGCATGGAAGGACACGCGATCTGAACGATATCAGTGCAATCCACAGGCAGTGCGGAATGTACACCTCCTGTCTGCTGGGGGCTGGGGGCAGCCGGTGCGCGCCACCCCCCCCCCCCCCTAGAAAACCATCCGTACACGGGGGATTGCCTGCCCCTCAGGGCGCGCGCGCGCGTATCTCGCTTCCTACAACAGCTAGCGTTACCAAAATCGAAACTTAACCATTTTCTAACATCCTGATAACATCTATCAGCATCACATTGTTCTCGCAGAGATTCTAAGCGACCTGTCGTTCAGTCGCCTTTTGCCGATTCTAGCGCGCGACTAGTCTTAACACAAACCAACCAGCGCTGCCGCGCTGGTTGTAATTGGCATGACACCCGTTGCACACGGATGGACCCTCAAGGTTGTTTACGTGTTTGTTAACTTATTTACTTTTTTGTTTGTTTACTAAAGCACCGCCTAGTGTAGTGGTTAGCGATGTCCGCTATACTCTGTGGGTCAGGGTTCGCTTGACTGTACCGAGGTGATAAATTGGTAGCAGTCTGCTACGAAAGCAACCCGCAGGGTAGGTCCGGTAGGTCACCCACGGGCGCATTGTTGCGAAAATAGGCCAGATACCGTCGTTGGAAAATCGTTGGGTTATGGTGTATGCGATAGACTTTCTTCGACCCCATTGGCAGAGTGGATCTCTTGAATCGGAGGGATACCTTAATTAATTAATTTATTACAGTTCACACTGTGCCACACACAAAATATGATGAAAAATGAAGGAAAAAAATCAATGCAACAAAAAAGTGCGTATCAATCTGTAAAACCAGCAGTTTCAACTAATACCCACCCCTGCCTGGAGGTGGCGTAGGAGAGCGGGCGGAGGAACCCGAGTGAGTACATGAGGAGGCAATGCACTCTGGAACAGGCACTAGTTTCCACCACGGTAACGTCTCGATAGCAACACTCTAGAATCAAAGGGAGGGGAAAATTGCATCTGATTATATAAGGAATCATAAGGAAATGATTGTGATCGGGTGTCGTGCCCTACTGTGAATGGTAGGGGGCTCGAGATGGGGCAAAGACGTGTATGATGTTGTCGTTGGTGGTTCTTGTTGTTGAGATTGTGCAGAGTGTGCGCCAAGGATGGATGGATCGTGTGCCCTCGATGAGAATGGACTCGAGCCCGCGCGGCCGAAGAGAAGCGTGTGACAGCCGACGGTGAACACAGCGACATGCCTTACCAGCACAACTCACCCGTGGATCAAAGAAACATAAGAGAGAAAAAAACGAAAGGGTGATAGTCAGTTTGCCAGACTGAGCACTCTAGTGAGATCGATTTTCTCGAGCGAATTTCGGAATATGTTGGAATTTCGCGCAGTGAAAAGACGAGGGTACGCTTTAGTTTAAGTGCAAATGTTCCTGGCTGTTCGTTGAGTGAAGTAGTTGTGCCTAACTGTATTGCGAGTCGAATGTATTCTCAGAGCAAATAAACCATTTCTGCCACGTGTAGGTTTCAACTTGAAGTACTGTGAGAATCGCGCAGCTGTTTCGTTGCGTCGCATTTTGAAAGCGAGCGTGAGATCAATGGCGGCGCGGCGTTCGTACAATGTACGTAAACCGAGAATACGTAACCGAAATGCATAGGGTGGCATCGACTGTGGGTAACCACTATCAGGATACACTCTATAAAACACTATTCTTGTCCAATACCTCTGAACGCGCTCTAGCTCTCGTATGTCTTTCAACAAATATGGGTTCCAAACACTGCTGGCAAAGTCCAGCACAGGTCTTAAACAGATTCATAAGAACTACGCGGTTGTTGGATGTCACAGTACGAGCAAGCAAGCGAGCGCGAGTCATAGCCATTTTGGCACGCGCGGACGAATTTACAGTGGGAGTGATAGTGGAGGAGACATTGAGACCGAGGTCGCGCACTTGGTCGCACGCAGTGAGAGGCGCGCCGCCGAGAGTGTACCCGGTGCGCGGGTTGCGCGTACCTATGTGCACTACGGAACACTTGTTGCTAGCAAGCTCTAACTGCCACTAGGTAGCCCAGGCTATAATGCGGTCAATAGTCAATTGCAGAGCAGCGGTGCGAATTGCTTTGGTCTTGATATCAAAACACGTGTAAATTTTGATGTCATCCGCAAAAATACGTATCTTAATATCATGTGCGACAACATTTCAATACCAATCAAGTAGATTGTGAATAGAACTGGACCTAAGACACTGGCTTGTGGTACATTCGAGGGAGACTCTAGAGAATGAGAAAGAGAGTCACCTACTTTCACTCGGAACGAGCGGTCCATCAGAAACGATCTCAACCACTCTAACAGACTGCCTTCACCTTTACTACGTTTTTTACAGGGCAAGTCCAAAATCAGCCCCGGATCGCCTCGCAACTCACCTTCCAGAATCACCCAGTATGTCGAACAAGACAGCGTCGCCGACTACTACGAGGTATCTATCGATATTGATGGGGTTATTTATCGAATTTTTGCAGATTTGCGAGATGCTCTCTGCCGGCGCTGAGACCTACTGGGACGCGGAGCAGAAGGTATGGAATTATCGATTGGTATTGATTATGCACCTTTTGTTAAGGTACCGTACCTCGTAAGTGGAGACCAGTGGTTCAGCTACGACAGTGTGCAGAGCTACAAAGAAAAGGTAGAGATGGAGGGAGAGAAGAGAGAGAGAGAGAGAGAGAGAGAGAGAGAGAGATGGAGAGAGAGAGAGAGATGGAGATAGGAGTAGAGGGAGGCGCTTATGTGTGGTCGCTCGGTGTTGACGACTTCAATGCCAACTGCTCGGGCAAAGACCGGCCCTATCCACTGATCAGCACCATAACAGAAGAACTGGGAAAAGGGGTGACTCATGCTACTGGTACTGTTCCTTCCGACAAACCCACTACGGCTGCTTCGACGACTGCTCCCACTCCCGCATCCGAACCAATCACGAACTGTGCGTTTGCAAGCGCTTTCAAGATTTCAAAAGAACCGTATCTTTTAAGGCACAAAATGCTCGCAGGATGGTTTCTTTGCTGAGTCTACCAACTGTGCAAAGTGCTTTGTGTGGGTAAAGAGCAAAAGCGAGAGAAGGGAACGGAGAGAGAGAGTGAGAGAGAAAGAGAGAGAGAGAGGGAGAGAGAGAGAGGGAGGGAGAGACGAAGAGAGATCGCTTCAGTTGTGTGAATAGGACCGCCTACAACTTAGACTGTCCAACCGGCATCTCCTGGAATAAAGTAGAGTGTCTTATTCAAGTGAAGTCGCTTCAAACATCGTAAAACCAAACATGGACGTTTCTCTGTTTTGATGGCAGTCACTCACTACTCAAAAAAGTCCTATTTCAAAACCAAAATTCATACATACGAACAATAAGTTAAATGTTTCCACACTTTGTTTACAGCACATCAAAGCGTGTGAATACGGGAACCCCGTCCGACACCGGACTATTCGGTCCTCCAGTCCTGCATTCTGCTGGTCTCCACAAGCCTGCTACTATTGCCTGCATTTCTTTTTCGTATTCTCTGAGGCTGAGCTCTGAAAACACATTCCGCTCATAAATGATACATGAAACACGGATGCATACGCCTGGTATGTCTTTGTGAATTGTATTGATTGACGTATTGATTGAATGACTGCTTTTCTTAGTTGACTATGGTTGTTGTAACTCTGCGGTCAAACTGATTCACGTGAAAACCATGGGAAAAAGAGACAGAGGGAACGAGAGAGTACCATTTTAGACATATTCTTATTGACGTCATTACATTAAATCAATTGAAACGAAAGTAGGGCAAAACAGTGCTATGTGAGAGAACGCAGAAAAAAATACATACGTGCGGTTCAAGTCTTTACATGATCGCAAACTATTTATTGTTATTGATGTATATGTATATATTTGTTTTGAGTACTTTCTTTCAGCCTAATGAGGCATGAGCTTAGCGTCGCGCTTTCCGACCTCCTCAGCAAAGCGCTTTCCGACCTCCTCAGCGTCGCGCTTGCCGACGTCCCTCTTTCCGACGTCGCGCTTTCCGACCTCATCATCAAAGCGCTTTCCGACCTCCTCAGCGTCGCGCTTGCCGACGTCCCTCTTTCCGACGTCGCGCTTTCCGACCTCCTCAGCGTCACGCTTGCCGACGTCCCTCTTTCCGACGTCGCGCTTTCCGACCTCTTCAGCAGAGCGCTTTCCGACCTCCTCAGCGTCGCGCTTGCCGACGTCCCTCTTTCCGACGTCGCGCTTTCCGACCTCCTCAGCGTCACGCTTGCCGACGTCCCTCTTTCCGACGTCGCGCTTTCCGACTTCATCAGCAAAGCGCTTTCCGACCTCCTCAGCGTCGCGCTTGCCGACGTCCCTCTTTCCAACGTCGCGCTTTCCGACCTCATCAGCAAAGCGCTTTCTGACCTCCTCAGCGTCGCGCTTGCCGACGTCCCTCTTTCCGACGTCGCGCTTTCCGACCTCCTCAGCGTCACGCTTGCCGACGTCCCTCTTTCCGACGTCGCGCTTTCCGACTTCATCAGCAAAGCGCTTTCCGACCTCCTCAGCGTCGCGCTTGCCGACGTCCCTCTTTCCAACGTCGCGCTTTCCGACCTCATCAGCAAAGCGCTTTCCGACCTCCTCAGCGTCGCGCTTGCCGACGTCCCTCTTTCCGACGTCGCGCTTTCCGACCTCCTCAGCGTCACGCTTGCCGACGTCCCTCTTTCCGACGTCGCGCTTTCCGACCTCCTCAGCGTCGCGCTTGCCGACGTCCCTCTTTCCGACGTCGCGCTTTCCTACTTCCTCAGCAAAGCGCTTGCCGACGTCCCTCTTTCCGACGTCGCGCTTTCCGACCTCATCAGCAAAGCGCTTTCCGACCTCCTCAGCGTCGCGCTTGCCGACGTCCCTCTTTCCAACGTCGCGCTTTCCGACCTCATCAGCAAAGCGCTTTCCGACCTCCTCAGCGTCGCGCTTGCCGACGTCCCTCTTTCCGACGTCGCGCTTTCCGACCTCATCAGCAAAGCGCTTGCCGATGTCCCTCTTTCCGACGTCGCGCTTTCCGACCTCATCAGCAAAGCGCTTGCCGACGTCCCTCTTTCCGACGTCGCGCTTTCCGACCTCTTCAGCAAAGCGCTTTCCGACGTCCTCAGCGTCGCGCTTGCCGACGTCCCTCTTTCCAACGTCGCGCTTTCCGACCTCATCAGCAAAGCGCTTTCCGACCTGCTTTCCGACGTCCTCAGCGTCGCGCTTGCCGACGTCCCTCTTTCCAACGTCGCGCTTTCCGACCTCATCAGCAAAGCGCTTTCCGACCTCCTCAGCGTCGCGCCTTGCCGACGTCCCTCTTTCCGACGTCGCGCTTTCCGACCTCATCAGCAAAGCGCTTGCCGACGTCCCTCTTTCCGACGTCGCGCTTTCCGACCTCATCAGCAAAGCGCTTGCCGACGTCCCTCTTTCCGACGTCGCGCTTTCCGACCTCATCAGCAAAGCGCTTGCCGACGTCCCTCTTTCCGACGTCGCGCTTTCCGACCTCTTCAGCAAAGCGCTTTCCGACCTCCTCAGCGTCACGCTTTCCGAGAGTCACGTGAACAGGCCTTGCTTCCTTGGACTGTCCTGATGTCTCGACGCCATGTTTGCCGATCGGAGAAGTGCGGGAGTCGTTGACATCTCCAATGTACCCTGAAACGATTCCATCAGTAGCTGCTCAGTGTTGCTTCTACTTACTGGCAGTGGAGGCAGCAGCGAGAGCGGCGAGTCCTGCGATCACACGCATTCTATCGGATGTCCTTGTGAAGACTGGATGCCTACCACCATGTTAGCTCGCGTATTTATGAGCAAGAAGTTGGAGAGGAATACAAAATGATTTGAGACAAGGCGCTTTTTTTCGTGACGTTTCGTGACGAAAACACAGCTGGAATACTTGATCATACTGTATGGTTCCGTATTGAGAGCGGAGTTATGACTGATTAGTATTCGTTAGAGACTATGTGGCAAATTGATCCAGCTATCTCTTGAGAGAACATTACAAACACCCCAAACTATCGTTCGCGGTGGTCCAAAGAAGGTTCAAACAAGCCCCAAACAAGATGTTTTCAATGGAAACTGCTGACCCAAAAGACGATACATTGAGGGCAAACTTTGAAACGAGTGAGGTCGTTGACCATACGAGCAGCTGATCAACATACTCAAGAAGGCTGCCGCCGTCGCTACTGCTACCGGGCCGAACCACATGGAAAGGAGACTGCCACATCAAGGCGAACCTCTTCAACACGAACGCACTCCCCGCTTGAAGACGTGGGCTCACACAACCACCACACGCGGCCGTTTCCAGACGGCACGCGATAGAGCGACAGATGCTAGGTACTTACCCTACAGGCAAATAAACGACTGAGCAGCGAAGGCATGCAGGCAAGATTCGGACTGGCAAATTCAATATTCTACATGCCGTGAAGCTAACATACAGTGGCGGCCAAAAAGGTATCACCTTTTGGTTTTTGTTCTCTAAGACTATTCAATTTACAGAAAGAGCTACCATCTTTTGCACACTGTTTTCTGATCCCCATTCTGACCTAATATAATGCTCCATGTCGATCCCCATCTATTCTACCGGTTACTGTAGGCGGATTACTGTATTCACAAAATCATCATTTTCTCGTTTTTAACTTTGAAAAATTCCTGTGACCAAACCACACTTCCAAAAAAGTTCTATTCACTTTTCTTGAGTAGAACTATTTTTTGAGCATCCAAAGACACCTTGATTTCATATCAAATAGTTTATTACCATTATTTAAAGAAGCTTCAAAGAAACCACATCAAAAATTGCAAAACTCTTATTTCAACTAAGCCTAACTGTTTTATAAAATCATATACTGACCCGAAATTCACTCAGTACTTTGTCGGGTGTCCTTTGTTTTCAATCACGGCCTGGCAGCGACGGGGCATCGAATCTATCAGCTTGTGGAGGGTCGCGAGGTCGAACCTCTTTCATTCCTGCCTGAGCAACGCGAACTTCTCGTTTGCATTCTAGACCCAAACCTTGCGAGTCCGCCGATCGAGCTCTTCCCAGAGGTGCTCGATGAAGTTGTGGTCCGGCGACTGGCTTTTCGACACTATGACTCTTCACTTGTCCTTTTTGAACGCGTCCTAATAGAGGATGGTGCCATGGCAAACTTGGACATTTCTATAAACCGACCTTTATGAGTTTAGAGGACTTCTTTTTTCATTGTCTAGCTGCAAGACGAAGTTCTGACCAATAGTCTGCTAAACAATGACCCGGGACACTCCTTCAAGCACATCAAGGTCAATTTATAGAAATGTCCAATTTTTCCATTGCACCATCCTCTCTTGAGACGTGTTCAAAATAGGCAAGTGAAGAGCCATAGTGTCGAAAAACCAGTCGACGGACCACAACTTCATCGAGCACTTCTGGGAAGAGCTCGATCGGCGGACTCGCAAGGTTCGGGTCTGCAGACGAGAAGTACGCGTTTCTCAGGCATTAATAAAAGAGGTTCGACCTCGCGACCCTTCACAAGCTGATAGATTCGATGCCCCGCCGCTGCCAGACCGTTATTGTGAACAAGGGACACCCTACGAAGTACCGAGAGAGTTTCAGACCATTATATCATTTTATAGTATAGTTAGGCTTTGTTTAAATCAGAGACTTGCAATTATTTGATGTTGTATCTTTACTGCTTATTTAAATTCAAGAAATCAATCATGTAATATGAAGTCAAGGTGTTTTTGGATGCCCAATGAATGACTTTACCCAAAAATAGTGGGTAGCACTTTTTTGGAAGTGTGGTTTGGTCACGACACTGTAGATGGATAGATGAACTGAACATATACAAAGGAGGGCGGACGGGCGATGGAAACGGGCGACTACCGATTGAAGGTCGCGCAACGTCACTCGAGAACCCGGACGGCCGACCGCTGGGCAGATTCTGTCCGCAATAATACAAAGCTGTTCTATGGACGCGGGAACGACTACAAGCAGTGGGTAGACCATTCACTGTGGCGAAAGATGGGTTCCGCGCTGGCAAGCTGAAAGAAATTTCAAATTTTCAAAATTCAAGTGTTTTGTGTTATGGTTACACCTATCTATAAACTACTACTATCCCATTCTCATATAAACACTGTTGCGATACAAATAAACAGTTTTGCAATGTATGTGAGTGACGGAATGAATTGGAAAAACAATGTGAAAACGCGAGAAAATTGAGAAAGTATTGGCGAGTAGATGGATTGTGGTGCGAGAGTGAGCGGATCAGAGCTTGAGCTTGTGATGAGCGACAGTCTGTAACTGGATAAAGGTGAGAAGACTTTCCTTGCTGAACCAACCAGAGATGCGAGACGAGAGAGAGACTGCGGGTCGGCCGGAGGAAGAAGGAGATGCATCTCCAGCACTGGCGACTGCAAGACAGCAAGACGTGAGTGAGTAGAAAGAGAGAGAGAGAGAGAGAGAGAGAGAGAGAGAAAGAGAGAGAGAGAGAGATACAGAGAGTGAGAGAGAAACAGAGAGAAAGAGAGAGATAGGGAGAGAGAGAAAAAGAAATAAAGTGAGTGAGAGAAAGAGAGTGAGAGAGAGAGAGAGAGAGAGAGAGAGAGAGAGAAGCACCTTGTCCGTCTTCTCGAAGAGGTAGCAGAGGTGCGCCGATCCCGTCGAATCGCAATCCATGAGGATGCTGTATGTGAGATTCGGTGGAAGCGGATCGGGGTAGAACTGAAACGAACCTCTCTCTCTCCTCTCTCTCTCTCTCTCCCTCTCTCTCTCTCTCCCTCTCCCTCTCCCTCTCCCTCTCTCTCTCTCTCTCTCTTTCAATTTCTACCTGCGCATTCGACATGTACACCTTCCTCTTGCGAGTGTCGATGGCAGCTACAACGAGTCGTGTGGGAGTGACGGGTGGAGGGAAGCGAGCAGCTCCGAACAGCCAGAGGAAGAGACGGGAGACAAGGCGATGACACACGCCCCCGTCCCAGCCAGAGAGACGCTGCGACGAGGTAGCCAGGCCACTCAAAACCATCTCTCTCTCTCTCTCTCTCTCTCTCTCTCTCTCTCTCTCTTTCACTAGAGTGTCTGTTGGTCTTTCTCTCTCTCTCTCTTTCACTAGAGTGTCTGTTGGTCTCTCTCTCTCTTTCACTAGAGTGTCTGTTGGTCTCTCTCTCTCTTTCACTAGAGTGTCTGTTGGTCTCTCTCTCTTTCTCTCTCTCTCTCCCTCTCTCTCCCATCAACCCACTCGAACAAGCTGCGACACGCGCGATACAGCTTGAAAGCCCATGGTCCGAATCGGGTGAGGCCGATGCAGGGCAGTTGAACGAACAGGCCATAGTGGGGCGCTTGGAAGATGAGCCACGTGGTCTGAACCCGATTAAGGTAACAGTATGACGGTAATACAGTACTGAAAACACAATAGCTTCCAGTAGATGGTACGATAAACTTTCAGTACACCGGATACGGAAGATCTCACAAACTGTACCTGCTTGGAGTGCAGCATTCCGCGTAGCATCGTATGATCGATGTTACTGCGAGAATATAGAGTCTCTCTCTCTCTCTCTCTCTCTCTCTCTCTCTTCTCTCTCGCTCACCTCTCCCTGATACTGGAATCTTCTACTGGCACAAGTCGCATCTGCGTCTTTCCTCCTTCTTCGAAACAGATCTCACCCATTACGTTAGTCTGCCACACCCTCTCGCCACTCGTCTTCCTACAAGAGACGCGGTACTCTAGGATACTGTAGTCTACCGAAATCTACTGGAGTACTGAAGGTCACAGTATCCTTACAGATGGAACATGAAGACCAGTCGGTTCCTGTCGAGATTGATAGTGGCAGGCCAGATGGAGAGACGGCCGGCGCTCGCGGGTGCGAGCTCCCTCTCGGAGAGAGCGCGAGAGAACGAGGCGAACTGGAGAGGTAAAGAGAGGGCTGAAGAGAGACAGACAGAGAGGGAGGGAGGGAGAGAGAGAGAGCAGAAAACAGAGAACAGAGAGAGAGAGTGAGAAAGAGAGAGAGAGAGAGAGCGAGAGAGAACAGAGAGAGTACCTCCTTGTCCAGCTCCACATCAGGGTACTCGCTGGTGAGACGCGGATCGGCCGCGATCAGATGAGAGTGCATCGCGCCGCCGTCCTGCAATCTCTCTCTCTCTCTCCCTCTCCCTCTCTCTCCCCCCCCTCTCTCTCTCTCTCTCTCTTTCTCTCTCTCTCTCTCTCTCTCTATCTCTCTCTCTCTCTCTCTCCTCTCACTCCAGGATCTGCCTGTCCGGATACGAGAATGCGCCCTTCCGGGAGCAGCCCGAGAGCTGAAAGGGGTGAAGGGGGTGCTGTAAGGAGTGTGCCAACCGATTCCATAGTTGTCGCCGATCATCTGACGCCACTGCTTGCGGCGGATAAGAGAGATCTCGGCCAGCTGAGCGAGAGGAAAGGTGAGAGAAGAGAGAGAGAGAGAGAGAGAGAGAGAGAGAGAGAGAGAGGAAGAGCTGCTTACCTTCTTCTGATCATTCATCACAAACAACACTTGAATGAGCATGCAAGTGTGTGCGTTGAAGAAGCAAACCACGCCTTGAAGAATGAGCTGAGAGAAGGAGAGAAAGAGAGAGAAAGAGAGAGAGTGAGAGAGAGAGAAAGAGGGGGAGAGGGAGAGAGGGAGAGAGAGAGAGAGGGGGGGAGGGTCTCACCGGTGGTCTCATTGATCACGTAGAATCGCGAAAACGTTACTGGCTCGCCTAGATCCAGATCCAGAGGGTAGTGGACACACTGGAAAGAGAGCATGGTACAAGTAGCGTTCTAACTCCCAACGTCCAACTAACAACTACTCCCAACCATCTTCAGATAACCTCAACCCACTTCGAACTACTTGCGTTTGCATAGAAGTGAGATGGAAATAAGTAATGAGAAACAGAAGAGAAAGACAGGTCGATTGAGATGGAGAGAAAGAGAGAGAGTGAGCGAGAGAGAGAGAGAGAGAAAGAGAGAGAGAGAGAGAGAGAAACCTTTCCCGTCGCCATCTCGAGCCGACCGATCGTTGTGCGCTGCGACTGCGGCTGGCCCTCCGAGGCGGACACTGCCAGACACCGGAAGCGCAACAGGATCTGCAATCTCTCTCTCTCTCTCTCTCTCTCTCTATCTCTATCTCTCTGTCTCCTTCCCTCTCTCCCTCTCTACCTTCCCAGATGGATCGACGGAGCAGACGGATGTGTTGAGTGTGCCCTCCGCATCTCTCGCCCACTCCTCTCCCACGGGTGGAGAGCAGACGTGGATGGGTCGCATTGGGTGCTTCTGGCCGACCGCCGCCGCAGTGCACACGCGTCACAATGACCCGACAATCAGAACGGACCTGTCCCGTCTCCAGTGATTACTGATTTTCAGGAAGTCGTCACATGGTCACACATGCGAGAGGAGAGACAGTGGACTGGCCGGACGACCCGATACTTTTTGGATCCGTTTTTTTCGTGTTCACAAAATATCGCCCTTTTATGCAATGAGTACAGATTTTTAGTGATTCAGGGTGGTCAACACAACTGTCTGATAACAAGTTGCGTGACTCTCGAACTCGATCAGTCGGTGTCATCGCTGACGGAATGTGTGTAGTAGTTTCTGGTTTGTCAGCTGCCAATGTGGCGACAGAAAATGATTTAGAGAGCCCAGAATTACCACAATGGTTGAAAAAGAAACAATATTTTTTTTTAATCAAATGTTTCATTTTCTCCAATAAACTCCCTGCGCAGTGCATTGCAGGTAATACTGAAAACCACCTGTTCAACCTAAAAACAACATAATGTGTCGGAGAAATGCGAAACAAATATGAAAAGATATGTGCAATCATCTAAATTTTATCGACTATGAAACTGTATGAGTTATATAAGTTTATACACGAACCATATGATCAAACATCATCACATAGAAGATAGGAATAGTTTCACAAGATGAATGGAATGAGAACAAACATCACGACAAGATAAATTTGGCACTCTCTCGAATGCTTCTCTGTGGTTGTCTCAGCGTCTGTACTTTCCGTAGTCGCATCTTCCGTCGTTGTTTCTCCATCGTAAGTCACTGTTGTTGCTTTCGTATCCGTTGGTTTCTTTGTTGTCTTTGATTTTTCCGTCACTCCTGACTACAACAATACTATCAACCTGGTAATACTCAAATAACGAATTACGTCATCCCGCTTCTGATAGTAGTTCGTTATCGATTTGATCGCGGTCGTCTGATTCGCATTACAGTAGTCTTCATTGCAGAAGAGTGTGATGTAATTGAATTGATCCCAAATACCGGGCTGAAAAAAAGATTCAGTTCAAAAACAACGAAAACGAAACGCACCTCAGTTCTCCCGCTCGCCATGGATTCATTGAGAGTGACACAGCCTGTGTCGAGGGTGATTAGATTCTTGTTCTGATCGAACAAATCCGTGTATTTGTTGGGATAGTAGTTTATTTTGGAGAGAACGCAAAAATCTCCCATACAGGTGCTCTGAATATTTCTGTCTCAGAGATTAATAGATAGCGACTCACTTTTCCTCTATGACACTTGACCTTTCCTTCAGACGTCGGAAGAGAATTGATCAGATCGACGTTACACATTTCCTGTTTTCACAAATATAAAACGACCACAAGAAGTGTATATTACCGTATCACATCTGCATTGTTGATTCTCCTTCTCTTTAGCCTTATTCATCACGTTTGAGAACACCCACTGAAACATTGTATTATTATGTAATTAATGTATACACAAAATACTATTTCAAAAACATTTCCTTGTAACACGCGTTGTCGCGAACTGCAAGTTCATACGGCATGTGAACCGTTTCGTCACAACTCCACTTATTGTAGAAGCATTCGCCCTGTAAAAGTGATTAAAAATAATAGAACCTGGCAACCTGACACAGAACATGGCGCGATAGTCCGATAGGATAGTACCATAATATGACATATTCCATCATCTTCCCTTGCCCCCGAGTGGTCGGTCCCCCCAGTTTATTTTCCCCGTCCCACTCGCCAAACCCGGTCTACGTGGAGAATTGCTGAATCAACGGTACCCGCTACATGTTCGCTGCTGGCTTTGAAACTTGAGGAATCCGCGGAAAACGGAGTTGAACCCGCCGAGTACACTTCGTACAATGGCTGTCGCTGTCGCAACGTCAACCCAAGCGTGAGACCAAGCACACCACCCATCTTTCACGTCGGATCCCGACAAGAAGGAACCACCGACAGACACTTCACGCAGACTAAACCCTGTGTGTTTCATCTTCGTTGTTATATTCTTGATGTCGGCACTAAATCAATTCAATTTAATGATATATTTTTCTACATAGTTTTCACAAAAATGCAAAAAAAGGACAGAGGAACAATGACGACTTATTTTCGACTCGAAATATTATTAAAAATCATTTTAACCATTTCCATTGTATCCGAAAAAACGAAGATTTAGCGTTAAGATTTTTCGAAATCGAAATTGGTCCCAGCACGAATGACCTACCGTTCAACTCTTCAATACTACAAAAACTGTGCTCGGAGACTTCAGCGCTAATGAACCACTTTCTTTCACTTGCTTCATGGCTCATCACTCAGTGTACATACATATGTATGTGCGCAGCGTTGTTGAACCGAGCTCTGGAGTTCGATTCCCTTTCACAACAAAAGTTTTGCTGTCGCGTAAATGAGGAGATCTGGCAGGTTGTGGCAGACATAAGTCGCCACTCCTTCAACCACGAAACATTGCTCACATATGATTCGTCTTCGGGGGGCGTGTTCATTTTGGCGTAGAAGCATCGGCTGGAGGCCGCGCATGTCTCGTCCTCGGTACCCGTCAGCTCCTGCCGGCACTTCTCCGAGTTGAACGAGTTCGAGCGACACGTGATCTCAACGGTAGTGTTCGATTACAATTGTTACTTTTCATCTTTTTACTCGTGTCGTACTCGTCATTATTTTATACTCACATTAGGCACAGTGGTCACGTGCTCCGACCATGTCTTGAACAACTTTGACGGGTCGTTGCATTTGTCCGTTCTTAAAGCGTAATACATGTATAAAGTCCTCTCCAATTCTCCAGGATCACAATTTGTGCGCAAGCACGTTGCATACGCTGTGGGAAATATTTTATGAAAACTGCATCATGTCTAATGGCTAGATCATCTACCATTGATCGCAACAGTACATTCCAAATTACGCTGCTTGCGCGCGAGCGGTGCATAGACAACCAATGGTGCGGGGATATTTGAACTGGAGAAATGGCGGGAACTTTAATTGTATATAACAACTCACTTGCAAGTACACGAGTAGGCTTTCTCGCTGGTTTTCTTGCTGCAGTCTGCGTAGGGTGGAAACACGCGGAGATTCGGATCGATGTCTTTCGAATCGTCTCCGCAGCTCTAAAAATTACAGTGGATGAAAAGCAAATGAGCTATCAAAATTCAATGAATTCACCGTGAACAAGTAGTCTCTTGGAGGATAGCTTCCATCGGTGGTTGTATATTTGTAGATACAGTAATCACCCTTGCAAGTTTTCTTAGCTTGTCTGGGAGTCGAACCTTTGTCACTGAATCCGAAACTATTTGAAATGATGTTTTAAATAACTCACAATGCTATTCCTTCGTTGTAGCACGTCACTTTGCCGATTGCGAAGTCGATAATTACCAAAATAACACAAGCGAAACAAAATATATACATTCTGAAAACGACGTTAGTATAGTTACATTGACGAGTAAGATTATTGTGGGATTGTTGTACACTATTTCAAATAGAAACTCAGTTGCAACACGGACTGAAGTTTGCATTATACACGAACACCTGTTTTGCATTGAAGTACGCAATGAAGAAAACGAATCACTGTGTAAATCTTCCATTAATTCCTACATATCTGAAAACCCATAACCTAGCGCCATTACATAAAACATAAAAACGAATAAGGTGAACAGGTGATTTTACATGGCAGTGTTGATAAATTGATGATGGTGAAGTAAATATGGAGAATACGTTCACTGTATCACCTGTGTGAACCGAACACCATAAAAAATGTTTTTTTCTACTAATGTCAATATTTTGCGGTTCACTGATTATAAATTTTACGATATTGATCGAAACTCAAAACCGAGTACAGAATAAGTAGAATAAGTATGTGATGTGAATCGACTGTTTCATAATACATTTAAATCACAACGTATCTGTGTAAGGAAGGAAGCATACATCATCCTACTGTATCCAACACTGTTTCATCATGCATTTATCACAGTAATAGTAATGTGTTTGTTCGTGCCATCGTCTACTTCTTCTGGCAGCAGGTGGCGAAGTGGTCGCCCTGTGTGCAAGTGGTGCCAGTAGGACAGAAGAAGTGCGAGCAGCTGGGAGGAGAGAGACTCTCTCTCTCTCTCTCTATCTCTCTATCTCTCTCTATCTCTATCTCACCTCTTTCCCATCAGGACCGGGCTGAATTCTTCTTTCGGTTGGAAGGCAGTGAGACCAAATGACTCACATCGAGTGTAGTCAGCGTTGAAAGCAGCTGAATAGGGGGGGGGGGGGGTGAGAGAGGGAGAGAGAGAGAGAATTGGAGGAGAGAGAGAGAGAGAGAATTGGAGGAGAGAGAGAGAGAGAGAGTGCACCTCTCTTGGAATCATCGCAGCAGAATCCGTATCCCGGCGCCGCGGCGGGATCTTGAAAGCAGGAGCTGCCAGCGGGGCACTTCTTCTCCACCTGAGACCACCCATTCTCTCTCTCTCTCCCTCTCTCTCTCTCTCTCTCTCTCTCTCTCTCTCCCCTTACCTCTCTCGGCTGCACGAGTGGATTCCTCGTAACATCGTTCAGCTCTCCAACAGTTGCATTCGGCTGTGCGGAAAACTGAATACAGAATCCTGATGAAGAATTTCAAATCTTAGTAGCCGCCGCAACGCGCCGGCATCGCGCACGCGACGCGAGCTGCGCTCTCTCGTTCCCAGTACTCTCTCTGCGCGTACTCTGGCAAGCGAGAGACAGACAGGCGATGTGTCTTGTGGTCGCAACCACAACTCACGAGGATGATGGTGGTTTTGCGCTTCGGTCGGATCACAGGGGTGCGTAGGAGAGGGTCCAGACACGTTCCGATGGGAGCGCCCAGTGCACACGTGAATTTGTCCTGTGCTGGAAACGTCTGGACTAGGGGGAACGAGAGAGAGAGAGAGAGAGAGAGAGAGAGAGAGAAGGAGAAAGAAAGAAAGAAAGAAAGAAAGAGAGAGAGAGAGAGAGAGAGAGAGAGAGAGAGAGAGAGAGACCCACGTATGCATCTCATCATGCATTTTCCCTCTGTGGGGAACGCATTCGACTTAGCATCGAAGCAGCCAGTCGCCAGGAACGGATAGCACCGCCCGTGTTCCGAGTCGAAGTAGTACTGTAAACTACTGTGCATACTACAGTACCTACAGTATCTCACCATAATCTTCTTCTCGCCGGTGCACGTCTTCCTGACGTCGTAGCTGTTGTCGAAGGGCGCGCGACAGTTTCCGGCTGCCGCCGAGGCGAGAAGAGGGAAGAGGAAAGGAAGGAGCATGTCGAGTGATCGAAGTGGAATGATGTGCCATCCCCCATCCCATCCTTTTGTACCAACACTCTTCAATGGCCGCCTGGGAACGCGCAGGCAAGAGGAGATGTGGAATACATCCGAGACATTCGTATGCTAATCGGTCAGTGCAACACGGCAACCGAATCTGTGAGACGAGAAACTGTGTGATATTGATTGTGGGATATGTTGTGAATATGGTTGGAAAGTAAAATTCTGAATTTTCGAAGTCAGAAAACCTTTTTTTACAGAAACAGTGGCCACTTTTCTCAACTCTGATGATGTCTGCAGGTCGAGGCAGTTCACTGTGGAGAAAGATGGACTGGCAAGCTGAAAGAGCAAGAGCAAGTATTCAAGTTAGTACATACATAAGTTGTACGTATTATGTTGTCGTGACCTTCGCGTGATCTGCTCACTTTGATCGATTTACCAGACTTTTACCAGACCGATATTGAAACCGCAATGCATTGGGTATTGGGTAATCTCTAAACTCTGTTCAATTAATTGAATGCGAGGCAGCGAGGCTTCCGCACCTCTCTCTCTCTCTCTCTCTCTCTCTTTCTCTCTCTCTCTCTCTCTCTTTCTCTCTCTATCCCCTGTCATCTACTCGCTGCTTGCTGACGCTAAGCGCTCTTACTCTCTTTTTTTTTGAAACATAGCGAACCATAAACCATTTGAATCGGTTTCCAATATGTGGGGATTACAAATTTCCACTGAAAAGACACAAATTTTGCACATTGGTCGCCGAAATCCCCGATTTGAGTATACAGCAGGCGGCACCACTCTCGCACCTGCTAACTCAGTCCGGGATTTGGGCATAACTATGAGCACTTCTCTGGTATTTGACTCTCACTATGACCTCATCATTCAAAATACGCTCAACTCAATCAATGATTTTCTGAGGGTTTATCAAACGAGAAATTTACATGTCTTGGTTGTTGCCTACACCACCTATTTCCGATGTAAATTGGAGTACTGCACTGAGCTGTGGAACCCTCAGGATGTGGGATCGGTGAATGCGATAGAATCTGTGCAGCGATACTATACGCGCCGAATATGTCGCCGCGCTGGTTTGTTCTCACTCACCTATCCCCAACGATTACAACTTCTCGGCTTACAAACATTAGAGCAACGGCGCATTCTGAATGATGTGGCATACATGCATAAAGTGACCACAAACTCTACATACCTTGACTATCATGGTCTTTTCAACTTTGTACCAACTCGTTCTCGCACTTCTCATGGGTGGCGCGTGGTTCCGTGTTTTGATACAGCCCTTAAGAGCAGTGCATTTTTCAACAGGATTTATAGGCTTTGGAACTCACTCCCCCCTTCCATAGTAATGTCTGCAAAACATGAAACTGTGAAATCCTTCCTAGAAAGTAATCCCCATTTGTTGCCAGTTTCGAAGATTCGTAGACTGTAGTCAACTTTCGATGCTTTCTGTATCATTTTACACTTTTTTTTTCTCTCTCATACCGTATGCCATTGCTCATTTTGCTGTATTGAACTGTTTCTCCAAATGTACACGGTAATAAACTTATTATATGAAACTCGAAATATGCTATTTGTTCATTTTGTTGTTTCCGATTGCTGCAACAGTCAAATGTCATTGGAGTATCAAACATGGGTGAGCGAGAAAAAGGAGAGAGAGCAGAAAGAGAGAGAGAGAGAGAGAGAGAGAGAGAGAGAGAAGGGGAGAGAGAGAGATAATAAATAATGTTTCCAGTAACACTGTCTATTTCAATCGCACATGTGAGGGAAAATACTGCGCTATGATGCAAAACCATGCATATTTCGGGATGAAACAAGAACACGTAATGTCTTTTTACTCGTTGTATACTGTCGTTTTATTCAACTACTTTTTATAGTTCTGCATACTTGGATACACTGATGGAACTCTTGGTTGCTCATCGAATGGGAAGGGCGACAGGGCATGTGTGTGCCGGTGAGTGTACCCTAGAATTCTCCATTCTCTCTTTATTTTTCTTCCTTGTCTTTTCTCTTCTTCGAAGACCGTTCCGCAGTCGAGCATCGCTCTTTTATTCTAAATGCGTGCTAAATATTTTCCTCTTTCAATTTGCACGCGTTCGTGCACATATCGTTTCGCGTTCTCTTCAGTCTCACAGATCGCGCAATGTCTCTCTCTCTTTCTCTTTCTCTCTTTCTCTCTTTCTCTCTCCCTCTCTCTCTCTCTCTCTTTCTCTCTCTCTCTCTCTCTAGTCCGCAAACATTCAGAATTATTGACGTTTCAAACTTTTTTTAGAGAAGATTATTGCAACGACTGGAGAAAATACGATGCCATTCATCCAAAAACCAACTTGGCAGCAGATGTAAGAAATAATAATTTTTAGAAATAGATATAGTGAAGTAAAAGGTAAAATACATCAAATAAAATAAAATAATCATTCAGGTACACAAACAATGAGTTTTGAACCATGAAAATATCATGAATATACACATAAAGTGATACGATAAAAAAGTACACTGATTATCAATGTTTCAGACAGACTGCTGGAATCAGATCGAAGCGGGCAATTCATTGACAGGGAAAACAGTGAAAGGATACTCTTGCCGTTACATAGTGGATAGCTACGGACGTGAACAAAGTGAGGTCAAGATTGCAATGTTGCAATTAGAGTTTCGTTCGATTTCCGAAACGGTCATTTCCGAAAAATGACGATTTCGAAATTTCCGTTTCGGAAATAACCGAACACTTTTCGGAATTTCCGAACCGAAGGCGCGCGCCGAAACGGCAATGACCGAACTCGGGTCGCGCCATTTCGGAAATTCCGAAAAACACATTTGCATGATATTGATGAAATGTAACTCACCGATGGTTCACTCATTCTCCACTATCAACTCGTGAACACGGTCGAGTCAAGCGAAAATCCCTCCTTCCAGAAATTATTCTAATATTTTTCGGCAATTTCGAAAAGCGCGGCCGAAAGGAACGGCCGCGCCGAACGATTCCGAAACGGTTTCCGAAACTTCGGTTCGGTCATTGCCGAACAGATCGGATTTCGGGATCGGCCATTTCGGAAATTCCGAAATCGGTCATCATTTGCCGAAATGTCTATTTTTCGGTCGTCATTTCGGCAGCCGAACGAAACTCTAGTTGCAATCGCAAGAATTCTTGTAATCGCAATATTTCTTGCAGTTGCAACGCGATGTTAGAACCAGTACAACTTATGTACTAATTTCTTTCTCTCTCCCTCATACTCTTGCTCTATTTCAATAGTTGTTATTTAGGTTACCCTCACACAGCAAAACTACACGTTCAACAAGTATCCCGTCATGTGTCTGCTTTGAACAACAATGCATGCTACCAGGTGCGTACGTTTCGTTTTCTCACTTAATAATAATAATAATATTTATTACCGCGTATACTATATATATGAACACAGGACAAACACATAATAAGAGTGAATACGGCATTGGAAAATAAATAAACACAAAAATAGGATAAAACAGATAACACAGGTTCCCAAATGAGCACTTATCTAATTTTGGACGGAGGGAACAAATGGGGGTTATCTAGGAGGTACGATTTCACTGTTTGATGTTTCGCAGATAAAATGATGTTGTTGGGGAGTGTGTTCCATAGTGCAAAAACCCTACTGAAAAACGTGCTGCTCTTTAAAGTTGTGTCAAAGCAAGGAATCAGGCGCCACCCATGAGAAACGCGAGACCGGGAAGGTACAATGTTGAAGAGGCCAGAATACTCTAGACTAGTGCGATTAGTCATAACCTTATGAATATACGCAATATCGTTTATTAAGCGTCGCTCTTCGAGCGTTTGGAGATCTAATAGCTGGAGGCGTTGGGGATAAGTGAGCGAGAAAAAGCCGGCACGGTGACATATTCGGCGCGTAAAATGTCTCTGTACCGACTCAATCAGATTCACCGACCCCACATCTTTAGGATTCCATAATTCTGTACAATACTCAAGTTGGCACCGAAAATAGGTTACGTATGCAACTTTAAGAACAGTGAGATTGCGAGTACGATATACGCGCAGAAAGTCGTTTATGGAGTGAAACGTATTCTGAACAATGTTGGAATAGTGATCGTCGAAGACAAGAGAACTGCTGATAGAGACGCCTAAATCCCTGACAGTATCGGCAGGGGCGAGAGTTGTGCCGTGTGCGGAATACTCATGCCTGGGATTACGACGTCCTATATGCAGTATCTGTGTTTTCTGAGTAGATATTTGTAAACCCCACTGAAGGGACCACCATGCGACTAAATCAATTGCCACTTGAAATTTATGCTGGGCGGAAGGATCATTCGCATCAAATGCGAAGGAAATTTTCAAATCATCGGCGTAAAGCGCACACTCAACATAGTCGGGAAGATTGGAGATGATATCATTAATATATACATTGAACAGTATGGGACCTAGGCAAGACCCCTGTGGTACACCACAGTTGACAAGCCGTGGAGAGGAAAGCTCATCACCGACCATTACTTGTTGGCGACGGTCGGTCAAGAAACTTCTAATCCATCCCAATACGTTACCGCGAATTCCCAGCGAATGCAACTTTTTGTATAGCAAGTTGTGATTAATAGTATCGAATGCCTTCTTGAAATCAAAGTATGTACAATCGATAACCATTCCATTAGATAGGTGTTTCAACCAGTGACTATGACACTCAATAAGTTGAGCGTTTGTGGATCTATTCTTGCGAAAGCCAAATTGCCTAGATGTGAGAAGCGAATTCCTCTCAAGAAATTCCGTAATTTGCTTGACGCATATGCGTTCCAGAACTTTCGCAACACTACTTATAAGGCTGATAGGCCGGTAGTTGAGTGGATCATCACGAGCCCCCTTTTTATAAAGAGGTTTTATATACGCCAGTTTCCAAATCTCAGGGACATTGCATACGGAAGTAGACATTGAAAAAAGAATAGAGAGTGGGATCGAAATCGTATCAACCGTATTTTTCAAAAAGGCATGCGAAATATTGTCAGGGCTCGTGTTCATTTTAGATGCTAGTTTGGAAATAGTTTTGTGTACATGTGCATACGAAATCTCAATGGTGGAGAGCTGACTGACAGCACAAGGAAGGGGCGCACCCGCAGGGATAGGACCTCGCTGCGAGAAGATCGCATCGAAGGATAAACCTTCTCTTCACTTCCTTTTGTGCTGCGAAACAGCGAAACAGTTTTTGAATGCTTTCAGTGGAATCTTGGCTACGGAAATCATACGGAATGCCAATGTAATAACGAGGTCAGTTAGGTTTACATTTATCGTTGCGAATACTGCTTTTCAATTGTTCCAGAACAATTGCAACAAAGGAGCAGCACCATTTCCGGTTTCCGATGGAATCGTGGACTGCTACCTAAACGAGTACGATGCACACTGGTTTCGTTGGGTGCGATGACAATGACGAATAAAAAAATACATGTGGAAATACTCGTTTTCAGAATCTCACTGGATCGACTTGCCGCGGCGACTTTTGTGTGGTGAAAAGAGTGTGGAATGGACGCAGATATGTCACATACACGGGCTGCCTCAGCGTCAACGAGACACTGCTGACACACAAGACACAGGTTCATGCTAAGTACGACGTTGGTTGTGTAATGTAAATGATAATGCATCAGTTTTAATTTACTATTGCTCCAATATTTTACATGATCAATTAGAGAGGGCGCGCAGCGCCCTCTCTTTTGGCTTAGGATAGGGCTCGCGCCAGAATTTTCAAGAAGCGATATCTAAAGGTCATGTTAGCAACAATGTGAACTGATCTAATTCATGTTAGTTAGATTCGCACCGTTCCGTAGGACAGATCATTGGTCGTGGGCATCTTTGTATCTTTTCTCCGAAAGAAGTTATGAACGATCTCGCGCACCCATGAGGCGAGAGGCCAGCGTGTGGGTGTGTGGTGTGTGTGTGTGTGTGTGTGTGTGTGTGTGTGTGTGTGTGTGTGTGTGTGTGTGTGTGTGTGTGTGTGTGTGTGTGTGTGGTCGTTTCCAGTCACTCTGACTCTCTGCCGAAAGCGTACTCTCTCGCGTTTTCTGCGCGTGTTCTCCAACTAGCACTTTGAGTGTAGTTCGCCCCGCCGCCGCCAGCGTCTAATTCGCGCCGGGTTTGCGTTGTTTTGGGTCCGCCAACTATAACCAGGAGAAAGAGCGCAGTAGGCGCGACTCCGAACGGTAGTGAGAAAATATGTGGGGAAAAACGTTTTGTGAAACGTAACGGCGATCCGAAACGTAACGTGTGATCTGTGGTACATGAGAGTAAGAAGAGAGAGAGAGAACGGCCGAGAGTTTGTGTTAGTATTTGTAAACGTTGATAGAAGAGCTGAAAGATATAAAGAGACAGAGAGAGAAGGGCAAAAAGTGAGAGTGAGAGAGAGAGAGAGAACAGTGAAAGAGAGAGAAGGAACAGTGAAAGAGAGAGAAGGAACGAAGAGAAGGAGAGAACAGAGGGAGTGAGAGATTTTTGATTTTAGTTTTTAGAGATTTTAGTTTTTGATATAATCCAGATGAATAGTCATAATTCAGCACATATTCAAAATTTCTATGAAATTTAACAAAAGGACATATATTTTCTTTAAAAAGTACTTGCGTAAACAGATGAACTTTGTCTTATCCCAATGCAGCAAAAGCACATGCATAAAACGTTTACAAATACTAACACAAACCTGCGCATTCGGGAAAGTTCTGTTGATACTAACCAGTGAACACAACGATATACAAGTGAACAGAGAATAAGGATTAAGTAAGAAATAGGAGAGATAAGAGAGAAAGAGAGGAGAGAGAGGTGCAGGTTTGTGTTAGTATTTGTAAACGTTTTATGCATGTGCTTTTGCTGCATTGGGATAAGACAAAGTTCATCTGTTTACGCAAGTACTTTTTAAAGAAAATGTTGATTGTACTACAATTTTAGCCGGGCGTGCACCAGTTGGATTCGTCTCTTCGTCCTATGCGAATTATTCTATGCAACGAGCCATTCTGTAACCAGACCGTCGAAACAGCAAAGAAGTCCGCAGTGAGAACCAGGGTCAATCATTATTTACATATTTTGATTTGTTATTGGAACAATGGTCATTTTCAGAAATCAAGCACTGGATGATGCGACAATTCGTGAAACAATGTATAAACATATAAGTAGAATTTGCAGGTGATAAAAATGAACGAAAACCAAAAGAGGTTTCCAAATCGTAACTACATTCTCGAAATCGATTTTGAAGAGATATGGAGACACAGTGTAATGATTTTTTGTGATATTAGAAGACTGCTGCGTTCTTCATTCATTTCCAAGAAGCTCTCAAATCATTGAAATGTTTGGCTGTCAAATCGGATTTTGCGCTGTCATAACACGCAATTTTTCCTTGTTGTTTCTTTCGCAGAGATACCATGATTGAAATCGAGAAAAAGAGACGTTCGTATTCGAATAGCTGAAAAGTGGTTTAGTTTTCGGTTTATCCATAGTTTCTCGAGCAATACTTCATATAAAGCTCACCGATTCCAGGTAAAGTGTGTAGAAATATAAGAGCGATATGGTGACAGTTCGATCGTGAGATGAAGTTCATTACCATACATCGAAATGAAGTCTCGACTTCCTCAAATGTATTGGCGAAGACAAACGTGAATTCAAAATAAAATGTGGGGACATCAAAATGCATGAGACGACATGTGATGTGAGAGACGTCCGAACCCTTCAGTCAGATTCACGAATCCGAGACCAGCTCGATAGTCCCTCATCTCGCAACCTCCACATCCATCCATCCATCCACATACAATGTTTCCAACCTCTCTTGAAAACATTCAAAACACCATCGTTTATTGTAACAGAACATTTTACACAGTTGGACACACTCAAAGTTCATATTTGCTCGCACTCGGTCGATTTTCACTATTGTTTCGATTGTTTGTAAGTGTAAGTGTAACGATCAGCTGAAAAACACAATTCAAATTCATTCAGGTAATACGCACTCACCTGTAATTTACATGTTACATGTGCAGTTTCATCCTGTATCGAGTGAGGAAAAGGGCGATTCTTCCAGAGACAGTGTGCCTCTCCGCATTCGAGAACTCTTCGATCGCGCGGTGCAGAAACTGAAGTATCCTCTCTTTCCTCTCTCTCCCCCCCCCCCCCTCCCCCTCTCGCTCTCTCCCTCCCTCGCTCTCTCTCTCTCTTTCTCTCTCTCCCCTCCCCTCCCCTCTCTCTCCCCTCTCTCTCCCCCCTCTCTCTCCCCCCCTCTCTCTCCCCCTTCCCTCCCCACCTTGGGCTGTTGCCATGGCCAGCTGAGTTGCTTGGGCAGTGCCCCCGCCGGAGTGTGTCTCTCGCACTCGAACATTGTCCAGAAGAGGACGACTCGTCTGAAGGCCGACGCCTTCCGACGCTGCCGGTGCGGCACCGCACAGAACGCGTGGTACAGACTGCGAACAGGGGAGTTTGTTCATCAGACCATGTAGAATCAAGAATCAATCAATAACGCTTTTGAGAGAAGGACTTTTGAATATCGGTGATACAGACTGAAAAGGCTAGTGAACAATGGACAACGCTTTGACTTTTCGAAAAGAAAGCGTCCTAGCGTCACAGCTGGTGTGTAATGTACAAACTAACTCAAAAACTGAGCAATTCTCATAGTTTTTTTTTCGTTACAGATACGAAAAGTGAAGCATAATCACAACCCACTCACCTGAATATGATGTGGCTGAGGAAGTATCCCATGATCACATCGACAGTATAGTTGGAGCGGGAGATGACGGAGAAGCACATCGACACTGCCAGACAGACACCCAGAGACATCCTGCAGGGGGGGGGGTGAGAGAGAGTGAGAGAGAGAGAGAGAGAGATAGAGAGAGAGGGAGAGGGAGAGGGAGAGGGAGAGGGAGAGGGAGAGGGAGAGAGAAAGAGAGAGAGGAATATATTTACGTGTAGTTATGATAGAATAAGGACTGATCAATGCACGAGACTATTGAGTTGGAACGAGTAATTGAATGAAATGGAGAGTTCATGAAAGGTATGTGCAATTGGAGAGAGTCTTACTTGACGGGCCAGAGCGAGTTGGCGAGGTAGTGATTGGCGAACGCCGACATGGTCGACATGCTAAATGAGATGGTAGGTTGTCTTTTACACCAGAGAGTATTCATATGATACAGTAACAGTCTATCTTTCATTCACGGGCCTATCATCTTCTGATCTACCACACAACGCGATTACAACATAGTAGGTCTCTGCTTCGAACGGACACCATCTAGGGGACGGAAGCGGATGCCCAAACGCACCTGGTGGTGAGATCGGAGAATAGAAGGTCTCCGCACAGTATTCCAGACGGGCGATCGAGTGGCAGCTCGCGCGGAAGAGGGATGAACTCGCCCAGACCCTAAAAATGAGAGTACTCTATTTATTCCATCCTGACCAGTGACACATCGTCATAGAAATTAAATGCCTACCTTGAACCACTACGCCAACGTGTTTTGGTCTTGGCAACTAAATCTAACAAGACATGACTGAATATACTCTGCGCCAGAGCGATAGTTTTCGATCTACCTCGCTTGCAGTTCGAAACACGGTTCCATAACCGTCTTCCTCTCTTGTTTTGCGCACTATTGCCAAGAGCTGACTCTCCGCATTCCTCTGATCTACCCCACAGCGCGCAACTTATTGCGAGCATAGAAGTACATGTCACACATCACTAGAACAACAACAAAAACCTTGGTGTTCCAATAACAAAATAAATATAAGACAGTTTAAAAAAAAAGAGAGAAACACTCACAAACATGTTGAAGCCGCCAATGAACATATTCGACGCGAAGAACAGAAAGCCGTGGTCAAAGTTGGCGGACGGGAGGCGGCACACCCTGTAAAGTAAACAAGTAAACAAACAAGTAAACAAGTGAACGAACACGTAAACAAGTAAACAAACAAGTAAACAAGTATACAAACAAGTAAACAAGTAAACAAACAAGTAAACAAGTAAACAAACAAGTAAACAAGACATACTCGTTCGAGTTCTGATAGCTGGTGGGGGTGTGGGTGACGATGATGGAGATGGCACGCATCACGTAGAGGATGGTGAGGATGTAGAAGATGCGGCGGGCGACGATCCATCTAGGGAGAGAGTAGAGAGAGAGAGAGGGAGAGAGAGAGAGAGAGAGGGAGGGGAAGAGGGGGAGAGAGAGAGGGAGGGGAAGAGGGGGAGGGAGAGAGAGGGAGGGAGAGGGAGAGAGAGAGAGGGAGAGGAAGAGGGAGAGGGAGGGAGAGAGAAAGCGAGAGGAAGAGAGAGATAGGGAGGGAGAGAGAGAGAGGGAGAGGGAGGGAGAGAGAGAGAGAGAGAGAGAGAGAGAGAAAGAGAGAGAGAGAGGGAGAGAGGGAGAGGGAGAGGGAGAGAAAGAAGGAGAAGGAGAAAGAGAGAGAGAGGGAGGGAGGGAGGGAAAGAGAGGGAGAGAGAGAGGGAGTGAGAGAGGGAGAGAGAGAGGAGAGAGAAAGAGAGACTACCTGTGTTTGTGGAAGAGTATCATACAGTAGAACGGCAGCTCCACCCCGCACCACCGCAGATAGCGACGAGAGTGCAGAGCCCAGTCCTATACTTGTTTACATGTTTGTTAGTTTGTTTACTTGTTTACTTGTTTACTGCTCACCCACCGCCTGTTCGAAGAGCGAATGTGATAGATCGGGCAGAGCATTCCTGTAAATTAGAGAAATGATGAAGATGTTTAAAACAACAATAGGAGACAATCACTGGGGATTATGTCGCTGCTTTATGTCAATAACTTTCCTCTTCTACAATACGGCACACGAGAGAGAGAGAGAGAGAGAGAGACTAGCTATAGGTTACTCCCTCTTTTTTAATCAATGTTCTAATAAAACATTATTGCGTAGAATCGCAAATTGTTTTATTGTAATGCGATTCGCAGGATTACTGTCAATGATATCACGTTCCGATCCCGCGACATTGCGTGACATTGAATATATATATATATATATATATATATATATATATATATATATATATATATATATATATATATATATATATATATATATATATTTGACTTGAATAACAGTGAACCGCATAAGCCCAATTGCCTCACATCGAGCACTCAAACTGTAAAATGAAAAATGAAAGATTCTCACACTAACCCCCACCTACACGTCATTTGTTCCTTACTACTGCAACTCTCAATTGCCAAAGTTTTTCAGCCCGGAACTGGCAAATATAGACTCGCATTCGCTCAAAGCATTTGCTACATGCGTACGCGAACCGGTGGAAAAATGACCGCCCCATGTTTTCCGCTTTTATCATTCTCACTTAATTTTCTCATTTTTCCAGTACAAAATTATCAGCATTGTTACTACTTCATTACTTATGAAATGCCTGCTGTAACGTAAAAGTATGGGGTAGTAAGTAGTAATATGTTATTATGCGTATTTTTCAATGACACGAGGGCGAGTTTGTTATTCTCTTTTCACTTCCTGGACAAACGTAAAAGAGTAGTAACTTTCTTGAGAATCTTTCATTGAGTATTATGTGCATCAATCACAACATTCAGGTTGTATTTTCTCTTTTTATTCATCATTTTATTGGTATATCATATGTGTTCTATGTGAGTCACTGAAACATGTGTTTTGAAAAAGATACTTTCATTATTCATTCTTTCCTAGTATTTTATAGCCTCGACGATGCATAGTCCTCATTTTTCGAGCTTAACACATATCCCATTCCTAAATTATACGAACATGTTTCACGTCACCGTTTATATATACAGTCGTGCTGGTATTTTTGATTTCCCAGAATTGCCCGCAGAAGTAGCCACTGCTTGCAAACGCTTCTATTAATTTATTTTGTGAATGTTCAAGAAATGCCAGCCTTATCATAAGTTCAAAACTTTACACACTGTATGACTGGTAAACACTCTTTTTGACTTTCTCTATTTTCACTCTATCCCTCATCTCTTTCTTCCCCTCGTCCCTTTTTTTACCTATCCTTCCTCTCTACCTCAATGTCACTCCCTTACCCCACCCTTTCTCTCTCTCTTTCCCTCTCACTCCCCCTCTGCTCTTAATCTCCCTTCCTCTTTCTCTCTCCCTCTCTCTATCTCTATCTCTCTCTCTCCCTCTCTCTCCCAACCTGCTGACAATCTCGCTGACGATGCTCAGTGCGAATCGGTTGAGAATCAGCGCGGCCGCGAATAGAAGAAACACCAGAAAGGTCTGAATGTGAAACGATTTCTTGCGAGTTGGTTCGCTCATAATCCAAAAGTCTTCTACATATCACTGAATATCTACGCCTACTTCTGTTTTCTTTCACATCTTTTTCCAACTGTTCTGTATTGATGAGCCTATATTTCCTGCACCATCCGACTATTTGGCTACCCAAAAAACTGAACTTTTTACCTTGAGCTTCTCCTTGTGGTAGATCTTCGCGGGCTTGGTGGGACGGAGAACGGAGATGGGGTCTGGAAGAAGGATCTCTCTCTCTCTCTCTCTCTCTCTCTCGTCCCTCCTCTCTCTCTCCCTCCCCCCTTCACCCACTCCTGTTCGTCTGCTCCCTCTGCTCCTTTCTCTCCTCCTCCTCCTCCTCCTCCATCACATAGTCCACCTGTCCTTCCTCGCTGTCCGAAGGAATAATCCTGAAATTTTTTTTGACGCGCGCAGCGCGTCACCCCCAAGGCATTCTCAATTTCCTCTATCCCTATACGTTCGATAGAGGCATGATTTTGGTGACTTTTAGTCGTGCGCAGTTTGCTCTATAACAAATTTTCCTTATTCGATATACGCGCGATACTTGGAAATTGAGTTGCGAGCAGATCCAGGCTCTATCTATGCTGGATGGGAATGGGGTGCATCTATAAAACTGAATATTGTATCCCTCTCACTTGCACGTCAATAGTATAGTACATAGTATAGTACGTCAATAGTACACAATTCCAGCGAGTGGAAGAAATTTGCAAATCCGTCCTTTCCATGTTGCACCTCCGTCCGTTGCAACTCTGTCCTTTTGCAGTTCCGTCCTACTATCACTCGAGAGCCCTCCTCATAGTGCATCTTTTTTTAAAAATTTGATGATGTTTTCGTCTACTGTTTTGTTTTAATGAGATGTAGCGAGCGTGGTTATTATTAGAAACCAATCTCGATGAGAGGGGGGGGGCTGGGATGTTGTGGTATCGTAGTAATAAGGAGTAGAGAATAGGAAGACCTCTCATCTGCTGCATGCTCGTGACTAGTCGCTGCGGGCTCGGTCGAATCTGAAATGCTGTGTGAGTCACGTTTCAAATACGTTTCACTGCACTGGACTTCCGATCATAGACATGTGCTTCTATCCATGTACTACTTTTTTATTGAGACAATGAATAGAAAGGTGATGTTTTTTTCGTGGTTACGTGTCAATCCAAAAGTTTGTTTTCATAACAGGCCTGCATATTGAAACATATGCAGATGTTGTTCAATTTTTAGGCCATATACAAACAAACTAGATTGCAAGTAGTGTTTGTTTTCTGCTTCTGCGTTCGCAATTCCTTTCTAAACGCTTCTGTATCCCAGACTCAAATGATGCTTCAATTACCCATGGGAGCGGCTCGCATGAATCTTATTAGAGAATCCTTTCATGGCAAATCTTTTCACGCTCTTCATAGAGATCGCAGTCCATTTCGCGCATGCATATGCTGATAAGTCCACGAAAACCCTTTCAAAAAGAGTCGGCACCTCGCTGCGTGGGCTCCACGGACATTGTACGGCGCGTTCTCTCCAGACTCTTGGATTTCTTGGATGCTGAAAAGGAAGCGTCCAATAGATAGACGAGAGAAGCACACCTAAGGACGCGTCCTTGCCGAATTTCTCCTTGGACTTGTTCGAAGTCCAGCTGGCATCTCGCGGCCGCGCCAGTGACCCGGACATCGCGAAATGAGAAATGACGCTTTCCCGTCCCACCCTTTCTCTTCTCCGTCTTTTCATGGAACTCACATTTACATATTTATCATGTAAACATCAACAGTTGGCCCTTGTCCAGATTAGTTGGTGTTTTTTTTTCTAACTGTCTCCCTCGCGTGCAAACTTGCAGTTTCTATTCGATCACACGTAAACCAAGCAGTTTTCACTCGCGCTGTAATTCCATTAGAATAAGGCGGTGATTGAGAAATTCTCGAAATTCACTTCCAGAATAGGATTGACGGAGATATTTATATTTTTTTCACTCGATATTTTGCATTGTAAGCTTGTTATGATGATAATTCTATCGTCAGGCAATGCACGCAATACAAGATACACACCATGTACATGCGCAAAGATCGCGATCATTTATTCTCATTTGGTTCTACAGTACGCCACTTGTCACTCTCCTGTTACCGTCATTATTCGAAACCAAAACTAAATTATTTACGTTATAGCGAGCATATCATTCTGATCATTCGCTTTGTCACATTGAATAGTTTTTGTTAATATCAACGAAGCTGAATACGTTTCAGTGATGTATTCGTGGCTAGCCGGTCTCAACACACCAAATGGATTCGATCCCGTACCCGCTAATTTCACAGACGGAATGGATGATCTAGTGGAGAACCACACCGTCAATCTTATTGTGAGTCTTTGTATCGCAGTTGTCTCACTAACGCTTTCAGATTGGCTCAATCTGTTTCTGCATCAATGTCGTTCTCTTTCTGATTTTGACGACAAATAAACAATTTCGAAGGAAATATAAGGTCAGTTCTTCGAATCAACCAGTAATATCAAAAATTTTAGCTACTTGTTTTCTTGAACATTGCCGATGCGTTGAATTGTATTGGAATAGCGACTATGGGAGCGAATAGGGTGGATATGTATCAGGTGAGTTTTGTTCATATGTACATAAGTATAGTGCAAAATCGAAAACTTTTTTTGTTTAGAACATTATTGACACACTCACGATACCAATTCGCAATTCCTGGGATTGTGCAGTTGAACCATGGCTGTGGCTGAGAGTGATAGGTGAGTAAACAAGTAAACACACAAACAACTACATATGTAAACAAATGTTTGCAGGTGACTTGTGGCCGCCGATAATTCAAGTGATAATGGGACTGGAGCGATTCCTCGCCGTTTTCTGTCCAGTCTTCTATCGAAACCGCGTTGAGACAAAGAAATACAAGTAGCACCTCTTTCACACCATCACCAATCGATTCGTTGTGCAATATCGTGCAACACTCTAGTGAAATATAGATATATCAATATCACTTTATCAGTTTTAGACAGCACTTTTTTGTAAAACTAGTACTAGCTTTGAATCAGTTGTTTTTTCAAAATTTAGTTTTTTGTTCATTTTAAACCATGTTTCAATTTTGTATAACTTTTTTATCAGATTTTCAAACGTATCATTTTAGAAACCACGTTTTTGCGATTGTATCGATTGTCTTCGTTGTTGCTTCGCTGGTTGTCGGATTCTCAATTTCATGGGCTGCGAGAGGGAAATGGGTGAGTAAAGTAACATAATTGTTATTGTATACCTAGTAGATTAATAGTGTACTTATTATTAACTATAACATCTGCACTTAACACACCTCACTTCCCGCCATAATTACACTATTCTCGCGCCTGTCAGATTGGGGATTTGTCACTGTGTCACTCTTCATCATTGTTTATCATCTATAGTATCATGATAACTTGTAGGAGACGTAGTGTATAATACACCTGAACATAATTATAATACATATCTAATTGGCGCACGAGTAATACATATTATCACTCACAAAACATTTGTTCAGCAAAAGTACTACTGTGGTCGCAAGGCAGCGTTTTCTGGTGGATACGGGACGTATATCTATGCGACTAATATTATTGGATACACGGTGGGGGCGCATGGAAACAAAAAATCGAAAGAACTATAATTCAGGTTGGTGCTTCAATGAACACGTGTGCTTACGTTCGAGCCAGAAGGAGTAAAACGGCCAAGTGAGTTCTAATTACGGTACTTTCCATGTTTCCAGCATTCACACATTCACTTTTCATAGTATATTGCATTATACTCTAATGTTGCTACAGTACCCTCGATATACCGTATTCTCCCCTGATATCGAAGCTACAGTACCCATAGATTCAGGGCGCAACTGGTTCGCATCCGCTACTACTTGATGATCTCGCTCCTCTCTCTCGTTCTCGTATCCACACCCAACATCATCAGTCTCTTCAGCGTCTTCTTCGGATCGGTGAGCGTCGATGATCCCTTTTCGGATGTGTTTGTGAATTTGCATACCGTATCCCTGAAACTGGAAACGTATAACTTCCAGGTAAACGCCGCCATCTCCAAGCCGGCGGTGTGGGCAACGTGCATCAACTCTGGCCTCGCACTGTTCGTCTATACAGGTATCCCGACTCCGCCCACTTAGCCACGCCCACGTCTGTTTTCAGGATTGAACCCGGAATTCCGATCGAGGCTCGCGCACATTTGCAGTGTGAGTTTGTGTTTTGGTGTCTCTTCACTTTTTGGTTTTTTTGTTGTAACATTTAAACACGTATAGGGCGTTTCTATTGCTGATGACAAGCATCAGCTATAGCAAGCATCCACGGGACAACCGAACTCTCTGAAACTCGCGATAGGCGTTGTAATCTAGCATTACACCGTAATCTTACCGTAATTTACATAAACGTTATAATGTGCTATGCGAAATGAAAGTGCTCGAGTGAGCAATATTTTGACACCTTACACAATCCAGTTGAAAAGTTGAAACAGATTACATTGTATACGGATACTCACCTGGTAAACTACTGTACTATGGGCAATGGTTATTGATATAATGTTATCATTACTTACTCAAGTACATGAAACGCATGTGTTGCAGGTGCGCATCTCAGTGTCCATCGACACCCGACCGAAGCAAGTGGCTGCCGCCTCAATGACACCCTCCCGATTCGTCACCGCCACCACCATGCACTCCAGAAGGTGCGTGCACACTCGTGCCACACCCTCAGCCTGCACAACCACATGCAAACAGCACCACACAACCACATGTGTATTAGTTAGACATAGAAGCTGGCACGGGGAGACGTTTTCTGGTTTCTGTCTGCACTTTTAGTCAGCTCGAGAGAATAAGGAGAGAGATAGAGATACTTAGAGATAGATAAAGAGAGAGAGAGAGAGAGAAAGTAGGAGTGAAATTCTAATCATTGGAATTCAGCCCCGATGCGAATAAGTTACCAAAGGACGATGACCCACAGCCAGACCCAAAAGAAGAGAATCCGCACACAACGTATGTAGACGTACATCTGACTCATCAACTGTAGCTCAAGTAGTTGTCAGTACCACACTTACCTTGTACCTTACCAGAATGTTTGAAAAAAAACAAATGTTCGCAGGTCAACCAGTCTGCAACCGTCCACTGCTGACATACTGCCACGCCCGATGTGATGAAACGACGTGAAATTTGAAATTATCAGAAAAAATGCAGTTTGCTGAGAATAAGATGCTATTTTGTGTGGTGCAATAAATGTTGTCGTATGTATTACAGTTTCTGTACGCTGATATGATACGAGTCTGCGAAATTGCACGAAAAATCCATGACAAAAGTCTCTCTCTCTCTCTCTCTCTCTCTCTCTCTCTCTCTCGCTCTCACCTCTCTCCCTTTCTTCTCTGTATATATATCTCTCTACCTCTATTCTCCCTGAGCGTGGTTAAAAAGAACTCGGAACCCGTTGATGTTTTCAATGCAAGTAAAAATTGCGATACTCCAGAAAATACTTAGAACCCCTTATCAATCTTATGAAAGTTATCCAGGCAATAACGCGAGCTTATTGTGTTTGCTTTGTAAATGGGAAATGATGGTATGAGGTGATATGGAAAGAAGAAATGTTTGTTCAAGCGTTATATAGGGTGTTAACTGCAGAACTGTGAGTTGACATATTTCTGGAACATTTAATATTTTATCTTGTGTTATTCATCTCATCAAGTATCATGCATTGTTCATTCAAGACGGCAAAGACAGAGAAGTTCAACAAACCCGCACAATAACAAAATATTGATTCTTCTCGGCTCGCTTTTCTTGTTTCGCTCATGAGATCTTTATCAAATCGAAGTTGCTGGAAAATTAATTTTAATTCCATTTGTGATATATGATGATAAAAGATAATACTCACAATCTGGAGTCATAGGTGCCAGCGACTTCTATGCTATATATCGAACCATCCAGACACTCGAACTCGTGTTTGCATGAATCGACAATGCGAGAAGGCACTCCGCAGAGAATATTTTTCAGAGCCGGAAAAGGGACATGGTTTTTCTCTTCAAAATTTGTTATAAATCTCACTTGTACGTCACTGGTATTGTGGTCGAACGAAAACTGAAATCGCATTGTAGCGTCATCAGGATCGAATTCTCCAGACAAGATGCGCTGAAAATGATCAAATTTGTGGAGAAATATATTGCTATCACTCACCTTAACCAATCGATTGATTGCCTGCGTGGATATTCGGGTGCCGTGAGCGAGATCCAGATAAAGAAAGTTGCCGCGGAAACTATCGAGCCAAGTGTCGTCTACAGACATACACCGCGGGTATGTTTTCTTAGAGAACGAGAAATGGAAGAACTTCAGCTGGGAGACATTCATGCGAGGAAGCGAGATTTCTGAAAATGCAAAAAAAAATCTACATTGGGCCGGTCCTAACATCGCGTTGCAATTGCAAGAAATCTTGCGTTTGCAAGAATTCTTGCGATTTCAACATTGCGATTGCAAGACATCTTGCAACTCTAGAAAGAATTGCGAACGGAAGAAACTGATGGCGAAATAATGATTTTGCTTGATACATTTGGATGAGGGCTATCGAGAGACATCGTTGATTTATCGATAAGTCTATCAATATAGCAAACCCGTATGATCTCGCATGCTGCGCGCTGATATGTTAGACGTGCGTACACGCGCGACCGTGATCTGGACTCGGTTCAGTTACCCAAGTTTGAGGTGCATGCCATCCGTTGCATTTGCAGGAAATCTTGACATGTCAAGTTGCAATGCAAGAATTCTTGCGATTAGAACGTTACATTGCAAGAATTCTTGCGATTACAACGTTACATTGCAAGAATTCTTGTATTTGCGAGATTTCTTGCAATTGCAACGCGATGTTGGGACCGGCCCATTATGTATTTCTATCCAGACATAATCCATGTCTCACGGTAAGAAGACTTCTTTTTCCTTTATCAGAGCTGCATTTCCTTTATCAGAGCTGCATTCAGCGTATTCCAAATCTATGTAGGACGGAGTATGGAGAGAGAAAATAGACGACAGGGAATCTGCACCGTATTAGTAATACTTTTAACGTAGCGAACTAACCGTTCACAGTCAAATCATGAGTGTAGAGTATGAACGTATCGCAGGATTCGATATGGGAGTGGAAGGTTTGTATGTCGTTAGACGTGGCTTTGAACTGAAAACTATCTATTTTGTATGATTTTGTATGACACTCACGATTCGAAGTTTGCTGGGTCGCGCGGCGCAACATACATTGCTGAGGAAGACAGAGAGAGAAGAGGGGTCCGGGAACGGACGCTCCTCACCTATTAACTCACATGTAACCTTATTGTGGAGAAAGAGTAGCAACTGCTGTAATAGTAATGTTATTAACGAAAATCAAACGCTATGATAACCTTTTCAAAACGTATGTCGATCACGAGAGTCAACATGTTGAGCTTATCTCCGTAGTTTTTGACCACATCTCTGTGCAGTCGACTGATTTGGCGGAACGGCAGAAGATCAAAGGGAGAGAGGTGGGAAGCAATAGAAACCCACAGTTCGGGAGGGAGAGAAGGGATGACAGTCATTCTGAAAAGATATGAAGTGTTGCATTCAAACAACGATAGTACAATAATAGTACAGTTTGTTGAATGAACATCGAACAGCAGTTGCGAATAGAAATGCGGTGAGCAGTGCTCAGACAAACGAGCGCTAGCCGCCCGCGACTTTTCGAAAAGGGCGAATCGCCCACGGCGATTGGGTGGGCCGCCCGCGACAAAAGCGCGGTAAATGCACGGGGCAACAAATAGTCCCAGACGGCTCTTTCCCGCGGGCGGCTCGCGCTCGTTTGTCTTGGTGAGTCAGTCCTGAACCGCCACGCGACCGCCACGCGGCGCCGTGTCAGTATTGGCGGGTGTTTTAAAATGAATGTTGTTTGATCAAATGTAGAAACTTTCTCTCACTGAGAGTCCTCCTCTTTCCTCTCTTCTCTCTCTCCTCTCTCACTTCTCTCCCCTCTCTCTCTCCTCTCTTTCCTCTCTCCCCTCTCTCTCCTCTCTTTCCTCTCTCCTCTCTCTCTCTCCTCTCTCTCCAACTCACAGACAATCGAAAAGCAAGTGAAAGGCAAAACGATAAAAACACTCAAGTGTGAATCCATGTGAAATGCTGTTGCTCATAAAGATAGCAAATCACTTTTATCACTTATCACATCAACCGCAAATAAACGCAACAAACCTGTACAAACAAGGTAATATTTAATGATATCGTCCTCGCATCTCATCATCTCATCAAATGATTTAATGTTCTGTTCATGGGTTCGTACCAAGCTCGAAGATGCTGAAAATAAGATTAACAGTGTTTCTTATATGCAACAATTCTGATACAACTCACAATCCTCTGTCTGGAATAGGATCAGCCACACGTATAGTATATTTTGTTCCATTTCGACACATCTCATATGTGCCTGGTTTCAGTCGCCTGGAGGGTACTCCGCACAAAATTTTGTCAAGAGCCTGAACGATACAGTTTTTAAGTACTGCAACTGCATCAGAAAAAAAGATTCTTACTTGTTCACCACTGAAACTGCGGTGAAACGAAAACGGAATTCGCAGAGTAACACTATCGGCATCGATTTCTCGAGACTGGATGCTCTGGAAACATCATACAATTAGCATATGCAAGTATCTTTCGAACACCCACTTTCACTAATCGATTGATTGCCTGTGTGGTGATTCGAGTGCGGTAGTTGACATCCAGATATAGGAAATTCCCTCGGAAACTATCGAGCCAAGCGTCGTCTACTGACATGTATCCCTGATGCACTTCACTGGCAAATATGAAATGAAACCACTTCAGATCGGAGACATTCATTCGAGGCAACACGATTTCTGAAAACGAGTAATGAATCTGTATGTTCCTAAAAAAAAGTTTCTTACCGTTTTCACACGCGCATTCAGAGTATTCCAAATCGACAGAAGACGGAGTGTGGCAAGAGAAAATCGACGACAGTGCATCTGAACCGAAATGTGTCAAAAGAATATTCTGCGGATGAGGCATTACTTCATTATCACAACAGTTTTCCAACGAGAGCTCTCGCCTAATTTCGCAAAAATTTGTCGCTGGCAGACAACACGGGTTACATTATCATTATAGCAGAAAACTGGTGCCAATATCACTTTGATATGGTCATTCGTATGGAGATCGCACCTTACCGAGTATAGCGAAAATCGAAAAATACTACACTATGTATGCGGCGCTCATTATAAAACTAGTAATTAGTATTTTACAATTTTACCGCAACCAACCGGTAGCAGTCAAATCGGTAGTGGAGAGTATGAGCGAATCACAGGACTCGATAAAGGAGCGAAGTGCTTGGATTCCGGAAGACGTGACATAATACTAGAAACAAGTTGATGAGTAGAAATTATGTCTATGGTTACTCACGATCTGTAGTTCACTCAACCGAGCGCCACAGAAGACGGTGTTGAGAAGAGCAGATAGTGTTTCGGTATCCGGGAAGTGACGGTCTAATAATAAGTTATAATAAGTTTATTACCGTGTACATTTGGAGAAACAGTTCAATACAGCAAAATGAGCAATGGCATACGGTATGAGAGAGAAAAAAAAGTGTAAAATGATACAGAAAGCATCGAAAGTTGACTACAGTCTACGAATCTTCGAAACTGGCAACAAATGGGGATTACTTTCTAGGAAGGATTTCACAGTTTCATGTTTTGCAGACATTACTATGGAAGGGGGGAGTGAGTTCCAAAGCCTATAAATCCTGTTGAAAAATGCACTGCTCTTAAGGGCTGTATCAAAACACGGAACCACGCGCCACCCATGAGAAGTGCGAGAACGAGTTGGTACAAAGTTGAAAAGACCATGATAGTCAAGGTATGTAGAGTTTGTGGTCACTTTATGCATGTATGCCACATCATTCAGAATGCGCCGTTGCTCTAATGTTTGTAAGCCGAGAAGTTGTAATCGTTGGGGATAGGTGAGTGAGAACAAACCAGCGCGGCGACATATTCGGCGCGTATAGTATCGCTGCACAGATTCTATCGCATTCACCGATCCCACATCCTGAGGGTTCCACAGCTCAGTGCAGTACTCCAATTTACATCGGAAATAGGTGGTGTAGGCAACAACCAAGACATGTAAATTTCTCGTTTGATAAACCCTCAGAAAATCATTGATTGAGTTGAGCGTATTTTGAATGATGAGGTCATAGTGAGAGTCAAATACCAGAGAAGTGCTCATAGTTATGCCCAAATCCCGGACTGAGTTAGCAGGTGCGAGAGTGGTGCCGCCTGCTGTATACTCAAATCGGGGATTTCGGCGACCAATGTGCAAAATTTGTGTCTTTTCAGTGGAAATTTGTAATCCCCATTGATGAGACCAATCAGTAATTGTGTCAATGGCACATTGAAACTTGGATTTGGCAGAAAGATCGTCTTTATCAAATGCGAAAGAAACTTTCAAATCATCTGCATATAACTCACACGAAACATAATCAGGCAAATGCGCTATGATGTCATTGATATACACATTGAACAATATTGGGCCCAGGCACGACCCTTGCGGCACGCCGCAATTGACGAGTCTTGGTGCGGAAAGTTCCTCTCCAACCATCACCTGTTGGCAACGGTCGGACAGGAAGCTACGAATCCACCCCAATACATTTCCTCTTACACCGAGCGAATGCAACTTATTAAATAAAAGAGAATGGTTTATAGTGTCGAAAGCTTTCTTAAAATCGATGTATATGCAATCAATCACAAAACCGTTAGAAACATGTTTCAACCAATGACTATAGCACTGAATGAGTTGAGCGCCTGTCGAACGATTCTTGCGAAAACCAAACTGCTTAGATGAGATAAGGTTATTTGATTCGAGGAATGAAGTCAATTGTTTAACAAAAATGCGTTCAAGGACTTTGGCAACACTGCTGGTAAGACTAATAGGGCGGTAATTGGAGATGTTATCACGAGATCCCTTTTTGAACAATGGCTTGATATACGCCAGTCTCCAGATTCGGGGGACTGCGCAGACCGATGTGGACATTGAAAAAAGAATCGAAAGTGGGACACTAATAGTATCTACCGTGTTCTTCAGAAAAGTGTGAGTGATGCCATCGGGACTGGTATTAGTTTTTGATGCTAATCGTTGAATGGTTTTATGTATTTCTGCATATGATATTTGAATGGACGTGAGTTGATGTGTGTGTTGCGGGAGCACGGCACCTGTCGGAGGGGCACCCTGAGGCGAGAATATCGCATCAAAATGCTCACCGAAAAGCTCCGCCTTCTCCCGTGACTCATGCACCAAAACACCATTTCGAGAGAGAGACGCGATGCCATCCGCGGGGAAGAGCCTAGCGCGCACATCTCGAAAGAGCGCCCGCTTGTTCCCTCCCGCGATCAGCCGCGCTTCCCTCTTACAATGCCATGAAAATAACGCTTTGCGTAATTTGCGCTGAGCTTTATCAGATTTTCTAGACTCGGGATGTAGGATCGAATATCGCAATGCTTGTTTTCTTAATTTCTCGACATGTTTTGGCGGGTTAGTTGCTCTACGCGGGGGAAGGAGAGGGATGAAGTTAGTAATAAGAAGTTTCATTCGCTCGGTAAAAAGAAGTGTAGCCTGTTCTAATGTCAAACCAATGAAATCATATGTCCAGTCAGTGCACGCAATTGCCTTGTTTATCTCATCCCATTTCGCTCTCCGATATGCCAGGCGGGGCGTCTCTCTCACTGCTTCACCCACTCCGAGTCGCAACCGAAACTCAACTGGTAAATGATCACAGAGAGAGAAACGCGGCAGCACACTGACATTTTGAAAAAGCGATATGGAATCGGTGAGTACGATATCGAGAGTATGAGCCCTTTGCCCGACTCGCCTCACCATAGTAGCATGGCGTACCAGCTGACACAGTGAGTGGAGTGAGGCAAAGGCTGCCAAAGAGCGATCAAATGCCTCGGCGGCCTGGAATGAATTCCAGTCCACCGAGGGCGCATTGAAAATCTCCCTGGATGATATGGAAATGACTATCAGGTAGCAAAAGGTTTTCAAGTTCGGATATGAGAATAGCGCCGGTAGATTTGATTTGCGAAGTTTTCCCGGGAGTACGGTAAACAGTGATTAATCGCAAAGGTTTTTGAATACGGAAATGTTTAGACGCGAGAATATCCACACATACAAATTCACAAAGACCATTTATGGATTTGGTTGCTATAAGTTTTACAGAGAGAGAAGAGTCACAAAGCAAAAGAACGCCGCCGGCATGTGAGGCGCGATCAGATCGATACATCGTGTAGCGGCCATTCATACACAGACTATTCATGTTATCACAACTATTGCACCAAGACTCAGTAATCCCACAAATCAAGGGTTTGACGCGGTTCAGTAAATTATCAAGATCATACAGCTTATTCCTAGCGGAGCGCGCATTTAGCAACAAAAATGTTGAGCGTCTTTCCCTATCAACTCATCCGTAGTCTTATTGTTAATGAACAATATTAGTTCCTTAAATGTTGATATTGATAATGAAAATATAGCGATATTACCTCCTCAAAGCGTATGTCAATCACAAGAGGCAACAAGTTGAGCTTATCTCCGTAGTTTTTGACCACATCTCTGTGCAGTCGACTGATTTGACGGAACGGCAGAAAGTCAAAGGGAGAGAGGTGGGAAGCAATAGAAACCCAGAGCTCGGGAGGGAGAGAAGGCACGATTGACATTCTGAAATGATATGAAGTAATGTTGTGGTTCATTTTTTTGTGAAACCTGAATTATTATGTATTTGTGGTCACTATTGGTGACCATAAACAAATAGTAGTTTATTATTTACTTCATAAGTACTCTATGAAAAAAGCTGGTTTTCGTAACTTCGGCACTGCAAACATAGTCAACAACATAGATACACAATTAGGGGCGGCGCGCAGCGGCGCCCGTTTGTTTTGAGCTGTGACGCGCGCAACACGCCACTCCCAAGGCACACACGATTTCTCTATTCTAATACAATATACTTAATTAGTGTGCGTTATTTGTTAGAATATCACTTTGTAAGACCTATGAGTATGATTCGTGAAACCAATATCGGTTGCGGCATCCAAAAACCGCCCTCTCTTGCTCTCTTCCGCTTTGCCACTAAACGTGTTTACGACGGCGGCGGCGGCGGCGGCGACGACGGTGTGCATCACGTAAGCTCCGCCCACTGCACTTTGCGCTCATTGGTCGCTCGGCTCTCTTGCGTGCGCACTCTGATTGGCTGAGCGCATGCCCCGCCCTTCGTTCACCCACTCTCGTGTCGGCTCGCCGTCCAGGCCACCGCCCCAGTTTTGGCGCGAAAACTGTGGGGGGAGGGGAGTGTGCGGAGCGGAGTGAGTGGGTAAGAGAGAGAGACGCGAAATAGCGCGTGTCAATGAGAGACTGGAATTGGCAGGCGCACGAGCGATTCGACAAAGCAGTGCGTTTCCATATTCAGGATACGTTTTCTAAAGTTTCGAATATGTATACATAACATGTTCGGCACATCAACCTGAAAAACAATTTCTTCGAAATTTGAGAAAAGGACATCCATTCTCTTTCGAAAAGTACACGAGTAAAGAGGAGTGGTTTGTTTTGATCTAATTCAACAAAAGCACATGCATAAAATCTCTTCGCAGCTGACTAAAATTTCAAAACAAACCTGCTCTTTCTGATCGATGAAAAATATAGTATGCACTATAATCGTGTCATACATTTTGTTGCAAGTTACTTGTTGGGATTAACAGTATCCTGAATACCTGAACTCAACATGCTAACAAGAAAACAATTAGAGTTTTAAAACATCGTTCGAAAGAGCAGGTTTGTTTTGAAATTTTAGTCAGCTGCGAAGAGATTTTATGCATGTGCTTTTGTTGAATTAGATCAAAACAAACCACTCCTCTTTACTCGTGTACTTTTCGTCGAAAGTACACGAGTACCACTCCTCTTTACTCGTGTACTTTTCGTCGAAAGTACACAAGTTTTCGAAAGAGAATGTAGATATGTTCAAACTTTCTGTGCGCGTATTGCATGAGAAATGTGTTTATGAAATATAAAGTTGACTTATTGTACAAGGATATAAACAAAAATAGAATGTTCTATAGCACGAACAGCTGTTGATAGGAGAGAAGACAGTGAGCAGTGAGTCAGTCTCAAACCGCGACGCGACCGCTACGCGCCGCGGCATCAGTTTTAGGTGAGTGTTTGAAACACAATGTATTATCTAGCCGCGGTCGAACCATGCCCACTAGAAATAGTTTTCTCTAACCATGGAACACACTCATACTTCATATTGTTTCGAACTCGTTGAATAGTGCACTCTGACAGCTCAATACACAAGACTATGCGTCATTGCGCAACAAAATGCAATGTTGGTCAATCTTGGTCGGTGAAACAGACGCGCTCTGCACAAAGGAGTGAATCGAGTGAACTTTCGAACTGTTCGATCACTGACATGTGGGGTGAATAGCCACGATTGTAGTCTCTAGTGATAAATAGGTTTTGATCGCTGTAATTCCGAAATGGGGGAAATCACACCCACTCTCTCGTCACCCTCTCGAAAGTACACACACTTTCTCTTTCTCTGTCGTCTGTGCATCTCAAGGTCGCGTGGTCTCTCGTCGCTTTCTCGACAAGTAGTCAGCTAGAAGGGGGTAGAAACTGTCTCGATTCAGAAAAAGAGAGAATGGTTCATCAATACTTTTGCTTTGTCTGACGTTGGTGGTCAGTTCATCACTTTTGTCGCCATGCGGTTACTATTACTAGCTATTTTTGTTACTGGTAAGAGAAAGATAGATAGAGAGAGAGAGAGAGAGAGAGAGAGAGAGAAAGAAAGAGAGAGAGAGAGAGAGAGAGAGAGTTTCTGCAAACCGAAAATATCTTTACAGCCCAATGTCAGCAACACTTCTCGTCAGGATACATGGAGCAGGTTTGTTCGCTCACACCCTATAATCTATAATACAACATAATACAAACGCGTCCATACAAGTGAATTCCGAGTCGTGTAGAATGAAGCCACCGTTGATTCTGCTTCGAACGGTGTCAGCGCACTGACTATAGTACCATTTTATCGGAAATGAATGGACGCGCTTCCTTGCAGCCCCCTTCCGCCTTCGTCTCTCGTCGTGTCGTCTCCCACTCGCCCGGATACCAGCCACACTCTCCGGGATACAGCGAGGTGGGTGGCGCGTGATAGTTCAGGTGCTCAGTTCATTCGGAAGCAGTTCCGTCTTTTGAAGGGATAGCCAGGAGTGCTCGAGAATGTTCGTTCGAAAGCGATTCGAATACCAATGCTTTCGAGGGCATTCGGGAGTGAAGAGACTGACCGCAACTTCAGGTTGTCACAGAACATACAAGCGAATGATGATGCTTATCGTAATTCGTGTATGAGACTGCACAAAAACATTGCACGCCAATATATTGTGTCAGTGAAACATATGTGCTTGTTGCTCATAGCTTTTTTTGAAGGGTCTCCGCCCGAGCGGCTACTTCGAGGCACCCGCTGCTCCCGCCTATCACCAGGTATACCTCTCTATCACTTTATTCGACACATGTTACGTTTCAACTGCGGAGCATCTCAACAACTTTCCTATGACTGCAATTCAAATCTTTTTGAAAAGCTACCTCAACTTCATTGTATAAACAAATCACGGTTGACTAACTGCATTGCTCGCAGGTGCGCGGCAGCTACTCGGATGGTGTTGCGCCGCACGCGACCCGTCTGTCGACCGGGCGGGACGCGGACAGAGTGGCACCCATGGATGCGAAAGCGCGCGCGCCGGTCGCAGGCAGACAGCATAGGTGGGTAGGAACATGTGGAATGTGCAGGCGCTCGATTGACGTGCGTGTGAGATTAGGACTTGAGAGATGTTGCAGGCACCGTCACCACCACCACCATCACGTGGAAGCGATTGGGAACGACGCCGGCGAGCAGTACAGGTGCAGTGCATCTCTCTCTCTCTCTCTCTCTCTTTGTGAAGCGCCCAACTATCCGGGCTCAGGCTTTTGATAATCCTCTCCACTCACACGCAACCGAACAATCGTTTGTCGAGCAGAAACTTTTTTGACCAGAAAATAAATACGTTTCAACCTTTGCATGAATTGAGCTCTGCCGAAATCGACAACAATGCCACTTCAGGTACCGTAAAATCATCTCAAAACCGTGTAAATTAACAATCAGGCAATTAATAAAACTATAATTTGCAGTCAGCAAGTGTCCGACTACAAGCGGCAGATGCAGGAGTACAGGTGAGCTCAGAGTTTTCAATCGATAATCAATAAATACAATCAATAACATGTTGTTTGAGGGATGCTGCCCGCCAGAGGAACAAGCAGCAGGAAGATACGCAGCTGGATGTGAGTGGAGGAGAGGAGAGAGAGGAGAGAGAGAGAGAGAGAGAGAGAGAGAGAGAGAGAAAGAGAGAGAGAGAGAGAGAGAGAGAGAGAGAGAGAAAGAGAGAGAGAGAGAGAGAGAGAGAAGAGAGGAATGAGAGGGAGGAAAAGACATTGAGAAATAAGAGGGAATTTTGTATTGAACAAGAAATAGAATAGCGTCATGGAATTGTTGAATTTTTCACGGTAGTAGATTTATACCGAAATTGAAACGTATACATAAAATGTGAATCAGAAAAGAGGTATTGTAAGGTATTGTGGTTGTAAGGTATTATAGGCATTGTAAAGGAGTTATAGGCTGACATGCAGAAGACAGGTAGATTGTGTATTGTAAGTATCAATACTATGCGATAAAACAATAAGTCTCTATTGAAACGTATAGAATAGTCAGATAATCCGATCAATACCCATTTTAGGCCTACTTTGACCGTATGAACCAGTACGGAATGCGGCTGAGCTACGAGAAGTGAGTCCACTTTGTTCTACTGCAATTACACATTATCTTACCGTAATCCTTCCAGCTACCAGAAGACGATGGCGGGTCTGGTGAAGCAGAAGCAGGATGCGGAGAAGGTGCTGAGTGAGGCGAGGACCCGGTTCATGGTGAGAAAACCGGTATGAAAATGATGAAATAGAAATCAAGGACGAGTTGCTGTTTGTTGTGACAGTTTTTTTCTTCATTGTCTGTGTATTTCGTTTACGTTTCAAGTTGGTCGTAAACAGATGTTCATTGAAACTGAATCAATTTGCTGATTTCTGATCCAAAAATGTTGCGCATAAAAAGAATCTGTCGTTTGCCACGAGCACAAACAACCGAAATTAGAAATTCAACCGCTGAATCTGAAAGAATGAAAAGTACGTCTACGTCTCTAGCTTTAGAGTGATACAACCCCGACCATAGGATCAGCTCCGATGTATAGAAAAAAGTAGTGTATTTTCGCGCTTCGACTTCATGTCATGATGGATGCTGATTGGAATGACTGCCTTTCTATAGGGCGAGTCTCCTGCGGCCGTCGCGGCCTCGGCCCCCCTCTCGCACTCGTCCATCTCGCCGCCCCCACACAGCCCGTTCGGGGCAGACGACGAGGAGGTCATGAACAGCATCGGCAGAAGACAGGTAGACGTTACTATTACTAGAATGTGGACATGATACATGGTAGACATCTGTAATTTCAGCACTCCACTCATCAAAGGGTCCCGTCGCTCTCGCGTCAGGAGATGAGCCCCATTCAGGGAGTTACACCGCCGGTGGGTACTGTAGTCCTTCTCACCGTATATTCATTCTTCTACCGTACTACCTTACTCCTTACCGTAACCACCGTACTCTCAGCCTCCATCTGCAGTCCAGCCTCGGGAGGACACGAAAGAGTCACACGCGAAGGCCGTCGCTCTGCAGGAACTGTGCGCAAAGTATGAAGACAGAGAAAGAGAGAGAGAGAGGGGGAGAGAGAGGAGAGAGAGCAGAGAGAGAGAGGAGAGAGAGAGAGTAGAGAGAGGAGAGAGAGAAAAGAGAGCAGAGAGAGAGAGAGAGAGAGAGAGAGAGAGAGAGAGAGAGAGAGAGCAGAAAGAGCAGAGAGAGCAGGGAGAGAGCAGAGAGAGCAGAGAGAGAAAGAGAGATAGAGAGAGCAGAAAGAGCAGAGAGAGCAGGGAGAGAGCAGAGAGAGCAGAGAGAGAAAGAGAGATAGAGAGAGAGAGAGAGAGAGAGAGAGAGAGAGAGAGAGAGAGAGAGAGAGAGAGAGAGAGAGAGGGAGAGAGAGGGAGAGAGAGGAGAGAGAGAGAGGAGAGAGAGAGAGTAGAGAGAGGAGAGAGAGAGAGCAGAGAGAGAGAGAGAGAGAGAGCAGAAAGAGCAGAGAGAGCAGGGAGAGAGCAGAGAGAGCAGAGAGAGAAAGAGAGATAGAGAGAGAGAGAGAGAGCAGAAAGAGCAGAGAGCGCAGGGAGAGAGCAGAGAGAGCAGAGAGAGAAAGAGAGATAGAGAGAGAGAGAGAGAGAGAGAGAGAGAGGGGGGGGGAGAGAGAGAGGAGAGAGAGGAGAGAGAGAGAGGAGAGAGAGGAGAGAGGGAAAAGAGAGCAGAGAGAGAGAGAGAGAGAGAGAGAGAGAGAGAGAGAGAGAGCAGAAAGAGCAGAGAGAGCAGGGAGAGAGCAGAGAGAGCAGAGAGAGAAAGAGAGATAGAGAGAGAGAGAGAGCAGAAAGAGCAGAGAGAGCAGGGAGAGAGCAGAGAGAGCAGAGAGAGAAAGAGAGAGATAGAGAGAGAGAGAGAGAGAGAGAGAGGGGGGGGGAGAGAGAGGAGAGAGAGAGGAGAGAGAGAGAGGAGAGAGAGAGAGTAGAGAGAGGAGAGAGAGAAAAGAGAGCAGAGAGAGAGAGAGAGAGAGAGAGAGAGAGAGAGAGAGCAGAAAGAGCAGAGAGAGCAGGGAGAGAGCAGAGAGAGCAGAGAGAGAAAGAGAGAGAGAGAGAGAGAGAGAGAGAGAGATGTCCACCTCCAGATTCCTTCCCACCGTCCGCAAACACTGCTTCCCCGACAAGATCGAGAAGGCCTACGCCGTCAAGTGCAGGGGATACTTCCAGGTGTGCGACCATTGATTTATTGATTGTTTATCGACTTTTCCAGGACTGTCGGAAATTCCTCGTCGATGAGGACCCACTGTACAAGTGAGTTTGAGAGAGATAATAAAATTACCATAGAAAATGGTATGTTTACCGTATATCATAGTTCGACTACCGTATGTCAATCCAGTCGTACTCTCTTGCTCATATGTCGATGTTTTGACTAAAAGAAGGGTGTGTTTTTTTTTGTTTTTTTTTTCTTTTTGTAGTTTTGTTAGAATCTTCAATAATTTGCCTATCAGCATCGCTCACTCTTTCGACTCGAAGGTGGGGCTGAACCTCGGAACAGTGGAGGTGAACGGAATCCCCTACTATCCCATCAACGAGGAAGGTGAGGTCGACTAATCAATCAAATCAATCGTTAACCAATCGATAATCAATATCAGGCTCCGTCGCTGTCGGTCGGCAGATGAACATCCCGTTCGGATCGTGGGGCGGCGGGTACAGCGACCATATCGGAGTACGGTGGGGAACAGTAATCATAATTCCATTTACCGTATCCCTCTTTCAGTGACTACTGGTCGCAGCAGACTGAGATAGGAGCCAACTGGTATGAGGTACGGTAATTGGGTATACGGTAGGTGTACGGTATGTTGAATTCAGGGCAAGTACGGGTACAAGTTCGGATGGAGTGTGCCCCTCGTGCAGTCGCTGGGTATTGAGGGAGACACGCATGCGCTGGTGAGATCTCTCTCTCTCTCTCTCTCTCTCTCTTTCTCTCTCTATCTCTCTCTATTTTTCTATATATAACTATATCTGACGTTTTATTCTTTTGTGCGTACCGTTCTCTCATTTTACAAAGATTTCACGTTTGAACACAGTCATTTCGAAATATTTCTTCTTGATACGTTCCACCGAGATGATAAAAAACACAAGCTTGAATGTTCCGACAATTTTCGCTCTCTTTTGGCATAGAGAGAAAAAAGAAATTTCGTGCTATATCTATGCAATATGTTTCACAGTAAACATGAAAACGAATTCGATGTTTTTTTGGGCAATGTCAATGACACCTCGAATTGTATGCAATAGTTGCTTTCCTCTCGCAGGTCTCGGTTCCGCTGAAGAAGGGCGACCTGGGCAAGCCGATCGGGGTGGATGTGGGAGGGGGAGTGGGACCGTACTACCAACAGAACACACACGTTGGAGTCGACTACATGAATGGACAGGTACGCTGTTGGAATCTGTGTTACGTACTGCAATTGGATTCTAGTTACGGTCACATGTTGTTTTAGTTGGGTAAAGTAAATTTGCATTTGACCAAGAGAGAAGAATAGAGTAGCACTGTTCAATGGGGGATACGGGAGATAGTTTATAGTTGAGGCGGAGGGTGCCACTTGCCAGCAAAGGAGTGGGTAAGAGGGTGAGAGAGCCCCATTGAATGACTGCCAGCGGCGAGCCTCTAGGAAGTCGTGAGAAGTGTCATGTCTGAAGGGCTTTTCGTACTTTCCAGGTGGGCGCAAATCTGGGTGTCGTCGGTGTGCCTATGGCTGGCGTGGGTGTGAACACGGGATGGGGCGTCAAGTTCCCGTCCGTCAATGACGTCATGGGATGATGACGTCATCCATTAGACCAATAATAACTCTCAAGGAAGTGTGTGTACTGTATGTGTTTATATGCATAAACGTTATTGTTCTTTCTTGGTGTGTTTCGGGGGACCTTCGGGGGTGTCGTGGGGGTCCTCGGCGGGGGGCCGTGGCCATGACGGCGGTGCCGGAGACGACGAGTGCGAGGCCGCACCACCAGAACAGACCGTGCGACTCGCCGAATAGAACAGTGCCCAGCAGACCCTGAAAGGAGTGTGTGTGGAGAGAGAGAGAGAGAGAGAGAGAGAGAGAGGGGGGAGGGAGGGAGAGAGATAAGGTAAAGATGAGGAGAGGAAGGAAGAAATTGATAGTGAGGAGTCGCTATCGATCGATGATTCACCAAACAAAAAGGATGATAAGACCCACCGTGAGAAGAAAGTTGCTACCCGTGTTGATCATCATTGGCTGAAGCAAAACTAGATTACATACGTGAATCAAACGCAACAACAACTAGAACTACGGTAACCAATAAAAATAATTACCAGAATTGTGGAAGAAGAAGCTGTGAGGGCGCGTGTGTAGCTCCACCACATGAGAACATTGCACACGATGAACGCACCCAGTGAGATCAGAAACAACTACAAACCGTATTTATAAATAAACAAATTCAAAAATAATAACAAACAAAAAACTGAGAGGGAGATAACCAATAAAAATAATTACCAGAATTGTGGAAGTAACTCACCAGCAAACTCACCAGCAAATCGGTGTTGTAGTCATACACACCGAACGCGTACTTGTTGCTGACTGCCCCCAGCGATGCGCAGCATCCAGCAAAAATCGAGTACGCAATAACGCTCATGTAAACAACAAATAAGCAAGCATGAAAAATAAACAAGCATTTATTTAGAACGACAGTCCGTCAACTATCCAAAATTCAAAATAATGGTCCCGCCACGAAGTAAATATGGGCGGAGCTTCGGCTGGCGGGAAAATCTGGCGCCAATTGTGGTCGAAGCGACGAATTCGCAGATGCCAGAGCTCATTGTACTTTTGTTCTCCGCAGCAGGTGTTGTGTGTGTTTCTAGTCGTTTCGTAATCTGTCCTATTTCCACGGCTATCCGATTCCATTATCTTCCTTTGTAGGTGTTTGATTTTCACGTGTATTTGTGGAAATATACATTTTCATGAACTTGTTTCAGCTTCTACTAACCCCCTTCCACCCACACCGCACACAATGGCCCCTCTTGCCGTCGACGCTGTCGCTCCCGAGACCACCACCGACGCCCCCGTCGAGCAGCCCGAGCTCACCGCCGAGCAGTGAGTTGGATTATTCATTATTATAGATTGATTGATTACCTTATTGTTTATGTGATATCGAATCAATTTCGTTCAGGAAGCAGGAGAAGATCAAGGATCTGTTCTCCGCCGGCAAGCGCGACTACATCTCTGGCAACTTTGACGAGGCCGCCGACAAGCTCGGAGAGTGCACCGGACTCTCGTGAGTTATTACGAAATGTCGTGACGTCTGTAGTGTTTCGAAACTAAATGATCGATCGTGACTTTATGTTTCGCAATCATATTGATTGGTATTGATTGATTTCAGTGTGGAGGTGTTCGGCCAGTACGGCGTGGAGGCGTTCGAGCCGCACCTGTACTATGGAAAGACGCTGTTGGAGCTGGCGCGCGTTGACGATGACGTGTTGAAGAACGCGATGAAGGACATCCCGGAGGCGGATGAGAACGCCGAGGCAAACCCCAACGACTCTGTCTGCGGCAACCCCGACGAGCTCACTGGTGCGTTGTATTTTCCCATTCATTTATTTAGTAGTTACTTATAGTTGGTGTATGACTAGTTATCGATTGTTCATTTTGTTTGGTTTTTCAGAGGAGGAGCGCACCGACATTGCCGACAAGGTGGCCGATGCCCTCACCGAGAACGCTGAGGAGCTGGACAAGAAGGTGGAGGAGAAGGAGGCCAAGGAGGGAGAGACCGAGGCCAAGGAGACTGAGGAAAAGACTGCCGAGGCTGAGACGAAGGAGGAGGCGAAGACTGCCGAGGTTGAGAAGAAGGAGGAGGAGAAGACCGAGGATACCACGGAGGGAGAGGCCACCACTGCCGAGGAGGCTGACAAGGAGGGAGAGGATGGTGCGTTTACAAGATTAATATTATTTCGTCAATTGTTTTTGATTTACATGTTTAATAAATACACTTTCAGAGGAGATGGAGGCCGAGTCGTCTGCCGAGGGAGACGAGGAGGAGGCGAACACTTCTCAGGATGGAGAGTCGCAGGACGGAGAGGAGCCCACGCACATGCAGGCCGCCTGGGAGGTGCTCGAGGTACGGTAGGAGTGGTACTTCCTTATTAGATGCTCAGTATACTGTATTTCCTCCATCGATTGGGCGCTTAGGTAACTTGCTGTTCAGGTTGCCCGCGCCATCTGCGACAAGAAGATCGAGGCTGAGGCCACCTCGGAGTGGGAGCTGAAGAAGGCTGATGTTTTGGCCGTGCTCGGAGAGTGCTCCATCGAGGACGAGAACTACAAGCAGGTAGGATACACTCAAATGTTCGGAATCGCAAACGTCATTACACGCATAAGAACTTTAATAAAGAAAATGCAAAATTTCAGATTCACTAATCGGGAAATATTAGAATGTATTACTTGCGATGTCTTACCACCCCTGTTCAGGCTATCGACGATCTGGAGACTGCTCTGACCCTGCAGAAGAAGAACGTGGAGGTGTCTGACCGCATTCTGGCACAGACGTACTTCACGATGGCCCGCGCCTTCAAGCTGGACGACGAGTTCGGAAAGGCGGCCGAGAACTACGCCAAGGTACTGTAGGCGAGAGCGGGTTACTGTAGCTTGTCACGGTTACTGTACTGTTGTCGTTTAGGCGAAGGAGGTGATCGAGGCCAAGGTGGGAGTGGTTGAGAAGGCGATCGAGTCTGCGGAGGGCGAGGAGAAGACCAAGCTGGAGGAGGAGCTGAAGGAGCTGCAGGAGCTCATTCCCGACATCCAGATGAAGGTCGACGATGCCAAGGCCTCTGAGGAGACTGCCCAGAAGGTACGATGGGAGATTGTGTTGTATGTGCAAGATTTGTACTAACACTTTGTTTTCAGATCAAGGCTGACATGAAGTCTGCTATGGAGACTGTGGCAACTGTTCTGTCTGGCACCGGGGCTTCGGACGAGCCTGCCACTGACATCACTGCCATGGTTCGCAAGGGAAAGCGCCCGGCCGAGGAGACCAAGGAGGACGAGGAGGTGAAGAAGCAGAAGGCCGAGGAGACTGCCTAAGCTAAGAGACCCTACAACCCCCACCACCCATGCTATGTGTACCCCCGGTAGTTTGTATCTGCTAACCGATCTCGGTTTTACTGTACGTGTTTGAGAAACCGTGTAATATTCGTCATTTTAATATGTCATGTTTTACTCTGAATGAATTGATGTACTGTGTATTCGTTATGTGGCTTGCGCAGGTTGGGTATTGATTGGGGAAGGTAGTCGGGCGTGAGGGAAGGGAGAGAGAGCATAGCACGGTTTCCTAGGTTTTCGAATAGGTGTTGTATCTTTGCAGTAGCGGGATTCCTCTGACCTACCGCAGTGAGGTGATGCTTGATGAGTATTTCCGAACCTGATTAAATCATCAGTGCCTCAGGTTTTATCTTTTTTTCGTAGTTGCAGTGCCATTAGTATATATACTATTGTAGCACTGTTTGATTTGATACCGTAAGAGCGAGTGAAGACAGACAGACAGACAGAGAAGAAAGAGTGATATTCAGAAAGAGAAACACGTAAGTTCTGTTTCGCAAAACGACGACTACTTTGTTACATTTTTACATACTCGTTGAAAACATATATACATTAAAACAATCGAACTGATTTATTATTAATATTATTATTATTATTATTATTATTATTATTATTATCATTATTATTATTATTATTATTATTATTATTATTATTATTATTATTATTATTATTATTATTATTATTATTATTATTATTATTATTATTATTATTATTATTATTATTTATTATTATTATTATTATTATTATTATTATTATTATTATTATTATTATTATTATTATTATTATTATTATTATTATTATTATTATTATTATTATTATTATTATTATTATTATTATTATTATTATTAATGATAATAATATTCTTTTCAGATTCAGGCATTCGTATTGTGTAGTGTTGGGTCGATTAAAAAATGTTCGATTAATGATTAATGGTTAATCGTAAATTTAATCGAAGCCTTCGTTTAACGATTATTCGATCATTCCTCTCATTTTTCTGCCAGTGCGCGGTCGCGTGCCTTCCCCTGTTATTCCCTCGACCCCTGAACAATGCTGTGCGGCGGAGGACACTAACCGGAATGGTATTCGATTTTGCTACTCTCTACATCTACGGCATTGAGACGGGAGAGGAATCCTCGAAGACGATGAAACTCTCGGAGACGTCTCTTCGCGATCGATCGTTGAAGCCCGGATCTTTTGCCGCCGAGATCGAAACTTTCCCAGAAGCCGCAAGCAGGGAATAACAAGCATCACCAACAACGCGCACGCATCCACGGGACCACCGAAACCCGTGTTGTTGGAACTCGCAGTAGGCATTGTATTACTGTATTTTACCGTATCCCACCGTAATTTTCGTAATCGATATTGTGTGCTACTTGATTCGAGATAAATATTCTGATTCTGATTCTGATTAAAGGTAGTGTTCCCTCTGAATCTGTGTATGCCACAAATCATGACACATTAAAAAACGATATTTTGTGAATGTTCAGACAAATTATATCTTTTCAATTCACGAAGTATTTATTTTAAAATATATATTTAAATTTCTGAGTGATAAATGCAAACCGAGGCTCACATTGGTTCTCGACCGAAAAAAATGCACAACATGCGCTAATCTACACAATCTATTTTCAGCTGTTTTCTGTTCAGATTATATTCGATGATGTTTTCTCTCATTTGACGTTTTAATGATTTTAATATGTGTTGATATTTGTACATATTTATTGCAATACACACTATACATTTTAAGATGGGGTCGGACAAGCGACGTACGTGCGGTTTTTGCCACAAACTCACCCCGCAGAAAGATTTGCGTCGCGTTCTCAACAAAAACCACGCTATTCAAAGATGGGTGGAGGCGGCGACGGATTTTGATCCGGAGCTGGTAGCCTGTTCTGTCGACAGTCTCGAGAAGGCCTGGGCAGGTGGCATACAAAGAGTATTCGTTTGTGACTCGCACACGCGTTCGAAAGATGCCTCGGAGATATTACATCTGGTCAGTTCAGCTTGTTCAACAGTTTATTTGATATATATTCACTTATTTTACAGCTCTATCGAGTTCCTCGCACTTCGCACTCACTCACTCACTCACTCACTCACTCACTCACTCACTCACTCACTCACTCACTCACTCACTCACTCACTCACTCACTCACTCACTCACTCACTCACTCACTCACTCACTCACTCACTCACTCACTCACTCACTCACTCACTCACTCACTCACTCACTCACTCACTCACTCACTCACTCACTCACTCACTCACTCACTCACTCTTCAACCTCCTCCCCCGGTCCGCACCACACATAAATAAATCGAATCAATCGAGTTTTCATTAGGAGTCGCAAACATGCACTCATAAGAACCTAAGATGATCATAGGTTTTTGCTCATAAACATTTATAAATGAAATCTAAAACAACCAATAATCAGCTATGAAGCAAACAACGATTTCTCCATAAAGTGAAAGTTCAGAGCGCTTCGATCAATAAATCAAGGAGCGTAGCCGATGATCTCCGCCACAGCGATCTTTGCCTAAAGTTCGGGGTTTAAATATGTATTCATCTAATAATAACAATACTTTGATAGTCTCATTGATAGAGAAGGCCTGTATGAAATCAGATTCTTCAAGCGATTCGTCCATGGAAGTCAGAGCTCGGTTGATCATTACCAAATATTCGTCCGCATCTTTTCTGAAAAGTCTCTCTGTCTCTCTGTCTCTCTGTCTCTCTTACTCTTTCTATGCTTTCTATCTCTCTTAATCTCTCTATCTCTCTCATTCCGATCCCTCTCTCTCCGTTCGCTTTTTCAATACCTCGTCAACATACGATCGCCACATTCTTCCATTCTGTAGCAGAGAATGTTGACGTTGGCAGCAAAGTTGCACAGCTCAATAGCACAGCATCTGTTTTATAATTTGTATTCCGATAGCATTTTACACGAACACTCACCGTTCGTAAGCGTGCAAACTTTCTTCCTCGTTTCCCGATATTCGGTACATGCACCTAAAAACACTGATCACTGATTGCATCCTGACGCTCTGCTTCTCTTTTCCAGTTATACAAACACATTGCCCGTCTCCCATTCATGCCCACATACCAACAGCTACAATTTACCAACACCTATCCTCCCTAGAATTAATGACAATGTCTAAAATCCGTCGTATTTGAGCACGTCCATGTTTTTCCTTTCCTTTTGTTGTATCATATCATGTAATCTATCGTTCATGTTATGTCACCCTATCATACATACCAATGTCGTACTCTATGTTTTTCTGTTTTGCAATGTCGTTGTTTATGTAACACGGCAATAATATATATATATATATATATATATATATATATATATATATATATATATATATATATATATATATATATATATATATATATATATATATATATATATATATATATATATATATATATATATATATATATATATATATATATATATTATTGCCGTGTTACATAAACAACGACATTGCAAAACAGAAAAAAATAGAGTACGACATTGGTATGTGTGATAGGGTGACATAACATGAACGATAGATTACATGATATGATACAACAAAAGGAAAGGAAAAACATGGGGGGTGAAGGATGAAGGATGCCTTATACCAACTCACCAACATCGAAACATCATTTGTCTGCTACGTTCCCACATATCGAATTTTAGCAGTGCATACTTTTCCACAATAATGAATGAAATGAAAACATGAATATTATGAAAGAGAGTCAAAACCACTTGATCCACATTCGCGTTTTTGTGTATTTTCTCTAGTGTGTCTGATGAAGTAACACGTGACAGCAGCACTCACCCGAGGTCATTCCAGACCGTGCTGCTTCGCTCCTCTTGCGCCACCTCTTCCTGCAGCGAGCATGCTTTCTGGATGTAAGACCTCTGGTGCGGCGAGTTGAAAAGGCGGCATTCTTCGTGAATGCGCACGTAAAGCTAAAGCAATTCAATCACACACACACACACACACACACACACACACACACACACACACACACACACACACACACACACACACACACACACACACACACACACACACACACACACACACACACACACACACACACACACACACACACACACACACACACACACACACACACACACACACACACACACACACACACACACACACACACACACACACACACACACACACACACACACACACACACACACACACACACACACACACACACACACACACACACACACACACACACACACACACACACACACACACACACACACACACACACACACACACACACACACACACACACACACACACACACTTCATCCAAAGGGGATCGCTGTCTGACCACCCTAGTTTCTCTCGTAAAAATAGTGAACTCATTTGCGAGCCCACTATACTTGGAAGCACACATTTTGTTTGCTGATCGTGAGTATGCTTTCTTGGCGCACTCTCTATTGCCAGGAAAAGGGTCGATAAGTTGAGATTCGCGAAAACCCCTCCTATTTTATATCGATATCAATTCGCTAACTGACCGCAGAGAGAAGGTTCGCCGGAAAGCACGGCATGCCGGCATCTTGAATCTGTTTCTGGAAATAACGATATTGGTTTTTTTTGCGCGTTTTCCAGGAGATACCTGCAGCCGTTCCAGCGTGTTGGGATCGAGCAGCTCGGGAGTGGATATCGTTAGAAACAACCTGAGAACCGCACAGTTTGGATTATGACGTCACCTAGACGCAACCCACTCGGTCCATTCCCAAGCGGCTATGTTCTCGTCAGAGAACAGTGCATGCGCATTCTCCTTGTCACCAAGGCTCAAATAATAGTTGCAAGAATGAAGGTAGAAATCGGGTGCGATTGGCGAAATCGCCCCCGCTTCACGCCAAGCACTGAAATATGTAAGCAAACAAAATCCATGTATATCTGTTATAGCCAATAGAGTACCGGGAACATGCTGAGAATTCCTGAGGTGATCGCACCGCCTCGATGTTGAGAACGATGGACGAGACGAGCAGGCCCGTCTTCCTGTCTCCTTCCGGAAGTGTGTCAATGAAATCCTTGGCGCGGTCGTGCATCATCTTACTCTGCATCATGCTATGATCAGACCGACAATCGGAAAGCACGAAACCTTGGCGTAGCTGCACTTGTAGAGAAGAATGCGTGCGGCTAGCAGCCAGCACTCGGCAGCCCGCTCACCCAGAATGTCCTTCCTGCAAACACCAACGAGTGAACAAGACATAGAATGAAACAATATCCTACCTCTGCTCAATCAAGCAGTCGACGTCATCGTATTGCTTCTCAGTGACCAGCTGCAGGGCCAACGAGTACGTGCTTAAACGCAATTATGGGATGTCAGCTAGCAAAAAGTGCGCTTTGCGATAATTCGCTTAGACGCTATCATGCTATCATCCACGACGTGCGACATATTGTGATCATGAAACTACATAGATGTGCTCACCCCTCGTCGCGCATGTTTCCGGCGGCATAGCTGCGAATATCTCTCACGAGACCATCGTCCCGGCCGAACAGCCACCGCTCCATCTGAATGCCGTTCACATAAACATGAACATGAACACGTCCTAGAATAGATACAACAGTTCCGATGCGCTGTGTTTACCTTTTCGTGTCTCACAAGCATGTGATTCTCGACATTTCTCTTTCGGTTCTCCTGAAACAAATGGAAATGCACAGATACACATAAATTATATGTACCTGCCACTGATACTTCATCTGCAGAGCTAATGCAAGAAGAAGGTATTCCTTCACGTGCTTCCATTCTGTGGAGTTCATAACATTGAGATGATATGCAATCATCGCATCTAAAAATGCAATACGGTATACTTATGCTAGTTTAATAAAACTAACCTGTGAAAACGGATGATTCGATGACCGACTGCTTCTTGATCAAGTGCCGTTGGTAGTATGCCTTTCCGTAGTCTGGCTTCAGTCGAATGGCTTCATCCAAATCGTTTATGATTTCTTTCACCAACCCGTGAGAGTACTGGAATATGGATATGGCTTGCTATCCAATACAAACACAACCGTATAGGTATAATTTTTATAGGTAAATCAATAATGCAACCATTGTGGTTCTTTTGGTTTATGCATACCTTTCTAGCGACAGCTCTGTTGTTGTAGCACATAGCCTTCATTTCTTGACTCCCAGCTTCCTCCATTTCAATAGCTTCCGTGAACTTCTACGAGCGCAATACGTAACTTCAATGTACGATAAATGCGAACGAAATACCTGTATTGCCTGAGGGTAGTTACTCAACCGAAAACACTCTAGTCCTTCATCTTTCAGAGACGCAACCGTAGATGAGGTCATTGCTATAAAGCATGACTAAACTTGACAAACTCAATGAATATAGCTACAAATGTAGTCAGATTGGATCCTATATGTATATGCCATTCGTGGCATTTCACATGTTGTGCAGTTTTGTACAACACAACGTGTATGTCTTATCTTCAAATATCCAAAACGCTTCCATGATACCATGATTAGGAATCGAACCCGCTAGCGGCGCGCAATACCACTGCGCCATAGAGACAGTGGTTAGGAGATCAAAGAGAGCCTATCTATCTCCACGTATATACAATGATGAGAGACGAGCAAACATATTTTCGTTCAGGTAATCAGGGGCAGTGCGCAATCACTGCGGGCTGCCAACGGGTTCGATTCCTTCTCATGATATCGTTTAAGATATTTGAAGACCTACACGTTGTGTTGCACGAAACTTGTAACATGTAAAATGTCTCGGACGGCATATTTGATCCAATCCGAGTAAATGTATGAACGCAAAACATATTGATTCATTCACACTGGGACTGGGTCTCGATATGGCTGGCCCACATGAATATTCTTATCACAGCATCAGATAACGCTTTTCGCACTAGGTTATAGAAGCATTGAAAAAGATGAGTCATTATATTGTATTATTGAAGCATGGTATAAAACGGTCTCATCACGATACTTACTTATTATCTTTCTTAACACTATCATGGAATAACTCTCTTCTTCACATTGTAACTACTAGTGTAAAATCATGTATGAGAGAGACAAGAAATAGAAGATAAAAAAGATGTGACAGATGTGAGAGAGATACTTTACAGGATTGAAATGCTCTCAAATCACAGATTTAACGAAAATGATGCTAAATTATTGTTTTAGTGATCCATGCTATATCTAAGTACTGTAGAAAACATACATACATGATACATACACAAAGCCACAATCCATCGTTTTGCAAACAATCTGAAATTTCAAATGTCTTTTCAAAAGATGACTCAATTACACCTGCAGTCGCGCAGCAGACTGCACCGCAGCCGGCAGAGTAGCCTCGCACGTGCGAGTGAGAAGCAAGAGTGTGTGTAGTGTGAATAGAAGCGAGCTCACTCATAAATAAAGTAATGGTAAGAGATCATATTTTTCTTCACTGACATGTTTTCGAGCGGAAACTGATTAGAAATGTTTCTCTGACTAATAGTCATGTTAGTATTGCGGGAGAAATAATGAGAGAGAGAAAGAGTGAGAGTGGTGTGAGAAGCGATGACTTGGCTCGTGATAAGGGAAGTCGACTCTCGATCGAGACTCGATGCGAGAGAGTGTGTGACTGCGGAGAGTCCAGACGCGTGAGAATCATAGAATACGAGCGATAGGAAAAAAGTAGGCAGTGATAAGAGAGTGTGTGGAGAGTGGGGAGAGAAAGGAGAGCATGGCACACCGTGGACCACATGGGCCACGTGGCACATGGAGCTCACATTTGTACTGCACATGATTCATACACAAAGCAGCAATTTCAATCCATTGTCTTGCATATCATAACAGAAAAGATTCACCCAACTATTTTTTATTGAAGAAGAAAAAAATATAGTGTCAATGATGACATGTACTGTGTCCATTCCATACCCCTTACTCCTTTCATGTAGGAAGAGACGTTGAGTGTATGGCCCCCTAGACTGAGGAGAAGACGGCTGATGCTAATGAAGAGGAGGAGAAGACCGAGGAGACCAAGGAAGGAGAGGCTACCCCCGAGGAGGCTGACAAGGAGGGAGACGACGGTACGTTTGTATTGTTTATATAAATATATTCATTACAAAAAATAATTAAAGAACATGTGTGTATTGCAGAGGAGATGGAGGCTTTGTCTGCCGAGGGAGACGAGGAGGAGGCGAACACTTCTCAGGATGGAGAGTCGCAGGACGGAGAGGAGCCCACGCACATGCAGGCCGCCTGGGAGGTGCTCGAGGTACGGTAGGAGGAATATTACGGTAGCGTATTGTATTTGGTTTACTTTATGTGACTTACAATGTTAGCTTAGCATGATGAATAATTGCGTAGCACTCGCAGTATTGGGAGACTTATTATATGTACATGTTCAGGTTGCTCGTGCCATTTGCGACAAGAAGATCGAAGCCGAGGCTACTACCGAGTGGGAGCTGAAGAAGGCCGATGTCCTCGCTGTGCTTGGAGAGTGCTCCATCGAGGACGAGAACTACAAGCAGGTAGGATTATGAACAAATCAAATGCTTCGGAATCGCAAACATACGAAACATGCAATATCGGATGGTCGTATGTTTTTGCGCCGAACGGAAAATGCGGCTTTGAGGTTGTAGGTGCAGCTTGTATTGCTTACAATTTGTGTTCAGGCTATCGACGACCTGGAGACTGCTCTGACCCTGCAGAAGAAGAACGTGGGGGTGTCTGACCGCATTCTGGCACAGACGTACTTCAATGATGGCCCGCGCCTTCAAGCTGGACGACGAGTTCGGCAAGGCTGCCGAGAACTACTCCAAGGTATGTGGATTTGTGAGATGTTGTAGTTGGGCATGGTTACTGTATGGTTGATAACTTTTCTCTTTTAGGCGAAGGAGGTGATCGAGGCCAAAATGGGAGTCGTGGAGAAGTCGATTGAGACTGCGGAGGGCGAGGAGAAGACCAAGCTGGAGGAGGAGCTCAAGGAGCTCCAGGAGCTGATTCCCGACATCCAGATGAAGGTCGACGATGCCAAGGCCTCTGAGGAGACTGCCCAAAAGGTACGGTATTGGTACTGTAGTTGCAAGGATTGTATTTTGTGTATAAAGTTATATATATATACTTTTGTGAATATACTGTATATTGTGTATATACTGTATATTTTTTTTACTAGTCACTGTGTTTTCAGATCAAGGCTGACATGAAGTCTGCTATGGAGACTGTGGCGACTGTTCTGTCTGGCACCGGGGCTTCGGACGAGCCTGCCACTGACATCACTGCCATGGTTCGCAAGGGAAAGCGCCCGGCCGAGGAGACCAAGGAGGACGAGGAGGTGAAGAAGCAGAAGGCCGAGGAGACTGCCTAAGCTAAGAGACCCTACAACCCCCACCACCCATGCTATGTGTACCCCCGGTAGTTTGTATCTGCTAACCGATCTCGGTTTTACTGTACGTGTTTGAGAAACCGTGTAATATTCGTCATTTTACTATGTCATGTTTTACTCTGAATGAATTGATGTACTGTGTATTCGGTTTCTGGCTTGCGCAGGTTGGGTATTGATTGGGAATGTGGAACTGCAGTAGAGTAGGAATTGTTGCATTGGATGTATGTAGTCGGGCGTGAGGGAAGGGGAGAGAGCATAGCACGGTTTCCTAGGTTTTCAAATAGGTGTTGTCTCTTCTTTGCAGTAGCTGTGATTCCTATTCCTCTGACCTACCGCAGAGACATGGTGTGGTCCGCGGGCATATGCTAATTACTATTGCGCGGCAGCTGTGTGAGTGGGCGGAGCGAACCCATGAGTCCGCTCGTTATGAGCAAGGGAACAGCTGGTCCGTGCATCGATCGCCTGCTTCCAGCCGACTGCCCATAAACGGGATTATGAAAACGCGCAATCGTCGGGTGTTTGGTTTCGGTTTGTTTATTCCTGCTCTTCCTCCGCCTTTCCTGGCGTGTCGCGCGGTATCAGTCGGGTCACGTCGTGTTTATTGCATTGGCATGATTTTATGTGAGAGATACGTTTCTAGAATGGATGATGAAGATCGGCCGGGTCCGTCGCGCCTTTCTTTCGCCAACCCGCTCACCCACTCTCATTCTAGGGCAAACTCGATGCAATATGGAGAGGTGAGTGCTTTAAAAATGTTATAAACTTCGTGGAAGTTGATTTTGTCGTGATTTGACTTGATAAACTGATCAATCTAATCTGATCAAATAATGCAAAAGATCTGATCAGAGTGGGATTCGAACCCACGCCTCCGAAGAGACTGGTGCCTTAAACCAGCGCCTTAGACCGCTCGGCCATCTGACCACGGAAGTCGTCAATTTCAAGAGCAGCCGCGTGCGAGTTTCGCGATTTCTCTCTCAAAAAAGTACTTTCATGCTGCCACACTGCATAAAAAATGGTGAAGGTGTGAAGGAAAGAAATGAGAATAGTATGAAACTACATAACACTGTCAATGTAAGGTGGAGGAGCTGAACCGAATCCTGGAGGTGGAGCGGCGGCTGGTGATCAAGACGCAGGAGAACTACAAGACACTCAAGGAGAAGTTCCTCGAGCTACAGGACGAGAACAGACTGATGAGGAAGGAGGTCGAGATTGTGAGTAGTAAAAGTTCTGAATTTATTTTATGAATAATATATGAATATGTACATTGCACACTGTTACCCAATATCGAGAATCGTAGACACATAATTTTCTTCACTTTAAACTGATTTATTGGATTGGTCAATGGCTCAATGGTAATTTGAAATCTATTTTAGCTTCGACGCGAGGCAGTGGACAAGGAGCGCATTCGGGAGAACTTTGATGAGCTGGAGGAGAGGAGTCGGGAGGTGAGAGCGTCGTGGGTGGTCCCGTCGTGGGTGGTCTCACAACTTCATGGGTGGTCCACGATGACATCATTCAGCTGGTGCGTCAGCTGGACGCGGACAATGAGGAGCGCGAGTTGCGAGCGGCGCGCTTCCACACTGACACCCTGGCTGAGCTGCAGAGGGTGTTCCGCAAGGTGCGTCGATCAGCTGATCAGCAGTTGATCAGCTGATCAGTTGATCAGCTGATCAGTTGATCAGTTTAGGAATTAGACGACCAACACGCACTTCTCGCCCGACTGCGTGCGGAGAAGCAGTTGCTGATCGAGGAGAACGACAAGATGCGGGCGGAGAGAGACAAGGCGGAGGTGAGACATCGTCGTCTCTCTCTTCTCAAGCAGTTTATGTTGTTGTTGAGGTCATTCTCACTTTTCTATTTTTTCAACTCAGTTCTCAACATACACATACCGGCATACCATAACCGACACATAATCATCTTTATTCACTCAATTTTGATGTAAAGCTTTCCCCGATGAAGATGATGCCATATAGGCGAAACGTCGGGATAAACTGTTTCTCTCGCGGTCCATCCGGCGAACATCCCTTGTCATCATATTCATCTCCTCTATCCTCTTCCCTTTCCAGGACTCCCTGTCGTCTCTCGCGTCCGCGCACAAGAAGAGGGAGGCGAAGCTGCGCGCGCAGTTCGACAAGGAACTCGCAAAGATCATCGACAAGCTGGAGAGGGAACAGAGGTGGGCGGCGATTTCTCCTCTCTTTCTCTCTCTCTCCTTGCTCGTTTTTTCTCTTCTTGCACGTCTGATACGTTTCACTTATATCACATTTACAGAACCGTCAGTTTAATGCAATATGTTCTTCTTTGCTTCCGACATCAACTTTCAGTACAAATTCAAATATTGATCAGATCAATCAGATGATCAGATGATGAAACAGTTTGATTTTGCCAACGTTAACTTTTCAGCTCTTCATCGTCGCCATCTCAGCAACAGCTGGACACGTACAGAGACCAGGTTCGTTGTGAGTGGTCCCAACCATGTTGCGATAGATAACCGATTTTCCTTTAGACCTCTAGACACCCCCTCAGGTCCAGTTTCAGTCAGTTCTTTATTAGGTACTCGCACTCGAGGACCAACTGAGGGAAAAGAAGAAGGAGCATGGAGAGAATATGGAGGTGGGGAGAGAGGGAGGGAGAGAGAGAGAGAGGGGGGAGAGAGAAAAAGCGGAAAGAGACAGACAGAGAGAGAGAGAGAGAGAGAGAGAGAAAGAGACAGAGAAAGAGGGAGAAAGGGGGGTTTGCAGGAGAAGGAGCAGCTCCTCCGTCAGTTGGAGCGTCAAGTGGAGGAGGCGGCTGGTCGGGCAGCGGAGCAGGCATGCAAGGCAGACAGGTGGGCTATGTTCCATGTTATCTTTTTTGTTTTGTTTTTCAAAGATGACAATTGATATCCCATTCCGCATTGATGGTGTGCCTGTGTCGTTTCAATCGTGCAGGCTTCCTTCGTGTGAAACGCGCGCAATGTAAACCCGGTGCGAGTTGCACTCTCGTGTCTTAGATAAGCAATGCTTGAATTTGATTCGTCGAGATCATACTTCACAGGATCATTTCTGTAGTATGTATTTCGCCATCCCCTTGAAATTGGAGACTCTCCAACCGCGATGAACGGGAAAGGGGCGGGGCGCGAGCGGGAAGAAGCCTAGGCTTGAGGACCGCGGACGACTTTTGGTTGGCCTGCGCCCCGCTCATCTGAGCGGTTTTATTCAATTCAAAAGATATCAACTAATTCTTTCAGAAAGATTATATGTCAAAGTTTTAAAATCATTGCCAATTAGATTATCGTGAATATACTTGAAAGGAGAGCATGCCATTCTATCAAGCTTGCCGGCCCAGTCTCGGAGGTAGTCAATGAGGAAAGCAGCATCGTAGATGTCCATTGAACGAGTCAGATCATCCACAACCAGGATGTCTGGAAGGGTAGCATTTTTCTCCACTCTTCGCCTCTCCTTCTCCTTACCAGTATCCTTTACCACTTCCGCAGCCACTACCAGCCTCGCTCTCTCAGCCTCTCCTAGTGACCCACAGGACTCGTGTCTGCGAGGCGACAGAGCGAGCGTTTGAAGAAGCTGGTCTGCTGGTCTCTCTCTCCATGAAATAAGATACACATACCATGTTGGGTGGGTTGAGTGTGGCGACATAGTGCAGATATTGTTGCACTGTCAACTGTGGCGGAGGAACGGGAGACAGTGAAGCGTGTGCTGAAAAGTGTTTGGGATAAGTTTGTGTCCTTGCGGAAACCAGCGTCGTTTTCGAAGCATCATTTGGACACTTGAGATTTGCCCCGGGCAAACTCGAACCCAAATGACCTCTCAATTGCGGGCAACTCGCAAGAGAGACTGGCAACCGCCACGGATCCAAGCACAACTCCGGTACTTATTTATGTCCCGCTCTTTCGAGGGGATTCCAAAAAATGAGAAATACTCATAATTGCTCCTCTACACGGAATTCTTTAGTAAAAGGCGAAAGAATTTCACGGTCAAATGTAGGGGAACCAGAGATGTCAGATCAGTCGCAGCCCCGCTCTTTTGAGCTGGCCTCGCGCTATTTGCACCGGGTTTGTGCCACCCGCTGTGGGCGGGGCTAACTCTGTGTGAGAGCGCGAGAGATGGCTGTGTAAACCCGGCGCGAGTTGCACTCTCCTGTCTTAAATAGGCTGCAACTGATTTTTTTTCGTCGAGATCATACTTCACAGGATCATTTCTGTAGTATGTATTTCGCCATCCCCTTGAAATTGGAGACTCTCCAACCGCGATGAACGGGAAAGGAGCGGGGCGCGAGCGGGAAGAAGCCTAGGCTTGAGGACCGCGGACGACTTTTGGTTGGCCTGCGCCCCGCTCATCTGAGCGGTTTCAATCAAATCAAACAGACTAACCAATGCGGTCTCCCATCTGTTTCGCTGTCATTGCATGTCCGTTCATCACAAACTGTCCACTAACAACTTTAAAACACATTGCAGAAAACATTTTGCGACACTCACGTTTTAAGGTACCTCTCGGAACGCAACCTCGCCAAGGAGCAACTGACAAAGAAAGATGAGCAACTACTGGAAGTCAATCGGTAAGTAGAAGACACTGACCCTCATAGACAACTGATGTTTCAGGCGAATCAACGCGATGCTCAAAGAAAAGATGGCAGCGGAGGCGGAGGGAAGCGCTAGGTCGGTGGTCTCTCTCTTTCCCCTCTTTCCTTCTCCAACCCCTCTTTCCAGAGAGCACCACCTACTGGAGGAGAGTGAGCGGCAGCGGAGTGAGATGGCGCGGGAGCTGACCCGACTGGAGACGAGTGAAAGGGAAAGGGAGAAGCGGGTCGAGGGTGGGTTGCTGAACAGTGTTTTCTTGTTGTTGAAAAAGGAGTCCAAGTTCCGTTTTGTGTCTGACCACGTTCAAAACAAGAGAGTTTATGTATGATGTGTTGTCCAAGTTGAACTGCCTGCATCAGACAAGTGAAGACCCATTGGAACTAAACAACAATTAGTCGGGTAACAGGGACTGGAGAAAAACACGAAGTGCATCCGGGATACAGGAATGACTTTTTTTTGTCTTTTGCAGAGCTGTCGCGTCAGCTGGACGAGTCTCGCTCGTCTCTGCTGGAGGTGACGAGGCAGGAGGAGGCGGCGGAGGGAGACAGGCGGAGGGTGGGCGAGTGCGAGGTGAGACGGACAACACACTGCAATTGTCCTTCTCTTTCGCTTATGGTTCTCGATCGCACACAATTTTGTAAAGTTTGTCAGAAAAATGAGGAAATATTACTGTCAGTGTGCATACGACAAGTTATAAAGTGTGTGAAACGTATGAGTAGAGAAGACATATTGTAGACTGATACGATTAATAAGAAAGCGGAGAGAGAGAGAGAGAGAGGGAGAGAGAGGGAGTGAGAGAAGGAGAGAGAGAGAGAGAGAGAGAGAGAGAGAGAGAGAGAGGGAGAGAGAGAGGGAGTGAGAGAAGGAGAGAGAGAGAGAGAGAGAGAGAGAGAGAGAGGGAGTGAGAGAAGGAGAGAGAGAGAGAGAGAGAGAGAGAGAGAGAGAGAGAGAGAGAAGGGCGTTCGATTAGTTGGAAACGATCGATTTGTGAATGCCTCTTTCTATTAATGATGTGTTATCAAAATATCCGTGAACAGAGAACACACAGAAGAATGGTGTGAGGCGTAAAAAGAAGCATATGTGCATATGATTAGTTTCGGCAAAACTAATGTTTCAATAAAATTTGCATGAATATCGGTTCGGCAATTTACGTGAGTGGTGAAGCGTATGGAAACATATCGTGTGAAGAAGACAGTAGAGGCTGTGTGAAGTGTACGAACTACGCGTTTCTTGTCGCATAAGCATAATCATATAAAGTCCTCTCCATTTCTCCAGGAGCACAATTTGTGCGCAAGCACGACGTTACATAGACTGTGACACACATTTTATGGGATTCACACCATGTCTAATGCTCAGAACATCGATCACTGATAGCTTCAGTACATTGTGCTGCTTGCGCGAGACCGGTGCAAAGACAGCCATGGCGCGCGAATGGTGCGGTGATATTTCAACTAGAGAAATGGCGGGAACTTTGAAGTAGATTATATGAGATCTGTCAAATGTATGTTCATGACTGTTCATCACTGTGTGATTAGTGTGAACGCCCGTACCGCGAGTTATGCATACGAACGGTGAAACGGAAATGCATGTTTGTTTCATTATCGATACTCAAAGTAAAAGCTGCTTAGCACACCTACTACATGTGAGCTAGTGTGTACTTTGAAAACGTACCAGAATGCCAGATATTTTTTCTCATTCAGGCCGAGCTCTCCCGCCTGCGCACTCTTCTCGCAACCGCTGAGGACAACCACAAGAGGTCGGTGAGACAGTGGTAATTCTAATTCACTGTATGTAAGTTAAAGATGATTTATATGAAGACGAGAAGATGCATATAACTCCACTTTCAGAGAGTTGGCGCGAGTGAAGGAGGAGCGACAGCGTGCGGAGAGGAACCAGGTGGAGATGAAGTGGGTGGAAGGAAAAAGAGAGGGAAGAAGAGAGAGAGAGAGAGAGAGAGAGAGGGAGAGAGGGGAGGAGAGAGAGAAATGAAATGATAATAGTCATGTTCAGTGGGTGGATCGTTTGGTGTGAGGGTAGTGGGGGTCATGGAAGATAGGGTTGATCAATGCAGGTGGAATAATCAACTCTTTTCCAGGGAGAAGTACACCTCCAGCCCCGAGACCGCCGAGGAAGTGCGCCGGCTGAGGGAGGAGCTCAGACAGGTGAGGGTACGGTAGTTTAAGGGTACGGTAGGTTGAGGGTACGGTATCTTACAAATCATAGGCTATCATGCGCAAAGCTATTTTGCGTAACTACGTTTCTGCAAGCCACACCTTCTATCATCAAGGGTTATCAGAACGTGACAATTGGAGAAAACAAATGGTATGTAGTGTTGTAGTGAAGTGAACACCTGTTCGGAGCGATCAAAGCATCAGATCAGAATATACTTCATCTTTACCTGTATCCTGTATCGAATCCGTTTGTTCCGACAACCCGGATGCTGTTTGCTCGAAACTCCTTTCGTGACACTCCTGTGTTATCAGATAATCACTCGCAAAATACAGTACAATATGCCTGGCAGGCGGATACGAAGCGTTGACGAACACTGATAATTGATAGTTCTTTTAGGTAATCAAAAAGTGACAATGAAGGCAAAAAGGAAAAAAAAATCAAGTGTTATTCGCTTTTGCGATTTTGCTACAACAACAAAATTGTAATAGAAAAAAGGTTCACACCACCATGAATGATCAGTGGCAAACTCAATTTCACAATCACAACATCATTTATTTTCCTTCAGACGAAGGAGCACTACCGGGGTCTTCTGAAGCGGATGAAGCAGTCTCTGGCGAACCTGGAGAAGCGACATCGACACACACAGGACAAACTCAACCAGAGTGTCATGTTTTAAGAGAGATAGAGAACAGTGTAATAAATATACATATCACTAATATTGAACGCATTGCTTTTCAGTTCGCTTGACTACTGTCCTGCCCTGTTCCTGACAGTATAGACAACAGTAGTACGATCTTGATTTTTTCGTATATGATTTGTAGACATCTTCACAAATGGTGTGATCTCGTATCAGCTTACGTGATTTGATGGAACAGAAAAAACACTGTCCGGAAATGGTGTGTTTCCGAGCAAAGACACACGATTTGATTCCGGCTCATGTTGACGGATGTTGTGCTGTAAATTCCGGCTAATCAGACCTTATCACAACTGTGCTCGGTCTCTCTCTCTCTCTCTCTCTCTCTCCCGCTCTCTCTCCTACACGGAGTGTCGCCACATGCCGAAAAGCACATGGCTTTCTAAGCTTCTTATCACTTATCACATAATCAAGAGAACCGATTCTTTGTAGAATCCGGAGCAGCTTCTCTATCAGCTATTGCGTAGAGAGACAGCTGATTGTGAACATGCTATAAATACTGAAATCCGATGCTCAATAAAACAGGCAACTACTTTCTTACTTACTTTTACTATCACCTTTTACTCTATTTTTCAATTGTTAATTACTCAGTTACCTTATACAATTGTATGAACTTGACGATCAACTGTTATCAGTAGTGTCTAGAAATCCAGGATAACCCAGGATTCCCCTCCACTGATTACCAAACCACATAAAAGAGACGCGCCGCGGAAAGATAAAGCAATTAGCCACGTGCTGCTTCTCACACTGGTGTGATTTTGATTCTGATTGCAAATGCAATATTTGAATTTCGCATCATAGGATCACTGACACTGTCGATTGTTTGATCATCTTCTCTCATTGAAACAATTCACGTCTCTCCATTAAAATTAGTGTTTGAAGTACTCTCCTTTATTGATTGTCTATCGATGTCTCCTCCAGAATGCTGAGGATCGTGTGTCTCGCTGCCCTCGTGGCGCTCGCGGCCGCCGACGACTGTGTCGACGGCGTCAACAACGTCGTCGACCTCGCCGACGTCAACGACGGTACGTCATCTGGATTCTGAAGCCCTCACGTCGCTCGCAATTTATTGACTAATCGATCAATCGATTGCTTGCAGCGGCTCTGTACGTGCACATTGAGAACGCCAAGGGACAGACCTACGACATGGACATGAAGCCCTCGTGCCACAAGGTGAGAGCAATCGCTATTCAACCGATAAATCAATAAATCGATAATTGTAGGGAGCCGCCGCGCTGACGTTCCCGGGTATGCTGAAGCTGGTGAAGGGAGACGTGCGCGTCTCCAAGGCCAACGACCTCAAGACCGACGGACACGCTCTCGTGAGGAACAGCTCTCTCTCTCTCTCTCTCTCTCTCTCTCTCTCTCTCTCTCAATCTGTCTGTATCTGGCTTTGCCGCACGTGTTCTTTCTTTGTCGCTGCGTCTGTCTGTCCGTCTCTTTCTTGAGTCATTCAATCAATATATCGATTTTCTCTGCAGCTCACCCTGAAGAAGAACTCGTTCCTCATCGGCACCGTCTGCAACAACGGCAAGTCGCACAACGCCCTCATCTCCAACAAGGTGAGGCTCCGAGACTCCGCCCACTCTGACCCCGCCCCTCGTAGAGTAGAGGTTTTTTGCTGGCCAAATTCCCTCAAAAAGATCTCATCAGAAAGCGCCTCCATCAGAAGGATCCTCGAAAAGTGCTTTTTGTATGGTCCCGCCCCTCCTATCCCCGCCCCCTATCTAGGACTGCGACCTTGACCTGGCTGGTGTTGTGGGCGACTCGTTCACTGCCCTCCTCTCCACTCCCGGCACCTACTCGCTGGAGCAGCTGGAGAAGCTCGCCAACCAGACCAACATGATCGTCCTCCCCAAGATCAACGGCGCCATCAACGACATTCTCAAGGTACGCGGGGTCCTTCTGGCCCTTATGCATGTCTAGATGACGTACATGGTCCTTCTGAACGTCGGTCTATATGCTAGATGACGTGACGGGCGTGGTTTCAGGGCGAGTGGGCTGTGGAGATGAAGGTGATGTCGGACAACGTGGCCGTCACTGACATCAAGGCGCCCGGTTCCGCCAAGTGGCTCTACATCAACTAGATTGTTGGGAGAGAGTTCATTGTAAGATTGTAAGTACAAGCACACCCGCTCAGGCATAAAACACTGAAATCCTATAGCTCCTGTGTCTTGCCTGCTCATTTCGTTATCACCTCTTTTCACATCTGGCCAGGACTGTCTTGATCCACTATCAGTGATCAGATAGCCGCAGAGAGAATTCATTTATTAGGAGGGGTGATAAGTGATAAGAGACATCAAAGGCGCGTATGTACAAGAATGGGGGTGCAAAGGCACAGGGGCAAAGTGGACGTGGAATGTCACTTATTAGAATAGGACTTGTCTAACAATACATAACACATATTACGTGGTCAGTCAGTGGGTGCAAGAAGTAATAGGACGTCCGCGTTTGTCGGAGTGGTTCATTAGCGCTTGACGACTATGAGGAGACTGAGTAAGCGCCATTGTCTAGTGTGTCAACGGACAGAGTGGTTTGATCGCTAGTGGAAAGTGAAACAAGGCGTCTATGAGTGACTGATGGTTGACTGACTGAGTGTGTCTTTCCCTGCTCTAGTAGCACGTCTGCGGGGGATGCGCGTCCAGGGGAAGAGTCGCCGGCGGGGCAACGCGGTGCAGATGCTCAAATCAAGATACGTTCGGATACGTTTCACCAATCCTTTTTCGACGAACATGCGTATACGCTTCTCATTTTGTTCTTAAGTGAACAACGGTGACCATGACAATCTCATTTCATCTCTTCAGAAATTGAATTACAAAAACAAAACAAACAAAGAGAGAGCACCTCACCTCATACGTGACCGGACGGGGCTCCGGCAACACAGTCGGCATATCCGAGTAGGGAGTGTCGTGGATCTGGAAAAAAGAAACATCCCCACAAATCTTAGCGTTTTGACTGAGCGAGTGGCAAGAATCGTACAGCGACCGAAAACAGGAGGAGAGAGGAGATTTTGAATGTCAACTGATTTTGAATGTTCGTCAAGAAAAGGTGACAGAAGGAGAACATGGTGGAGAATGGATGGGACGAGGCTATCTTGGAATAGGATTCCGGATAAAAAACGTGTAAATATGGAGTGATGAGGATACATATTAACACCCCCAATAATTTGGTACATCTATTGAGCGCCACGTTCGTACATATGTATGGACCATGTACTATCAGGAAGATAATTTGAAGGACGAGGCTACCTTGGCCGCCTCGTCGTCGCTGCTCTCCTCGGCCACCGCGATCTCCAGCTCCGTCGAACGGATTGTCACCACCACCTATAGAAGGCTACATTGTCTGCCTGGGTGTTCCCTCTCAAAGTCTCAATGTAACATTTCCATGGGAAAGAAGAAAAATTTTGAAGAAAGTTTTTTTTGCCTATGTAAGAAGGTGTGTGTACAAGGAAGTGGCTGCCCTACTAGCACCACGCCGACATGATATTTCTTGACACCCACCTCCTCCTGCATCTTGTTCTCCTTCTCCTCCTCATCCTGCTCCTCCTTCTCCAGTCGCTCCAAGGGCAGCCGGGATCGGGAGGGCGAGGGTTTCTGGAATGGGCATACGTTTCATTCAACTCATTTCTATTCAGCATCGTTGAAGAGGCAATCAGCGAATCTGCGTGATAGATAAATAAAAAAAGGGCGAGAGAGAGCAAGGAGAGAGAGAGAGAGAGAGAGAGAGAGAGAGAGGGAGAGAGAGAGAGAAGAAGAGAAAAAAGAGAGAGAGAGAGAGAGAGAGAGAGAGAGAGAGAGAGAGAGAGATTCCCTCCCACCTTCTCCTCCTCCTCCTGGCAGTCCACCGCCTTCTCGCTATTCCTGTGCCGCAGTGTGCCCGTCATCAGAACGGGAATGGGAAGGTCGCTGTCCTAAACGATCGATCGATTATTGATTATTCCCCTCTCTCTCTATTTCCTCCCCTCTCTCTGTCTCCTATACACAATAAACTATGTATAGATTGTAAAGGTCCTAGGTTGGCATAACATCGGTAAGCCCCCGCACCGTGTTTTTGATGCTGCCCCTGGTTCCCTCGTCTGCTGCTCGGTGTGCCTCGAACTGCCCGCGCACGTCGTACGACTGCTTGTTGCCCATAGTAGGTGTAGGAATCTGGAATGTATCGATGTGGATCTTCTTTTCCATTTACTGATTGTGAACGCGCATGAAGCATAATTTCGCGGTGAGCTGGATTTGTTGGAATGAGCATCTGTATAAAATCGGTATGCATTAGGGGCCTATGTGAATATGTGAAATGCAATCGAAAAATAGGTTTATGGCATTGATATCGTGAAAAGCGCATAAAATTCGCCACACGCACACAACAGAACGATAAACGACGGGTGAAAGGGAACGAGGAATCAGAAAATAGAGGTGAGCACACAAATGCATATCATTCGTGCGAATACGGACGCGAATTCATGAAACTTGTCCGCAACTCGCAAGAACGCAAAAACAAGGAAGAGAGAAAGAAGGAGAAGAGGTTGCACCTGTCCTGTCCTCTGTCCAGATTCGCAGGTAATAGTGGACAGGTGGAAAAAGTGCGAGGTCAACTGGCCGAGTCTCGAGTGCGCTGGGATTTGCAAATCAAAAAGTTCGAAGTCGATGAGACGGTGAGTAATAAGAAGTTGAGAGTTGAGAAAGAGAGGGGGAAGAGAAGTGAAGGCATGTTCGACTATAGCCATAAACGCCTCTTGTGAGCAAAGCCGTTCACACCTTTCAGTGATTCACTTGGGAAGAAAGAAGGGGAGGGGGAATATCATATCATCAAACATAACGTCCACTATAGGGAAGTGGAATAGTATGTCACAGTGAAAGTAAACGACACCCAATCAGTTCACCTCTGAAGTGAGAGAAACGTGCAAAACTACCAAACCCATCAGCTGACAGTTGTTATGAAACGGAACAGTCTTATGCTTATCTACATCGCTGCTCCGACTGTCAACACAGGGCGTACGTTACTCATCAAAGACTCCCGCAAAGGGCATCGGGTCATAAACGATAATAGCATTGACCGTGAACCATGAACACACGATAGCATGCAAAGTCGCTCCGCAAACACCGTCTGATTTGCATACAAGCTGTAATTTGCATGCACGGACAGGTTGCGCTATCATCCATCAATGTAAATGGTCAGTCGGGGGTGGGAGGACAATAGGGGGCGGAGACAGACAGGAGAGACAAATCCGGACTTCACAGGGGCAAACCGCGCGCACCCACACACGCAAACCGCCAAACGGTCGTATCCGCGAACCGTGTAATTCCGGTCGACGGGCGCAGTACCTCCGAGCGAGAAAGAGAGAGAGAGAGAGAGAGAGAGAGATGCGCGCGTTCTCGGCAATATAATATCACACGAATATCAAATCAGGGTGGGAGGTGGGAGTGGAAACGGGTCGCTCTCTAGCGGATGGCGTGTTAGCATTCCGGATAGCACTTTGGGGGAAAAGAGGAGAGAGAGAGAGAGAGAGAGAGAGAGAGAGAAAGAGAGGGTGTGAAGAAGATGCGATATTCGATACTCGTCACAAAACACCGCCGCTGTTTGTACAGCACAAATCTGCATGAAAAAGGGATAGGGTGAGAAGATTGCATGTAAGTTGTGACAGCGATATGTTTTAAGAGATATATACTATGGAACTCTTTCACAGACAGAAACAAGGAAAAGAAAGTTAACAATAACACATTAGGCGATTAGGACCGATTCGAGCAGCGGACACGCTTGTGTCTGTGTTTGTGCAGCAATAAGCGGACAATCTGCATGACCCTCCCCCCTCTTCTCTCTCTCTCCTCTCTCTCTTTCTCTCTCTCTCTCTCTCACCTCCTATCATCTCGCCACCCCCTCACAAGTGATTCATCCGAAGGACAAACGCGAGAAGGGAGAAGGAGACGATAAGCAGGCATTTGAACCGCGTTCCAAACAGTTTCAAATGTTGTGAACGAATGAAAAGGTGGAAATAGATGTTTCACATCAATCATATGAATCGATGTGATGTTGGCACTATTCGTTATTTGTTTTAGTACCAGCAGCAATGACATCACATGCAAACAGTGTCATTCCAAATATGTTTGGAACGCAACGTATCAGAGTGACAATGGAGCGACAAAAACCGAGGGAACGCCTTGGAATGGAATGATTCAGAAGGGTGCGCACACAAGAGATAGGCGGCAATCCTGTAAGAAACGGTGGAATGGGGAGTGGAAGGTGGGAGGAAAGGGGGAGGAGAGAGGGGGGAGATAGAAAAGAGGGAACGAACGCAACACAGAGGGAAAAAACAGACAATGGAACGTTGTAAGTATAACGTTCGATTTTCTGTTGACTAACAGTCAACGCAAAAGCATTTATCTAATCACACACAAACTCATGTTGTTCACATTTGATCACTCGGTTCATGTCTGACAAATGAAGTGGCGATGTGTAGAAAGTAGACTACCGCCATCCAACCGACGCTCACGTAGAAACTCTCCAGAACCGATCCTGAGAGAGAGGGAGTAGAAGAGAGAGAGAGAGAGAGAGAGGGAGGGAGAGAGAGCGCGAGGGAGAGAGAGAGAGAGGCAGTGAGACAGAGAGAGGGAGAGAGAGAGAGCGAGGGAGAGAGAGAGAGAGAGAGAGACAGAGAGAGAGAGAGACAGACAGACAGACAGACAGTAAGAGAGAGAGAGGCAGTGAGACAGAGAGAGGGAGAGAGAGAGCGAGGGAGAGAGAGAGAGAGAGAGAGAGAGAGAGAGAGAGAGAGGACTGACCGCTGTCCTCCCTCCCGATAGTCTGCCATCCCAGTGTCTCCATCGCCTGTCGTCCCTGTATCGTCGCACACTGTGTCACTGTGTAGATGGGGATCTGGAATAGATGGGGTACTGTACTCTGAAAATGGCAATACACAGGTTACTGTACTCTGAAAAGTTACCGCTATATGTTTTGATACAAACAATAAACATTTGCAATATTGCAAACTGTTGGGAAAGTCTCTCTCTCTCTCTCTCTCTCAACATTCCAATATTACGATATGTTTCACTGGCCGTGTTTAGAGGTAATACATGACAACACCGGCAATGTTTTCCCATTATTGAGTCGTGAAATAAGGAAAAACAAAAGAACACCTCTTCGATCATAGTAGCGAGTACTTTCTCCCGTGGACAGGAAACGAGGAGTTGGGTAGAGTTGGGAGGAGGAGGAAAGCCAAGGAGGAAGTGAAGAAAGGAGTCGCCTAAAGGGACACTCTCTCTCCCTCCCTCTCTCTCTCCCTTTCTCTCTCTCTCTCTCTCTCTCTCTCTCTCTCTCTCTTTTCCCCTCTCTCACTCTCCTTCTCTACCTGCGTATTCATGATGCATCATTCCCTGTGCTGTCCAGTGAAGGGGCGAGAGAGGCGTGAAGGCGCGGAGAGAAGGCGGTTGGTCGGAGAAAGAGTGCAGCGGAGAGAGGAGAGTGCAGACAGATAAAAGCAGGGCTGGAAGGGTACCTTGAAAGAGAGGAAGGGAGAGAGAGAAAGAGAAAGAGAAAGAGAGAGAGAGAGAGAGAGATAGCGCGCTAGAGAGAGAGAGCGCGCGCGGAGAGAGAGAGAGAGAGAGAGAGAGAGAGAGATGCTCACCTGCCACGGCCAAGCCTTCTCCCTCTCCTCTCAGTATCCTCCCTGCCAACTGTCCCACTCCCCTCCACACTATCAAATGAGGGAGAAGAAGAGCCAGAAAGAGAAGAAGGGCGACCGACAGAGACGGGTACGCCTACAATACAGTAGTCCAGATACACACTACAGTACCCTCGTACCTGCATTCCACTCATCACATACACCGGTACTCCGAGGCATACGGTAGTGAGTAGGAGGAACGGTAGATCGAATGTGATTCGAGCGATGGCGGAGGCGAGTGAGTGGAGGGGAGAGGTAGAGGGAGGAGAGAGACGGCGAGAGGAGTGCGCTGGAAAAGGGAAGTGGTGATGTTTTTGTGCTTTGTTTTGGTTTATTCCTCACCATTACTCGTCATATTGAAAACACTCGCAAACTGTTGTATTCATATGTGTTCGAAACGTAAACAACAAACCATTCATCACATTGACTGCGACTACAGGCCAGGTTGCATAGACCAGGAGAGAACGTACGAGACCAGAACGGTCGTTCAGTCCAGAACGCCTGAAACATGAATACGCTTCAATTGTTCTATTTCGTCATATCTTGATAAAGTCAATAATCCTCCCAGGCAATCCTGTTTCTTTTTGTTTTGTTTTTCAATCAAATATTACTGATCTGTCGACGGGTAGATCGAAGTAGATCAGTCCGAGGAGAGCCGATGTGAGAAGGGCAGTGAGTGGTTCGAGGAGGGAGGAGAGGGGAGAGGAGAGGAAGGAGTGGAGGAGAGAGCTGGAAGAGAGAAGAGTGAGAGAGAGAGTGTGTGTGTCCTACCGATACACGGCTAGCCCAGTAGCCCAGCACCCGGCGCGTCTCTTGCGCGGAGGCGGCTGACCGGTCGGAGGCGTCAGCACGTCACGCTTCTGAAGAAGGGCTTGAGAGAGAGAGAGAGAAGAAAGAGAGAGAGAGAGAGAAAGGAGAGATAGAGGGGGGAAGGGTCCCCTACCAGTGTCTGTTCGTGTCTCTTCCACTGTTCCACCATGGTCCCTATCCTCTCCGCTGACTCTGCCGCGGCTGATGGGGTCAGGTGGTCGGGGGTCACGAGGTCCACTGCAATGAAAGGTTCAGTCATTTTAATGACTCTACAGTCTACTCGCAACTCTGCAAATACAATCAAAGTTTGTAAAAGTTCCTGTCAGCACTTTTTTGAGATAAATACGTCATATGTTTCCGCCACTCTTTTAATGACACTACACTCTCAATTTCGTAATCTTATTCTAAGAGAACAAACATCTATCGAGGACCATTACCGTAGTAGTCGCATGGATTCTTGAATGGCGGACAGGGCTGGCCGATCGAGTCGAAGTAGAAACGCATTCCATCCGACCGGCCACAGTAGACGAAGCGGCCAGAGGATAGGATGGCGGCTGCAACAAGGAGCTCTCTCCCCCTCTCTCTCTCTCTCTCTCTCGCTCTCTCTCTCTCTCTCTCTCTCTCTCTCTCTCTCTTCATATATCTCTTACCTTTGTGAAACATTTGTAGAATCTCCATGGATGGAGGTCGAATAGCCATGATCACCTGAATCACGTGAATGCGTTTCAGAAAAAGTGAATATCAAAATTTCAAAAATCATGGTCAATTTCACTTATGTTTGTGCACTTAAAAAAAAGAAAGTACCATTCTGTCAAGCTTGCCGGCCCAGTCTCGGAGGTAGTCAATGAGGAAAGCAGCATCGTAGATGTCCATTGAACGAGTCAGATCATCCACAACCAGGATGTCTGGAAGGGTAGCATTTTTCTCCACTCCCCGCCTCTCCCTCTCCCTACCAGTATCCTTTACCACTTCCCCAGCCACTACCAGCCTCGCTCTCTCAGCCTCTCCTAGTGACCCACAGGACTCGTGTCTGCGAGGCGACAGAGCGAGCGTTTGAAGAAGCTGGTCGATCTAGAATCGGCTCTCTCTCTCTCTCTTTCTCCATGAAATAAGGACACATGCCATGTTGTCGACTTTGAATGCATTGGTAGAGGGTGGGTTGAGTGTGGCGACATAGTGTAGATATTGTTGCACTGTCAACTGTGGCGGAGGAACGGGAGACAGTGAAGCGTGTGCTGAAAAGTGTTTGGGATGAGTTTGTGTCCTTGCGGAAACCAGCGTCGTTTTCGAAGCATCATTTGGACACTTGAGATTTGCCCCGGGCAAACTCGAACCAAGATGTCCTCTCAATTGCGGGCAACTCGCAAGAGAGACTGACAACCTCCACAGCATCCAAGCACGACTCCTGAATTTATTTATGTCCCGCTCTTTCGAGGGGATTCCAAAAAATAAGAAATACTCATAATTGCTCCTCTACACGGAATTCTTTAGTAAAAGGCGAAAGAATTTCACGGTCAAATGTAGGGGAACCAGAGATGTCAAAACCGTCGCAGCCCCGCTCTTCTGAGCTGGCCTCGCGCTATTTGCACCGGGTTTGTGCCACCCGCTGTGGGCGGGGCCAACTCTGTGTGAGCGGGCGAGAGATGGTTGTGTAAACCCGGTGCGAGTTGCACTCTCCTGTCCCAGATAGGCATTGAATGAGTTTGTTTCTTCGAGATCATACTTCACAGGATCATTTCTGTAGTATGTATTTCGCCATCCCCTTGAAATTGGAGACTCTCCAACCGCGATGAACGGGAAAGGAGCGGGGCGCGAGCGGGAAGAAGCCTAGGCTTGAGGACCGCGGACGACTTTTGGTTGGCCTGCGCCCCGCTCATCTGAGCGGTTTCAATCAAATCAAACAGACTAACCAATGCGGTCTCCCATTTGTTTCGCTGTCATTGCATGTCCATTCATCACGAATTGTCCACTGGCAACTCCATCCAGAGAACACGACAGAGCACCCAGAAGAGAAGACACTTCACGTTCTAAAAGAGAATGGTTCGTAGAACAATGGGAATTAATAGTCGAAACATATTGACATATTTGTTTCATAAAGGATTATGGAATGTACTATCATGTGAGAGCGTCATAGACTTGTGTATTTTTAATGTACCCACCCTGTGTATAGAGGACAGCCATAATTTCACCAGCATGTAGCTCGAATGATACTCCTTTCAGAGGGCGGGAGGGGCGGGGCGAGCGGAGGAGGAGCTAAAAAAGGCGAATGAAATACAGGGATGTATGTTACATTGACTCAATGTTTATTAAATTTACGCCACTTTGGATACTGATTGAGTTAAATACCTGAACTTGTTATGAAACTAACGAGGGAGGTGTTATAGGTCCTCCACTCGGATTTACAATCTAGAGACACCATTCGAAAGCTCTTGAACTCCTCAACAACATATCGAAAATTCAGCTGCCCTCGTGTCCATTAAAGTACCGTAATCTTCGTTTGAAGTTGATACCAGATTACTGTACTTTGTGTTACGTATGTTGCACTATTCTTATCGGAGTGGGTCCCTAATAGTTATAGAAGACTATAGCTTTCATACAAACTTTGAAATATGAGATTTCATCGATTTAGAGCCGAGTTATGGTCAAAAACGTCGATGACTGCCTCCAGCGAGTGTCTGGACTTTGAAATTTTTGACTGTTACTTTCTATGTAAAGTAGGCCTAAACCGAAACAAGGGCAGCTGATTTTTAATATGTTAAACAGTAGGTTAAAGGAACAGTGACGACTTATTTCTGCCACAACCTGCCACAACTCCGCATTTTCACACGAGCAAAACATTTGGCGGTGACCGGAATCGAACCCGCGAAGATCGGGGGCCACAACGCAGCGCACATGCACTGAGCCAAGAAGCAAGTGACCGGGCGTTGTTTATTTGCGGTTATGTCTCCGACCCAAGTTTTTACAGTGAAGCGTTGGCGGGAAATTCAAATTTTGAGCTGCATTCTCGGCAGTGGCAGAATCGAAAATTACGCAGAATCGTCGTTCTTTTGCTAAAATTGCAAATGTGTTAGGATAATATGATTTTTAATAATACTCCGAGTCGAAAATAAGTCGCCACTGTTGCTTTAAAGGCTTTCAATTTTTACTTTATGAAGTAAATCCGAATGAAGGACCTATAACACCTCCATCGTAAAGCAAGTTCACACCTTATCGATTCCAGATCGCAGGTCTCTTTCAAAGTGAAGTTGCTTCACACAGAAAGAGGGTTTTCTGAAATGAAAACGGATTCAGACTGGTGCCAGTCACAAAGTATCAGACTGGTGCACCATGCACCAGCCGGGATACAGTATCCAGTTACCAGCCACTCACCCCGGCACCTCTCGTCGGATCGCAGAGTGGTCGGCCTTGGCGTATTTCAGATAGTTGAATGAAGACGTTTCCCTGAACAACTGTGTTGTACTGATCTACATTTGCATATTAAAGGAACATAGGCGTATATCAGAACCGCCACGCAGTACATTGGGTCATCACGCGCAACGACCGCTGCCCTTCCCGAGAACTGACTTATTTGCGAAAGCGATCTTAATATCGATCGGCATCGCGAAAATAGGGGTTCCCGCCAAAACACACATTTGAACGCCTATTTTCGTGGGGTAACGGGACGGTCTGTGAAAATTGGTGTGGTAACGCGGTAACAGCTTTGAATCGTTATTTTTCGTTTGTTTTGCATTCCAATGGGTCAAGTTATGATCCAAAGTCGAAAATAATGCGCCACTGTTCCTTTAATTACCTGTACAACTCCAGATCCGAGAAATAGTGTGCGTTGTGTCGCGAGAGAGTGAACGAAGAGTCGGGACTGAAACGTACAATACGTAGCGTACGAGAAAGAATACGTACCGATCGTGCAGTTCGCTCTGGGCGTAGTGCTGCACGGGAGGCGGAGGAGAACCTGAAGCGATCTCTCTCTCTCTCTCTCTTTTTTTTCTCACCCTGTGAATCAGAATCCTCCATGACAAAAGACGACGTGCACGGGTCAGACTTGCGGCCACTGAAAACACGAATATAAAAAAGATAATTTAAAGAAATATATCTACAAAAAGTACCTCAAGTCCCAGTCACTCTGTGCGCGTCTTCTTTCTCGCTCCATCTCACGAGGCTGACGCGGAAGCGTCAGCGAGTCTAGAACAGAGTAAACAAAAAGTAAACAAACAACGCACCGATGTGCACCCTTGGCAGTCCGAACTGTAGGTACTGGGCAGTGGGCAGCTGACTCGCCTCCCCTTCTCTCACAACACACGAAAGGGTCTCGTCCCGCAGCCGAAAACCGCCGTATGTCGTGTCCTGGCAAGATTGTGATAGTCAAATTGTTTCATAAGTAATGAAGATGAAATGAGGATTATTTTATTAGTTCATGATCTCGCATTCAGCAAAATAGTACAACACTGAAACGTAAACGAACACAAACAAACAGTGTCGGGATGCGGTCTTGCTCTCACCGACTGTGGCCTCGTTCCTTCGGGGCCGCCTAATAATTCCCCCTCTCTCTCCCCTATTGTTAGACGGATCACGCGTGTATTTCAATATGCCCCGTCTCCCTCTCTCTCTCCTCCTCTCTCTCACTCTCTCTTCCTTTCCTCCCTCTCCCTCTCTCTCCCTCTCTCCTTCAATTGTCCGGACTGACGGTCAAAGTGTCGTCGTCTTCAGACTGGTTCCATATGCACTGTGCGAAAGAAGGGAGAAAGAAGATCCTTCACTCACGCAGGCATATTAATCTCTTCATCTTACTTTTCTCTGTACGTTTCATGATTCATGTAATACGCCGCAGGTTCAAAAGTCAATAATAGTTCCTTTTAGTCGTGTTTTATAATAATCATTGTCAAGTATGCAAGCAGTGCATTGTTGATTATGCAATCGAACTCGCCTTCTTTCCGATCTTCGCGAGTGTCGAAGTGAGATTCTGTCGGTACATAGTCCAGTCATGAATGTCGTTCATGTGTCTGTCCGTCTGTCCCTCTCCCGCGTGTCTGTCTGTCCGTCTGTCCCGCGGCATCGATCGATAGTCCGGGGTGATTATCGATAACGGTTCCATCTGAACAGTACAAATCACTATATTCATGAATAATGGATACGAAAACTGCGGACAAACCGATATTATTAGGCAAATCGAGGTCGTGTGAGTATAACCTTGGACAGTGCTGGCACACTATTTGAGAATATGGAAAAAATGGGGTGATCGGTAACTAGTATGGGAAACAGCAGTATCCCATGCCACTCCCTCTCTCTCTCTCTCTCTCTCTCTCTCTCTCTCTCTCTCTCTCTCAACGACACATGTCTCATACTCAATTGTCCCACTAGTCACACCCTGTATAGTCACTTCTAAAAAGAGAATACTATAGTACAGTAAAGGCAAATGCGAAAGAAAATGATTCGAGCAGTGCAAGAATGAGCTTTGCGTGAATGCGATTGACCTTTCTTGGCTCACCTTCCCTAATTATCCTTTCTCCCCCCCCCCTTCTCTCTTTTCCCGCGCAGTTGCCACCTGTCACCTGTCGACTGTTGGAATTCGCGTTTACTGGTTTGCATCATACATTCATACCTACTGGTTTCTGTATTGTTTTCAGTCACATGTCCGTCAATCAATAATCAATAATCGATAATCGATAATCGATCGTGTCTCTACCATGGACTGTCCCGCGCACCGTCTGGAATGTCGCAGCGTGTCGCATATGAGCCGAGTGCGAACCGCATCCTGGTGAGTTTTCTGTCTATTCTGCTGTTTTATACTCTCTTCGAATTTGCTTTCACACTTCTCTCACAACATCCCAATCGAAGATCCCAAGGCCCAAAGAACATGACGGGATCTTTTCTTATTACGGAACACTCTGTCTCTTACTCGTTGAGCATAGTTGATGAATGTTGGAATGAGGTCTCTCTCTTGCAGGACGGACTGTCTGACACAGCCGTCTCTGACGGCGCAGTTTCTTCGAGACGTCTCATTGGAGGCGGAGAGTGGAGACATACACGCCATATGTGGAGTGGCTGGTATGGGTGTGTGTGTGTGTGTTTGTAACACATAAAACAGAAGTGATATTTCAGTTACAAGCTCATACTTACTAACATTATTTTACTGAAACGTTTCAATCGCACACAACTCTTTTACTTTGCGAGTTGCCTATGAGCCTAGGACATGATGACCGAGAAGAAATATTTCATTTGAAATGAACCTTGTGATAATTGTGTGAGTTAAAAAGACAATCTTTCAGATTCTGGCAAGTCAACACTGCTTCGAGTTCTGTCATCGAGGAGTAGAGGAGATGTGGGAGGGACTGTTCTACTCGATAAACAGCTGCTGACAGGTAGAGAGGGGAAGAGAGAGAGAGAGAGAGAGAGAGAGAGAGAGAGAGAGAGGGAGACGTTACCCTTCCAGAATCCCGCTTCCGTCGCTTCTGTTCCTTCGTCCATCCAGAATCGCGTCTTCCCGGTCACATGACAGTCAGGGAGATATTGAGGTGGTCCAACTCGCTTACGAGGGAGGTGTTATAGGTCCTCCACTCGGATTTACTATCTGAAGGCACCATTTGAAAGCTCTTGATCTCCTTAACAACATATCAAAAATTCAGCTGCCCTCGTGTCCATTAAAGTACCGTAATCTTCGTTTGAAGTTTATACCAGATTACTGTATTTTGTGTTAGTAATGATATTACATTCGTCTAAACAACAGTTTTTATGTGTGTCACTTAAAACGCATGTAAATTACAAATTACGAATTCAGACACACTGCCCGGATGTTTCTGTCGCCCGCGCGAGAGAGCGATGTGGAGGAAAGGGTGGGTTGTTTACTTGTTTACATGTTTACTAGTTTGTTTACCTGTTTACTCGTCTCCAGACCCTGTCTCTGATGCGTGATTGGGAGCTTCTCTCCTATGGCCACGCCCCCATTTCTTCTCTCTCTCCCTCTGCCCGAAGAAGACTCCAGATAGCGGTGGCTCTCGTCAAGGATCCAGGTTGTTTATTTGTTTGTTTACTTGTTTACACCTTTGTTTATAGTGTTGATCCTTCTGGACGACCCTTTATCCGGGCTGGAGCCGCTATCTTGCTATCAACTCATCTACTGTCTCAATGAATACGTCAAGAGAAACAAGCGGATCGCAATTGTCACTATGCGGTTTGTTTGTGACCTTCAAAGTTTCTATTTTACCCATGATTCCAGCACTCCGCGTTCCGACATTTACCAGCTGCTCAAACGTGTCACTATTCTCTTCTTCGGAGAAGTCTTCTATTCGGGTGAGATTTAATTTAAAAAAAAGTATTGAGATGAAGAAATTGGTTTGATAGCTTTTGGTTTTAATAATAAGTAAACCGTGAAACGTATATCTACGTATCCCATTCATTCAGGTTTGACAAAACAACTTCCGGTGCACTTTCCAAACGCTGGCTATCCCTGTCCACAGGGGGAAAATCCGGCAGTATACTACAGTACGTTAACTAATTATTATTGTCCAACAAAATAACAGAACAGACTTACCATAGTTTCTCTGGCTACTGTTGATCGAGAGACGTCGTCGCGGTATTCGGAGACACAGGAGACGGCAATACGACTGGTGGAATACCACAAGAATCACTGCCCACCCATCAAACACACTTCCGGTAGGGGGAGAGGGAGGGAGGGAGAGAGGGGGGAGAGGAAGAGGGAGGGAGGAAGAGAGGGAGAGGGAGAGGGAGAGGGAGAGGGAGAGGGAGAGGAGAGGAGAGGGAGAGGGAGAGGGAGAGGGAGAGGGAGAGGGAGAGGAGAGGGAGAGGGAGAGGGAGAGGAGAGGGAGAGGGAGAGGGAGAGGAGAGGGAGAGAGAGAGAGAGAGGAAGAGGGAGAGATAGAGAGGGGAGAGAGAGGAGGGGAAGAGGGAGAGAGAGAGGGGGAGGAGGGAGAGGGAGAGGAGGAGAGGGAGAGGGAGAGGGAGAGGAGAGGGAGAGGGAGAGGGAGAGGGAGAGGGAGAGGGAGAGGGAGAGGGAGAGGGAGAGGGAGAGGGAGAGGGAGAGGGAGAGGGAGAGGGAGAGGGAGAGGGAGAGGAGGAGAGGGAGAGGGAGAGGGAGAGGGAGAGGGAGAGGGAGAGGAGAGGGAGAGGGAGAGGGAGAGGGAGAGGGAGGAGGGGAGAGGAGAGAGAGAGAGAGAGGAAGAGGGAGAGATAGAGAGGGAGAGAGAGGAGGGGAAGAGGGAGAGAGAGAGAGGGGGAGAGGGAGAGGGAGAGGGAGGGAGAGGGAGACAGGGAGAGGGAGAGAGAGAGAGGGGGAGAGGGAGAGGGAGAGGGAGGGAGAGGGAGACAGGGAGAGGGAGGGAGATAGGGAGAGAGAGATTCTCTTTCAGTGTTCGGCTTCGACCAGTCTGCTCTCTGCTACGGCATCCGCCTGGAAGAGGCAGGCTCGCCTGCGAATTGACAAGGTTAATTATTTCCTTTTTATTCATTAAAAAGTTTCACGTACTGTCTTTTAGACACATCATATGCATATCGCTATTTTTATCAACGGTCATCGAGAGACATCTAATGTAGCATGAGTGGAATTAACATATTGCGTTTCGCAACTGTTCTATAAACAGTGGAAAACCATGAACATATAATGACACAAAGAGATCGATTTTCATTTAATTGTGCTTGCAGTCTGTCCCTCCGCCACTCCATCCGTCTCTCGCCTCTCCTCTCCCTTCTCCTTCTTCCACTCATAGCAGCTGGCATCGCACAGACAGGAGCAGAATTCGACGGAGACAAACCGACACTGCCATACACTGTCAGTTCACATGGACCCACTGTTTCACTAGTTCAGGAGTAGGGTTATATGGAACACAACCATGTGAATACGGTGTGTGTGTTTTATATACCTGTCAAATTTACCTGTCAATTCACCTCACGATTCATTTGATCGCCCAGATTTTCTCCTCTCTCGAACTGCTCGCTCTTGCCGCTGCTGTGACCGGGATGATTCGAGTTGTTCATTGTGAGTGATCGATACTCAACCGATTACTATCGATGCATTCAATATATCCTATACGGTTGATGTGAAACGTATTTCAGTACTTTCCGTTCTCCCTCTTCTCTGGCTGCACTCTCTGGAAGGCGTGTCTCCCGTCCTCTCACTATCCACGTATACACTCATTCAACTTCCCTTCCACTTCGCCTCTGTGGTCACAGCAGCGGGCGTGTATCTGGGGTGAGTTTCTGACTCGGCAGCAAAGGTTTTTCCAATTCACACTAAAGACACAGGATCGTTTCCCAGATCATCCATTCATGACAACGTTCTTTGTCAGCAACGAAACTCCATACAATACAATACGTTTATTATGATATTTTCATAGACAATGAGTTTTAATGAAATTTGTGTGATGTGCAAGTACGCATCTGGGCAGGTTTCTGCATTGGAGAGGTTCTTTTATTTCTGCTCTTGATACTTGATCACGTCACATCGATTCACGCTGAGCATTGATAAATAATGTGTGTTGTGACCGACGGGGTAGTTTCTTTTAATCGGGTGTGCTAGGTCTTTCTGCCTCTGTGTGCTGGCTCTCATTGGGCTCTTTGCTCGCTTGTGCGGCTGTGCATCAACCCTCTCATCCGTCAAGTCGGCATGTGTCTAACAGTTATAGTAGTCATAGATGTTCTTGTAAACCATCAGATATCTTTTGAAAGAGCTCGGGAATTCACACAATATCTGATGGAAGCTTATACTTAAACTTGCGCGATATCCGATGAACGACTGCTCGATCTGTTTTAGTTTTATTGTTAGTCTAATAGTTGGCGTTTCAGTCTGTCCCACCACCTGTCTCCCCTTTCCTCCCTCCTTCCTCTCTCAGCAGTCTTACTCCCACTGCATCTCATCGGATGGATGGGAGGAATGTGTGCCGTGTCGGTTGGGAGGTTAGTCGAGAGAGAGAGAGGGAGAGAAAGAGAAAGAGAGAGAGAAAGAGAAAGAGATAGAAAATAAGAGAGAGGCTAGTCATCTCTCATGTTTCATGCGTATTCTAAATGACCTCTGCAGGAAACCACACTCCCTATTCGTCTTTCTCAGTGCTCTCCTTCTAGCGGCAGTCTGCAGTTCCGGCGGATTCAGCAAGTGAGTCGAGAACAGACAGAATACAGTACACCACGATATTCTAGATCATTCCACCCATTCTCGCGACTCGCTGATTGGTTGGAGTACGGAACGTACGCAAGCCCGTTCAGATACTCGCAGGTGCGACTCTCTCTCTCTCTCTCTCTCTCTCTCTCTCTCTCTCTCTCTCTATCCCTCCCTTCCAGTCTCTGCTCTCTTCCCTCTTTCTCCGTTCTCTCTCCGTTGGCTGCCTTCGAAATGAGCGACAGGACATTGACACTACTCCGCCGGATAAGTTCTGCCGGTAAGTAATATATTGATAATATTGCAATATAATATAATCATTGTGGGGTGAGCATTATCGTTTTGAGCATTATCGTTTCGTCCAATGTGATACACTTATAAGTAAACTATAGGTAAAAGGTAAACTAAACTTATTGCCTCAATATGTTCATGTTTCTATATAAATGGTTGAAGAAACGTATCTCCAATCTTTTTGTTTTCAGGTGGACCAACAGCACTGCCTACTTATCCGAGGTCCACCCCCCGTCGTTCTTCCCTCCTCCGAGCCCAGTGCTTTCCTCCTCCTCTATTCCCTATCTGCCCTTGTCTCTTTCGTTGTTCTTCTCCTATTCGCTGTTCCGAGAAGATCGAATAGGCATGCTTATAAGAAATAATTGTGTTCAATTGGCATTTCATAGAGTTCTAAATACATGAGAAAAAAACCGATCAGTGAAAATAGAGTTTCAAAATCGTTTCTGTCTTTATCTTTGAGACCGTTCATTTAATTTGCTCAAGTGAAACTAAATGCAAGTCGTCTGCAAAACAAAAACTTTGCAGACAAAGTGTTTTATTTACGAGTGATTATCTGCTTATCATGACTAGATTGCGACTTGTGAACAATCTTGTAGTTCAATTTGAACCTGCCTCAAAGACCTATTCTAATGTTATCAATTTGGCACATTCATGTGCATACGAATTTCACGGTTTTTGTCGTACAGACAGGTGTAAATTCAATCGCTTTCCAACCTCAGTCGCATTGCATTCTCGTATGGAGCAAGGTTTTCCGTATTTCAACGCAACTTTCCTCAACATATTGTTCGTGATTTCAACTGCTTCCGGTGCTCTCACTCTCTACTACTTATATGGATCTCCCCGAAAGAAATGAATGAATTCAAGTGGTACATTCTCTACATTTTGGTATGCTCATAAATAATCTATTACATATTATCCATTTATATTCAGTGTTGCTCCTACATCATTCATGTAATGAAAAACTGTCTCTTTCGACCAGTCTACATTTTGCCGCATTGTTTAGTGTTTTCTGAAGGACTTTTAGCGAATTTTGAATATGATTTTGTGCGATTGCAGTTAGTAAGTTTTTAAACCTATAAAGCAAATAAATAATTGATTTTCAGGGTTTATTCATAACAGTGGGTGTCTTAACCGGAGCATCTTACATGACTTGTTTTTCGTATAGATTACAGGTGTGTATGTGTTGTCTCGTGTTTACAGTAATCGTTTTAATCCAGTTTTTTCAGGTAGTTTTGCCTCACAGTTGGATCAAAGACGTGCTGGAAAGTAAAGCTTTGAAAGTAAGATATATACAATACACAGTGTCTTACACTGTTTTAGTTTGCATATCTCGTTCTGCCTGTCTACATAGAGCTTGCCTTCACTGTATGCACATCGAAGAAACTATTATGCGACAGGAAATGGTACATGAAAATGATTCACGAACCCTGATTCTTACCAAATGTTATTTCAGAAGCGTGAGCTTTCGAAGGCAGAATTAAAGAAATACAAAGTCTACACCAATCATTACAAGCACTTGTTTTATATGACACAAGAGACCAATTCGACCTTCTACAAACAGGTGAACATGTACATTAATTGATTAAATATAAAAGTAACCTAACATGTACTTGGAACAAAGTGTCATAAAAATCTTATTATGAATATCTGAAGAAATCTGAGAAAATATGTTAAAACATGATGTAAGTGTAATATGTTATCACAGTAACTTCTCACCTTGAATAAAATATTGTAGCCACGAATTAATGGTGCAGAAACTAATCAAAAATGCGGAACCGTTTTTATTTTTATAACTTAAATCATGTTGACAGGTGTTGATGATGATCACACAGCATACACATGTCGTACCGAAAAAACTATGATCAAAATAGAACGTGAAATGTGATATCATTATTATCAAAATAGAATGTCAAACTGGCACTGTTAAAGGTAGTGTACCCTCGGATTTCGAAGATGAGTTATAGCAGTGAGATATGAAAATGTTTTTAAAATAAAGTTCTTTTTCATGGAAAAGTTATTTCTATAGTCGCCTATTTTGCGCATGAATACACCCGTTCAAGATACAACGATAGATATAAAGAGAGAAAGGAGAGAAACAAAGAGGGAAAGAGAGAGAGAGAGAGAGAGAGAGAGAGAGAGAGAGAGATTCTTCCAGATCCTCGCCTTCTTCGCGTGTGTGTCATCTGTGGCGGGGAGTTCTTGTTCTGCGCGTTCGCATCCTGGATGGTGTTCCATGTACTCGGAGCGAATAGGGTGGCTGTCTCTCTCTTCCCGCCCCCCCCCCCCTCTCTCTCTATCTCTATCTCTCTATCTCCCTCTCTCCTTCCGTTCCCTCGCCTTACAATACAATTTCCCTCGCCTTACAATACAAAACTGTTTTAGTCTTCAATGAGCGCCCGCACTTTGGCGATGCACAGAAAGCTCACCTGGGAACTCATCATACAGGTGGGAGGATAGAGAGACACATACAGAGAGAGAGAGAGAGAGAGAGAGAGAGAGAGAGAGATGATCCCTTCAGATCAGCTTCCCTTTCACTACGCTCATAGTACCTGGTCTCATCACTTCTTTCTACTGGCAACCTTTCGTCGACTTCACTATGCCGGAATTTTTCGGTTATCATTGTTTCCAATCAACATATGATTTATCGATTGATTCAGACGTGACGTTGATGGGCAAATTCGTGACGATAGGCGTGTGCTTGCACTTTCTCTCCTACACACTCACTGTCATAGCCATCTCCAATCACTACAGAACGTATTTGCGAAAGAAGTAAGTTCATGTTCGGCAGAAAACTCTCGTTCATGACAGTTAAACTGAGTTAAACTGCCCTATTTGTGTTTTTCTACATCATTATTTCCATGTTTCTTGCAGGTTGTTCCCGTTCATTGCATCTTCATCCGGGAAGACAGTGATAGTGGGAGTGTGGTGCCTTCACTCATGTCCATCACTCCCCGACCCACACCACGGGTATCCGGACCACAGTTCTGATGAATAGCCATAATTGATTGATATGTGCCATGTTTCGAATGTGATGTGTTCTTTTCTGATCGTGTATAGTCACTTTATACCAATACGCAGGATATGAAAGTTGATAAACGTAAACTAGTATGTTTTTTGAAGTGAATGATGCACGCATCAGCAACAGTGTTTGCAGAATGTGATGTGGCTTCTTGTATGTGTGTTCTGTCGTCTTATCGGGGAAAGAATTATTTGATATCTTTTGAATTGAATAAAACCGCTCAGATGAGCGGGGCGCAGGCAAACCAAAAGTCGTCCGCGGTCCTCAAGCCTAGGCTTCTTCCGCTCGCGCCCCGCTCCTTTCCCGTTCATCGCGGTTGGAGAGTCTCCAATTTCAAGGGGATGGCGAAATACATACTACAGAAATGATCCTGTGAAGTATGATCTCAACGAAACAAATTCAAGCATTGCTCATCTAAGACACGAGAGTGCAACTCGCGCCGAGTTTACACAGCCATCTCTCGCAATGAACTTGCAACAGTTGGCGCGCTCTTTCTCTGTGATCTACCCCTGTGGTCGATCAGAGGTTGATCAGAGGGAGAGTTGACCGGCGGCATTAGCGTGCATAACAAGAATAACGTTAGAGTAACGTCTAACTGCAGGGGGTATGAGGTATAAGAACTGGAGCACTAATTGTAAGACCTGTGGCTACGCGACTTTACACATTTGTTTTATCGAGGTGCTATTTTCAACTTTTGTATGTAGTATGTTCGTGTTTCGTCATTCTGCAAAAATCTGTGCGCCTTTGGTTGGAGCACATTTTTATTTGAAAAATTAAACCTAAATGAGAGAAGTGGGAATTTTCGAG